>JANAVB010002600.1:2167593-2615418 GCA_029216955.1 Iris pallida
TGAAGACAGTCTTCGATCTCATGCGGGCGCATCAACTCAAGATGAACCCCGCTAAATCCTTTTTAGGGGTTTCTAGCGAAAAGTTCTTGGGCTTCATTATCACAGCGAAAGGCATTCATGTCGATCCCGAGAAGACCAAAGCCATCCTCGACATGGGCCCTCCGAAGAACCTTCGAGAGCTTCAAGGCCTGCAGGGGCATCTGGCATACATCCGGAGGTTCATAGCAAACCATTCCGAAAAATGTTGACCCTTCACTCAGCTTATAAAGAAGGGAGTCTCTTACGTCTGGACAGAGGAATGCCAAAAAGCTTTCGACGACATCAAAGCTTACATGACAAGTCCGCCAGTTCTAGTGGCACCCGTCGCCGGCAAACCATTCCTCCTCTACGTCCGTGCCATGGATCATTCCCTTTGCGCTTTGCTGGCTCAGAACAGCGATACAGGCTATGAGCAAGCCATCTACTACCTCAGTCGAACACTCATCGGGGCCGAACACCGGTACAACCCCGTTGAAAAAGAGTGCTTGGCGTTGGTGTTTGCCATTCAGAAGACTCGCCATTATGTCTCAGGCCAGACGATTCATGTCATCTCCCGAGTCAATCCACTCAGAGTTCTCATGACAAAGCCAGGGTCATTAAATTCCCGGCTAGCTACGTGGGCGATCCTGCTAACACCATACAACATGGTGTTTGTTCCATAAAAAGCCGTCAAGGGTCAGGCTCTGGCCGACTTTTTAGCTGCACACCCCATCCCGGAGTCCTCCAGACTCTATGAAGACATCCCGAATGAGGTCCAAGAATCTAACGTCACCGAAGAAAGCTCCGTCTGGCGGATGTTTTTCGATGGCGCTTCAAGAATATGCCCCAAAGGCTAAATTATCGCAGGAGTGGGGGTAGTCTTGGTCTCTTCCGATCAGCTGGTCATCCAGCACGCCTACTCCCTTTCGAAGCCGTGCTCCAACAATATTGTCGAGTACAATGCGCTCATCATGGGACTCCAGCTGGCGCGACAGCTGGGGGTGGACCATCTGGAAGCCTACGACGACTCAAAACTCGTCGTAAACCAAATCAGAGGGCAATACGAGGTTCGCCATGAAGACCTGATCCCTTATCATGAAGTCGCGTTGAACATTATGTCAACCTTCGTCGAGCTCTTCATCGAACATGTTCCTCGTTTACAAAATCTGGAGGCTGACGCCCTGGCTGGTCTCGCAGCCTCGTTAGCAGCATCCCTCGGGACTCAACACTACGTCACGGTAGTTGGTCGAGACTTGGTCTGTCCTAAAAACAACTTGTGCTCACAAGTGACCCATGCCATGTCAATAAGTGCTGGTGTTAATGTCCGAGATTGGAGATTCTCGTTCATCGACTTTGCTGTTTACGGAATTCTTCCAGAAGACCCGAAAGAAGCTGTCTCAGTCAGGAGGCGCTCCCTTCGATTCTACTACGATACAGCTACTAAATGCTGTACCGACGCTCCTACGATGGACTTCTCCTGCGATGTCTGTCCAACGAAGAAGCAGCCGAAGCCCTTCGAGAAGCTCACGATGGGACCTGCGAAGCCCATCAACCTGGCCCTAAGTTGTAGGATCGACTGCGACGCATGGGCTACTACTGGCCAACCATGGCCGCTGACGCTGTTGACTATGCTAAGAAGTGCCATGCGTGCCAGCTTCATGCAGACTTCATTCATACACCGTCAGAACCACTACATCCTACAGTCGCCTCCTGGCCCTTCGAAGCTTGGGGCATGGACATTGTAGGACCGATCACCCCTCCTTCATCAAGGGGACACCGCTTCATCCTAGCCATTACTGACTACTTCTCCAAATGGGCAAAAGCAGTTCCACTGGCGGAAGTGAAGAGCTCTAGGGTGATCAGCTTCATCAAGCACCATGTCATCTACCGTTTTGGGGTACCCCGGAGGATTATCCACGATAATGGTCCTCAGTTCATCAGCCATGTTTTTAGCAAATTCTGTGACAAGAATCACATTCAAAATGTGGCCTCAACCGTCTACAATCCGGCAGCAAACGGATTGGCCGAGGCGTTCAACAAGACTATCGTCAGGCTACTCAAAAAGGTCGTGTCATCCAACAAACGCGACTGGGATGAAAAGCTCGGCGAATGCCTTTGGGCCTACCAAACAACGGTACGGACCCCGACGGGCAACACACCATTCTTCCTGGTCTACGGGAGCAAAGCGGTACTACCTCTCGAGATCCAGATACCCTCACTCCTCGTAGCGATCACAAACCAACTCACAGAAGAGGACAATCAACGTCGTCGTCTGCGGGAACTGGAGGCACTTGACGAAAAGCGTCTTCTAGCTCAACAATGCATCGAACTCTACCAAGCCCGTATATCACAGGCTTTCAGCAAGAAGGTCAAGCAAAGGACTTTCCAAGAAGGCGACCTGGTTCTGGCAGTCAGGAGGTCGATGGTGTTGTCTCACAAGACACCAGGAAAGTTCGAGCCCAAGTGGGAAGGACCTTTCATCATAGAGATGGTATACTCAAACGGTGCTTACCGCCTCGCTAAACCCAATGGAGACTTGTTCATGATGCCCATCAACGACAAGTTCCTAAAGAAGTACTACTCTTGACATCTTTCAGACATGTACTTCCACAAAATCAGATGCTTCTGGAACCCAGCTATTCCGTGGCATTCTCCAGTAGAAGGACAACCACGTCCACATCACCTCTGAGTTGTCCCCCCTACGCCCTACAAAGCAGAATCTTATACTCCGTGAGACTACGCTATCCATCATGTTTACCACGTCCACATTACCTCTGAGTAAACATCCCGTACAGACAACCCCTGCGTTGCCGTACATTGATTACAGAACTTCCATGTCCACATTACCTCTGAGTAGTTCCGCGTATCCCTAGAGTCATTCCTACCACGTCCATAACACCTCTGAGTAGGGAGATTCTATCATTTGAATCTCATATTTGCCGCGTCCACATCACCTCTGAGCAAACATGTTGGTTCTCTCAAACTTATTATCTGTACCTAAAAACCAAGGTGCGCAAAAGATAATAGGTCCACACAAATTATCAAGTTTATGACAGCAAAAATGAACACATCACAAATTTTTTTGTATTTTTTTATTCTAAAAAAGAGAGTAAAGGATTACACCCCCCAGCAAGAGTTGCAATTACGCAAAAAGAAGAAGAATAGACTACAATCCCTAAACATCCCTAGGGTTGGCTGAAAGCTCTTCAATCCGGCGCCTCAAGTCTGTCGCTCGAGTCTCCACAGTCGCCAGGACCCGACGTTCAGCTTCTTGACGCATCGCCTCTATGGCCTCTGGAGAAGTGTCATCCTCATGCTTCTCATCCAGCTGTTGCCGCTGCTGAGCCAGAGTAAGAGCCCGGTGGGTGAAAGCTGCTTTCTCCTTCTTGAATGCTACATGTTCAGCCTGGCATGCTGAGCATCCAATAGGAGTCGGGCCCGCTGGTCCTCAAGATGGCGAATCCGGGCATCAACCTCCGCGATACAAGCGTCCAACGCAGTTCACAACTCCACCTTCTCCTGCGTAGACTGAGACAACCGCTCCACTGCAGCTTCAGTCTCAGCCACTTCGCGCTCCCAGACACCCACGGTGGCCTGATAAGAGGACTCAATTTCAGCAATCAGCTTCTCCTTTTCTGCGTCTATCAGGCAAGAAAGATCATTCCGCTGGATACGCTGAAACTCGGAAAGCAGTTGATCCAGCTCAGTTACCGAGGCCTCCAGAATCTCGACGATATGATCATGGCCCTGGTGGAGACGTACCAGGTTGATGTGTGGAAGCGCCATAGATTTTGCCATCGTGAAACTCCCATTGGTGTTCATCACTGTCGACACACCCTTCTGCAGCATCTTGTACACTGCCTCAACGATGAATTTTACGTACTCATCCGCATTCGCCAATACTTGTGGTGTCATGGCAGGAGTTGGAGGAGTCATCATGGATGGCGGACCTGAAGAAGACCCGCCGATCTCAAACTGCGAGGTTTGAACATCGACCTCAGCAGACTCTCTCGCACCAGGAACTTGAATTTCGCTACCAGCGCCAGATGCCAAGAGTACAGAAGGAGTTGGGTGGGGCGTCGATATCGTCCCCCAAGTCGAAGAAGCAACAGAGGGCTCTTGTATCAACAAGCCCTTGCCCTTTCCCGGCTCAAAGGGACTATCAGCATCCGGAGCTGCCTCCTCCACCACCGAGGCGCGATCTTTAACCAGCGCGGAGCCTTCCTCTGGCAAGCTAATCGTATCAGCTCCCATTTCCTGGCGGGGCGCATCTTCTGGGGTCTGGCTCGGCAGACGAGTCTCCCCCTCATCATCAAATCCCTCCACGGAGACCAAATTCGTCGCCACCTCCCGGCCGGCAGCCACCTCAGCTTCTATTGCTGAGCCTGGGGTAGGGCTCGGCAACGCTACAGCCGACCTCCCTGCATCATGTCAAGGAGGGGAATCAACCCTCTCCTCTGTTGCAATCACGTCTATTGCCTCCGCAACAGACTCACGCATCTCTGGAGGAACGTCTTCCGAAGACGACGAACTCCACCCCACTTCATCATCAGGAAGCCCCACGTCCGCAGGACCCTCAATTTCCAAGGCCTCCACGGCGGCTTGTACCATCCTGGAAGTTGCTGCAACCTCAGCATCTCTTCCGCAAAGTCCGGAGATACTAAAATGTCACGCCCTAGAACCAGAATACTGGAGAGCGGGGGAATGACTCAGCCAGCTACGTATTACGGGTAGATGAATATCGTATAATACGATCAATGCTGTCTAAAAGACAAGGGGGTACATACTACATGAAAGTCTCACTATGGTCATTTCACATCTATTGTCTCAATCATTCAAAACAAGAAACAGAAATAGAGAACATGTAAGATAAAGCAGTAAGGCATCCCAAATGCTTAGTCAAAATATTCTTGAGATCTGGCTTTACAAAACATAGCCAGATGGTATAGTAACATGTACACAATTGTTATCAGCTGCAGTCTGACTTAGTTACAATTATGCAAAAGTAAGTACAAGACAATCCGACTAACATGTCGGTGCCAAACGGCTAAGTATAAAGTAAATAACAAAACGAACGGTGAAGTAAGGAACCCACTCGAGTCCTCCTACGATCATTCCCCTAGTATTGACCATCTTGGAGGTAGAAGTAAGCTGGATCCTCAGGGACTGGCTCTAAATCTGGCCATGCAAAACCAGAGAGGTTAGACCTCTAATAGCAAGTACCACAAGGGAGCACGATATGAAGGACTAAACCAGTAAGTAAGAGAATAAAATAATAGATCTCTGCTATCTACTAGGACTCACACAACATCACGATACTTCGAACCAACCTCCCAACCAAACAAGGACAGAAGTTGGCCCGTCATGTCCTGACATTCTGATCATCTCAGTTAAGTAACAGAGTAGGTACAGTGCACAAACAAATTATCTTGAACGGCCAATCAACTACTACGGCTTGCTATTGTGAGTCCCAAGTTATCCTAGAATTATGCAAATAGGGATTCCTCAGTTCTTACTATGTGCAAGCAAGGCTAGTCTATCCAATCAATCAATTGCGCCAATCATGTAATTAGACGAGTCCCAGCGGGACGCCCGCCGTTAATATAGCATGTACAATAATATAAGCAGATACTGTTCCCTGCCCGTGTGACAGATTTACAGTATCTATGGGAACCAGCCGGCCCGTCGGGCACTTAATAGTCCCAAGGGGGCTGCCATGTAAGAACTCGGGAATCCATTCTCTCCATGCCATCATTATTTTATTTAACTTAATAGCCCCTTCGTTGAGTGAAGTTCTATGCCGTGGATCATGGTCATTCAAATGA
The DNA here is from genome assembly GCA_029216955.1 of Iris pallida. NCBI lineage: Eukaryota > Viridiplantae > Streptophyta > Magnoliopsida > Asparagales > Iridaceae > Iris > Iris pallida. The sequence continues at coordinate 2,173,437 of JANAVB010002600.1, forward strand.
GTACTTTCGTACGGGGTACGATATGCGCAACTCTACAACGATACCCGTACGGCTAGATTGTAGGTTTTACATAGCGTGATGCAACAATCAAATCTGACCACGGAGTAATCATGCCTTGACCATAAAGTACACATGCTGTTTTTGTAAGATAGATAAATAACTAAATAAATAAATAATTTGAAGCCTGCATGTTCCTGTATGCCAATATTCGGGATTGGCTAATCGAGTACAATAGTTCATTACATGAACATGTCTCATTCATTTCATTCAATAAGACGACTAGCCAGTCTCTTAGTTCCAACTAGGAACGCATGATCAATTTTAGTCAAGATAACCATTATCATCAATGGTAACAAGGCATGAAAGTCAAATAGTATTCAGTGGAGTCGAGTCTACGACTCTCAGGGTTTAATTCCAGTCAATCGGGGTATCTATAACCCAATTCACGACACATGGTACATCTCACGTAACAATCTATATTTAACAGAAATATTAACATGCCATGATTATATCAAGTTTATGCAAAAAGGCGTAAGGATATAAAATGGACGTTAAACATCTAATAAGATATCAATATACCGGGCTATAGAAGATCCAGGGTAAGCAGGCTACGCTCATGTCAGCCTACGCTCAAGTCAACGTACGCTCAGGTCAAGCTACGCTCAGGTCAAACTAGGCTCAGGTCAAACTAGCGCATGGAAGACATACGCTCAAGTCAGGCTAGCGTATGGAAGACATACGCTCAAGTCAGGCTAGCGTATGGAAGACATACGCTCAAGTCAGGCTAGCGTATGGAAGACATACGCTCAAGTCAGGCTAGCGTATGGAAGACATACGCTCAAGTCAGGCTAGCGTATGGAAGACATACGCTCAAGTCAGGCTAGCGTATGGACTCGCCTACGCTCCTTGTCACCCAAGTCAGCGTATGCAAGACATACGCTCCCAAAAGGCAGCGTATGGAAGACATACGCTTCCAAAAGGAAGCGTATGGGGACTGTGCTGCACTAAAGAGCGCGTGCAACTCAGTGGCACAAGCTAAAAAGCTCGCGTACTGCTCACTGTCTTCTCCAAAACAACATGAACTCTATGGTTTGAACCCAAAGCTTCAAAAGTCCATAACTTGGTCAAAATAAGACCGAATCCAACTTTGCAAAGGTCAAAATTGGGTAGAATAAAATTCTCTACAACATGGAACCGTCATAACTTGGAAACAAAGAAGTTTGATAGATCAAAACTACCAAAATCCAAAAATAACTAATTTCAAGATCTACTAAAAATAAAACTTCAAAACGAGAAATGTCAAGTTCTAAACCCTCTTAGAATCACAAAAAAAAGAGAATGGAACCATAAAAATGGGTCCTTATGAAGAAGCAAGATATACTTGCCTACGGTTTGGTAGGTGAAGGGAGTGATGAGGAAGAAGAAGAAGAGTAATGGTGAAGGAAGAATAATGAAGAGAGAGAAAGGAGGGGTTGGCTTTAAATGAAAAGGTGGTGGTAGGTGGGGGTGTTAGGTTTGGTTCATGATGAACCAACTAACCCAAAAATAAACCAAGCCGAACCCAAGTCTAGCTAAAGCAGAGAAACAAAAGCAGAAAGTAAAATGCAGATAATTAATTAACATGAATTTAAATACAGGATAATACATGATAAATATTAAATAAATATATTTAAGCAGTACATGTATTAAAAATACGTATACTGGGAACAGGGGGTGACATCTCTACCCTCCTTAGAAAAATTTCGTCCTCGAAATTTCAAATCCAAGCAGGATAGGAATATCAAGGCCAAACTAGTACAGCAATTTAAGCAAGCAATCCTTTTACAATGTCCATAGCAAGTAACATATCTATATTTAACAATCTACGATATCAAGTAATTCTATCTATGGGGTGACAAGCATGAGAAGCTAAATACGATCAAGGTATACAGAAAGAGATATACCTTGTGAGTCAAACAAGTGCGGATATCGTGATCGGATATCATCCTCACGTTCCCACGTTGACTCTCCTAAAGAGTGATGACCCCAAGCAATCCGGACAAGGTTAATTGTTCGATTCTTGAGTATCTTCTCTCTTCGGTCCAAGATGGACACAGGCTGCTCCTCGTAAGACAAGTTGGTTCCAACAACCAATTCAGAATGATCGAGGATATGGCTTGGGTCCGATACATACCTTCGTAACTGAGATACATGAAACGCGTCATGCACCTCTCGTAACGAAGGTGGAAGGGACAAACGATAAGCAACATCGCCTACCCTATCAAGGATAACGAATGGTCCTACGTATCGTGGACTCAACTTCCCGCAAATGCCAATTCTAATGACCCCACGGGTAGGTGAGATCCGTAAGAATATGTGGTCTCCAACAGAAAACTCTAGCGGCCTACGATGCTGGTCTGCCCAATGATGATGTCGATCCTGCGCAACTCGAAGTCGCTATCTAATTCCTTTAACCAATTCAACTGTCTGAATAATTATTTCCGGGCCTAACATCTTTCTCTCCCCGATATCATCCCATGCTAGTGACGACCTATACTTCTTACCATATAGTGCTTCAAATGGCGCCATCTGGATACTGGCTTGATAACTGTTGTTATATAAAAACTCAACTAAGTGCAGGTGGCTTTTCCAAGATCCTTCAAAATCTAGGGTGCAAGATCGTAACATATCTTCCAAAGTCTGAATTATCCTTTCCGATTGGCCGTCCGTCTGTGTATGGTAAGCCGTACTAAATCTTAACTTGGTACCCAGACTATGATGTAAGCTCTTCCAGAAGTGTGACGTAAAACGGGTATCTCTGTCTGACACAATACTGATAGGGACTCCATGCTGTCTGACTATCTGCTGCATGTACAACTCTGCCAACTTTTCTGTAGATTGCCCTACTCTGAAAGGAAGAAAGTGTGCTACCTTTGTTAGCCGGTCCACTATCACCCAAATAACATCTTTACCACTTGGTGATCTCGGTAAACCGGTCACAAAGTCCATTGTGATGTGTTCCCACTTCTATTCCGGGATAGGAAGCGGTTGTAATAACCCAGCTGGCCTCTGCTGTTCTGCCTTTACTTGCTGACATATCAAGCAACGGGAAACAAACCTAGCTATCTCCCTCTTCATCCCGTTCCACCAGAAGTGCTGCTTGATATCTTGGTACATCTTGGTCCCTCTAGGATATATAGAATACTGGGAACTGTGAGCTTCTGTCATTACTTCTTGTCTGATATCTCTACTAGGTACACATAGACGCGATCCAAACCTAAGCGTACTATTTTCATGAATTTGTATCTCCTTTCTGAGCCCTGACTCACATTCTGCCCTAAGCTTCTGAATCCTTGGGTCCTGTGCCTGGGCTGCCTTGATCCTGCCTACCAAGTCAGATTGAACTTATAGACTTGCCAGAACTCCTACATCATTAGGAAGTATAACTTCGATGCCCATCTCCTGAAGGTCTTCTAAGATATGCTTCTGCGTTGTCAATATAAATGCGCCGCCTCTTCTGCTGAGAGCGTCTGCTACCACATTAGCCTTGCCTGGATGATACTGAAGCTCCACATCATAATCCTTGATCAACTCCAACCATCTTCTCTGCCTCATATTCAGCTCCTTCTGAGTAAAGATGTACTTCAGACTTTTATAGTCTGTGTACATGTCCACTCGGTCACCATATAAATAATGCCTCCATAGCTTCAAAGCAAATACTACTGCCGCCAACTCCAAATCATGAGTTGGATAATTCTTCTCGTGGTCTCGAAGTTGCCTAGATGCATATGCTATCACCTTCCCATGTTGCATAAGGACACATCCAAGTCCTTTACCTGACGCATCACAATATACCGTAAAACCTCCGGGCCTAACTGGCAATGTAAGGATAGGTGCTGATATCAACTTCTGCTTCAGATTCTCAAATGATGCCTGGTATTCTGTCGACCAGACGAATGGTACATCCTTTCGTGTCAAGCGGGTCATGGGTGCTGAAAGCCTCGCAAAGTCTGATACAAACCTTCTGTAATATCCTGCCAATCCTAAGAAACTCCGTACATCAGCTACGGTCTTGGGTACTGGCCAACTCTCTACTGCTTCTACCTTCTTGGGATCCACTGCTACTCCAGCTCCTGATATGATGTGACCCAGAAATGAAATATGATCCGACCAAAACTCACACTTGCTGAGCTTGGCATACAACTGGTTCTCTCAGAACCTGCAACACTTTCCTGAGGTGGTCTTTATGCTCCTCTTCACTAGCAGAATATACGAGTATGTCATCAAGAAACACAACGATAAACTGATCTAAGTATGGCATAAAGATGCGGTTCATCAAATCCATGAATATAGCTGGAGCATTGGTCAAACCAAACGGTATTACTAAGAATTCATAATGCCCATACTTCGACCTGAATGCTGTCTTGGGAATGTCTTCCTTTCGAACCCTCACTTGATGGTACCCTGAACGAAGATCTATCTTGGAGAAAACTCTAGCCCTGCTCAACTGATCAAACAAGTCGTCGATCCTTGGTAGTGGGTACTTGTTCTTTACTGTCGCCGCGTTAAGCTTCCTGTAATCGATGCATAATCTGGATGATCCATCCTTCTTCCCCACAAGTACCACTGGTGCTGCCCATGGTGATATGCTAGCTTGGATAAACTTCTTCTCCTTCAATTCTTCTATGTGCTGATATACCTTGGCCTGTTCCGAATCCGCCATTTTGTAAACCCGATCTGATATTTGTTTAGTTCCAGGTGCCAATTCTATGCTGAACTCAATATCTCTAACCGGTGGTAGACCTAGAAGTTCTTCGGGAAACACGTCTAGAAATTCTTCAACTACCTTCGGAACTTGAACTTCTTCCATTGCTGTTACTACTCCCTGCTCTTGCTGAGTTGCCTCTGATCTGACTAAGGTGAACCTCTTCATGCCTGGAATATCAAAAGATACACTCCCACTACGACAATCTATTGTTGCATGACTGTCTTTAAGCCAGTCCATGCCTAAGATAACGTCGAAATTTCCAACAGAAAATTCTATCAACCGGGCGGGTAAGAAATGCCCGCAAACTACAACACTACACGCTAGAATAACTCTACTAACTCCTACGAGCCCATTGCCAGTGAGTATATTCAACCACCCTGGCAATGCCTCGAACTCCATTCCTAGCCGTATCGCAATATAAATGAGTGTGATGCTCCCGAATCAAACAATGCTACTGCGGGATATGAGACGATGAGAATGTTACCTGCCACAACATCTCCCGATGCTAATGCCTCCTCCAAGGACAGTGTGAATACCTGCCCTCGACCTCCTTGCTGGTTCCCATGTTGCGGCCTAGCCTGGTGCTGCTGCTGGCCCCTTCCTTGATGATGTTGGGGTGGTCTATACTGGTGTTACTGCATCGGCGGTCCCTGCTGTCGATACATCTGAGCCTGCGGACGCTGGGCCAATGGTCTCACTGCCATTGCTGGTCCTCGATACTGCCCTGCCCCTGGTGCTGTCAGAGCAGGAAACTGCTGCCCTGGTCCTCTTGACCTCGAATTCAAAGGACATGTGGTAACCCGATGGTCTGGATTTCCACATATCAGACACAGTCCATTCAATGTCCGACACACATCTCTAGTGTGCCCCATCTTTTCACAATAAGTGCAGCCCGTCGGGGGTTGCTAGTTCTTTCTCTGTTGCTGTTGCTGCTGCCTGGGTGGTGGTGCTGGTCCTCGTATCGCCACATCGTGGATACGAATGCCAGTGGATGGTGCTGTTGTTCGGGGCGCTGCCCCTCCTCCTCCTTCAATCTGACTGTGAGATCTCTTCTGACCTCCAGTCCTTACTGCAAGCCTCTGAATGGTGATCTCATGCCTCCGGGTTGCCGTCAATATCTCATCAAAAGTCTGGTAATTGTGCCCTTCTATCAATTGCAAGAGCTCAAGATGAAACCCTTGCTGAAACCTCATAGCCCTCTGGCGCTCCGTTGCTACCATCTCTGGGGCAAACCTACTCAATCTGCAGAACTCTGTTGCATAAGCATCTACGGTCTTGCCGGCCTGCCTGAGGCTGATAAACTTCTGTTGTAGCTTAAACTGCGCCACAACTCCATAGTACTTCGTCTTGAATCTTGCTGTGAAATCGTCCCAAGCAACGGGACGTCTGATACCTACTTCCTCTGATTCCCACCAATCACGTGCGAGATCCTGAAGTAACAACTTCACCTGATCTACACGTTCTTCCGCCGGTACCTTAGCCGCCGTCAAAATAGCCTCAATATCCTTAAGCCATGCATCTGCTGAAATAGCATCCTCCGTGTCCTCGAAACGACGGGGGTTAAATTTGCAAAATCTGGTTGATGCTCCAGAATCTGGCCTTGCCCCTCTTTCCAAAGCTGTCTGCAACCCTTGGTTGAGTAGTACGTTCTGCTCTTGCAACTGAGCGTGCATGCGCTGCTGGGCTAACATCTGATGTTGTTGAGTAGCCATCATTCCTCTCATGATCTCCAGAAGGGCTGGTGTGTCCACTTGGGTAGGTGGAACTGTTGGTGGTGGTGGAACATCCGGATACTGCGATCCAGCTGCTGGTTCCACGATCACTTCTTCCTGAGTAGCCTCCTGAGTTAGTACCGGCTCTTGTTGCTGACCAACAGGGTCAGGTTGTCCATGTTGCTCCTGTTATTGTCCAGCTCTGACCGATGCGGACGAAGTTCCCCTAAGAGAAGGGACAAGAGAACAATCAAACGACCGGACATGAAGGATCAATGAAGTCAAAGGATACTGGAATGTCAAGCTAGAGTTGAGAGTAACGAATCATGAGATCAAGGAAAAACATATGTGATTGAGACATCCTATTAAACACCCCACAAGTCTAAAATCAGACCTGCATGGGCCACCACTAAAACCTTGTCACGCCCCAGAACCAGAATACTGGAGAGCGGGAGAATGACTCAGCCAGCTACGTATTACGGGTAGATGAATACCGTATAATACGATCAATGCTGTCTAAAAGACAAGGGGGTGCATACTACATGAAAGTCTCACTATGGTCATTTCACATCTATTGTCTCAATCATTCAAAACAAGAAACAGAAATAGAGAACATGTAAGATAAAGCAGTAAGGCGTCCCAAATGCTTAGTCAAAATATTTTTGAGATCTGGCTTTACAAAACATAGCCAGATGGTATAGTAACATGTACACAATTATTATCAGCTGCAGTCTGACTTAGTTACAATTATGCAAAAGTAAGTACAAGACAATCCGACTAACATGTCGGTGCCAAACGGCTAAGTATAAAGTAAATAACAAAACGAGCGGTGAAGTAAGGAACCCACTCGAGTCCTCCTGCGATCATTCCCCTAGTATTGACCATCTTGGAGGTAGAAGTAAGCTGGATCCTCAGGGACTGGCTCTAAATCTGGCCATGCAAAACCAGAGAGGTTAGACCTCTAAAAGCAAGTACCACAAGGGAGCACGATATGAAGGACTAAACCAGTAAGTAAGAGAATAAAATAATAGATCTCTGCTATCTACTAGGACTCACACAATATCACGACACTTCGAACCAACCTCCCAACCAAACAAGGACAGAAGTTGGCCCGTCATGTCCTGACATTCTGATCATCTCAGTTAAGTAACAGAGTAGGTACAATGCACAAACAAATCATCTTGAACGGCCAATCAACTACTACGGCTTGCTATTGTGAGTCCCAAGTTATCCTGGAATTATGCAAATAGGGATTCCTTAGTTCTTACTATGTGCAAGCAAGGCTAGTCTATCCAATCAATCAATTGCGCCAATCATGTAATTAGACGAGTCCCAGCGGGACGCCTGTCGTTAATATAGCATGTACAATAATATAAGCAAATACTATTCCCTGCCCGTGTGACAGATTTACAGTATCTGTGGGAACCAGCCGGCCCGTCGGGCACTTAATAGTCCTAAGGCGGCTGCCATGTAAGAACTCGGGAATCCATTCTCTCCATGCCATCATTATTTTATTTAACTTAATAGCCCCTTCGTTGAGTGAAGTTCCATGCCGTGGATCATGGTCATTCAAATGAGTACTTTCGTACGGGGTACGATATGCGCAACTCTACAACGATACCCGTACGGCTAGGTTGTAGGTTTTACATAGCGTGATGCAACAATCAAATCTGACCACGGAGTAATCATACCTTGACCATAAAGTATACATGTTGTTTTTGTAAGATAGATAAATAACTAAATAAATAAATAATTTGAAGCCTGCATGTACCTGTATGCCAATATTCGGGATTGTCTAATCGAGTACAATAGTTCATTACATGAACGTGTCTCATTCATTTTATTCAATAAGACGACTAGCCAGTCTCTTAGTTCCAACTAGGAACGTATGATCAATTTTAGTCAAGATAACCATTATCATCAATGGTGACAAGGCATGAAAGTCAAATAGTATTCAGTGGAGTCGAGTCTACGACTCTCAGGGTTTAATTCCAGTCAATCGGGGTATCTATAACTCAATTCACGACACATGGTACATCTCACGTAACAATCTATATTTAACAGAAATATTAACATGCCATGATTATATCAAGTTTATGCAAAAAGGCGTAAGGATATAAAATGGACGTTAAACATCTAATAAGATATCAATATTCTCCTCCATTGGAGACATTACCATCGGAGGAATTCGTTCATCAGAGGAGCTTGCCACCTCCCTCGATTTTTTGACACCCGATTTCGAAACACGGGTTTTCTTCTTCAACGATCCCTACAAGAAGAAAAGCACAAGTCACCAAAATGACATGATGAGCCAGATTACGGAGGACTCTTTACCTCAGCAGGGACTGATTCTAGTGACGCAGCCTTTGGAGTCGTCACTTTCCTCAACCTTTTTGGTACAGATGAACCGGCCTCTACGTCAGCCCGTCTCTTCCCAACAGGGGGATCTCTCACTGATGCTACAACAACAGCCCGATATCCCGCCAATTCTGGTAGACGATATGACCGAGCCGCCACCAACATATTTGTCGTAGCCTCTAGCTGAGTTCCAATGATGAAACTGGTCTCCCTACCATAACCAGAAGACACAGTATTTATGGTGCAATACAGTTTAATGGCTGAATACAGGATTTGTGGCCGAGGGTTGCGAACAGGCGTAGTAAAATGAACACCAGTGCACCCGGCATTGTAATATTGCCAGCCCCGGGCTCCGTCCAGCAAACTCCCGGTAAACTCCAAACTGTTACTGGGGTTCCGTAGCGTTAATTGGGTGTAGCCGAACTGGCGAGCAAACCGGCTTGGCAGATATGGCTCCAGATAACACCTATTCAGACTAAGTGGGAAGGCCGAATACTTTGCAACCAACAAAAACTCCATTTCTGTATAGTAATTGCATCTTCACCAAAGTCGTCTAAATCTTGGTCGGCCTCGAAGTCTTTGAAGATGGGACCGACCTTGACAATCTCCCACCCCTGAAGATAAGACAAAACTCTCTTGCAGACGGGGACACTAGTGTGCAACCACATCCTCTTGTAGAAGCGACGGATAAAGGCGTCACCTTCAACGTGATCCTCTTCCGAGCCAGGACTCATCACGTTCGGATGATGTAGAATCAACCATCCCTTCAGATAATGGAATGGTAGTTCGGCCCGGGGAAAGTTGTCATTTCTACCTTTCTCATGGATCACGTCCTCAACAAAGGTCCTCAAGCCCCACAACAAGTTACACACCATCGCGGGGAGAAGAGCCAAAGGGCAACCAAAGGCCAATTTCACTGCAGGCAAAATGAGGTTCCGGTGTACCCTCTCCACGGAACCCGATCCGCCCGCGAACACACAATCCCGGAGCCGTATCATCAAATAATCAGACAATACTGCCTTAGATGACATCCAGTACGCACAGTGCCAGAAGCAGCTATACGTGTTTTTGCCACTCTCATTTGAACGAGGGTCCCTCTCGTCCAACCGGCTCATTTCAGAGGTCAACTCCGCGGGTTTCAGCCCCTGCGGAGTCATGAACCGGATCTTCGAGGAATCCGCCAAATCCTGTTTGAAGACGTAATCCCTCCAAGCAGTCACATGAGGTTGATGTAAAGCCCCTAAATTTCTACTGATTTTTATTTTATTTTATTTTGGTACTGATTTAAAATTTGGTATTGTACGTCGCGTGATCGTATTTTACGTCATGCACGAAATTTTATTTTTCGAAATTGCTCGACGAGTGCTAATATGTGCGAGCGTACATTTTTTTTGGAAAAACATTTTTCTTATTTTTTTAGTTTCAAAATATATATAATAAGTATTTTAGTTATCGTCCCAAAAAAAAATTCTAATTGTTATTTTATTTATAAAACCTTTATTTACATAGTTATAATAATAAATAATTTCTTTTCTATAAAATGGTATATTAGAAAAGTAGATTTATGTAAATATCATTTGGACATTAGTAAATATTTATTGTATTTTTTAAATTAGTTTATTAGTACTTTTGGAAAATATATTTCGGAATTATTATGGCGATTTAAATCTTGATTTAAATTCTTGGATTTATTTAAATGGTTAAATATTTGAAATTAATTTATCTCATTGATTTTATACTAGAATTTAATTAGATTTAAATTTGGATTTGTATTTGGATTGGATCTGATTTATTTTAAATTTATTTAAAAGGGGGATTTAAACTACTCCTAATTCTATCCAATTAGGAATTCCCACATCATATAAATAGGCATATACTCCTCCAATTTCCACACCACAATCACAAGTGCATCGTGTCTGTGATCATCCAGTCTCTTATTCCATATTTTACAACTATATTATCCCTATCCCCGTGTCGGACACACCCCGACATCATCGAATACCCGATCCTAACTCTACCATCCCAACCACCAAACCCCTCGCCGTCATCAGCCCCCAACTCCGGTCATCACCACCCTCGCCAATAATCAGACCAACCACCACCATTATCGACACCACGACAGCCGTCACACCATAACGTCTCCCCAAATCTAGTACCCGACCAACACCCCGACCACCAACACCAACCACCGTTACCACCACCAATAACACACAAGAATAGAGGGAGGGGAAACCATTACCTGACCCCGTCGGCTAAGCCACCCAGGTCTGGCACCGATCTCGGCGACACCATGAGATCGCTGGCCTCGTACCGCTTCCTCGCCCGATCCTCCGTCGCCCGTCACAGGAACACAGCTGCGACCCCCAGCTCTTCACCGCCGAAGCCGCCCCCTTACCTCTCCGACCCGCCGCCGACCGGCGCCTGAACCCCACCCGCGAGCAGTCGGACCGCTGCGCCTCTTTCCCTCAGTACCAGAGCCGCCGCTCCTCTTCCCGACGCCGTCCCGCCACGAAGCCGCCGGCGTCCGACCCTTGCGCTCCGCCCAGAGCCACCCGAACCGCCCGGCTTCCGTCGAAGACCCACGCGACCGCACGCCATCCGCCGCCGTCTGCTCGAGCCACTGCCACCGCAGCGCCGCCTCGGTTCCTCCGACCGCCACCGCCAGTCCGGCCTTGCCGGCGCCATCTCCACTGTAAGCCCCGACCCTTTTTTCCCTAATTTCCCGCTCTCTCTCTTTCTACGATTTGGGGGAGGGGGAGAGGATTGCTGTGAGGATTTTTTGGATTGTTTATTAATATTATTATTATTAAAATTTTATATTACTTTTATTAGTATTATTTAATGTTATTAGTATTAATATTATAAGTTATGATTACTGATAATGTATGGGTAAATATTATAAGTAATTATTATTATTATTATTGTTATTATTATTATTATTATTATTGTCTTTATAATTATTTAGATGATTACTGTTACTAGTATTATTATCATTATTGTTATTATCCTCATTAATATTATTAGTATTAATTATTTGCAAAATTAGGGTATTACTAAAATTACCTTAATTACTAGGGTTTGTCATTTAATTTATTATTATTTGTTAAAATTTAGTAATTACATTATTATTATTTCTATTCTCTAATTGAACAAATACTTTCTAGCAAAATTTTAAGTTCGTTTTTAAATACTAAAATATTATGTCGATTGACCAGTTAAATTTTTTGTCTAAAATAATTTGGAAGTATTTTTCTAAAATAGATATTTTAAATTAGGAAATTTAGATTCCACCTTAATCATATTTTTCAACTTAGAGTATTTGACTAAGAAGACATAAATTTTCAAAATTATTATATATACATATTTTCAAAGTATTTTCGTAAACAAATTTTACAAGTAAACATATTTTTAAAGGTAAAATAATTATTTTCTAAGGAATTGTATATTTATCTATTTCTCAAATTCTTCCAATTATCCTCATGATCTCATGACTAATGAAACGTTCATATTTTCTCGTGACTCTTGGACCATTACACATCGAACATGACTACTGGACAGTCATAACTTGTCGGATTATCTTACCATACCAGGCGACACACCAGGCAAGATACCTTGCCATAATTTACTGTTTGTAAATTAGTTGTATTTTATTTATTACATATCACTGTTCATTTATTTCTAGTTCTTGATTACTGCCTGCTCAATGATATTAGTTGTACCTTGTTATTTACCTTTGATTGCATATGGACTTAGAGTTAAGGGACTACCACTAGCTTAGTGTATTGCATAAACTTTGACACTGTTGTGCCACAAGATGTGTGAGTTATGAGTAGCATATAGTCTACGGACTTGCGTGTTGGCTGATCACTGATGCGTACAGGACGTGCGTTAGGTCTAACTGTCAATAGTTGCATGTTAGACGACTTGACGGTTAGTAGTGTTACATGGTCGTGGATGCGACATGATAGGTACATTGGGTGGGGAGAACATTTCCTTATCGTTTGGGCTTCTATTGCACTTCCCTTGTAATCCGGAAGATTCGCTGGAGATACGGGTCTGAGCCTCTCAGGTTGGCCACTGTCGTTTTCGTTATGCTCTCGGTCACTGGTGCCCAAGTGGGGACTATACCAGATCCCATTTACAGCCAGGGCCCATGCGACGAAAGGTTTGTTCTCACTGCATGTTCACTTTAGTATGGTTAGATTACCTTATTGTGTCTTGTCACTTTCTTTGATTGTGGCATATTTTATATTCAGTATTATATGGCATATTGATGTATCTTGTTACATCCCTCTGAGGACTTGGTTATCTCGCCAGGTGTGTGTTTCGTGATTTTTTGCAGGTGCTCTAGCTAAGGCCATTCCTTCCTTCGTGGTGATTGCTCTTGGACTCGCCATTGCTCTCGCTTGCTAAATTCTTTCCTTGTATATTTTTTCATATTTAATTTGGTTGGTAGTGGACTTTGTCTCCGCCCAACTATTGTGTACATGACAAATTCAAAGTTACTTTTATATCATATTTATCTTTGTGGATGAGATTTAGTAGCTTGGTTACTGCATTTTACAGCTTATGTATATATACGAGGGTCCATTTACTTCGTATATATACAGCTGGCATGATTACGTTCTAGTCCTACGTATTTGGGACTGGGGCGTTACATGTTTTTGTGGTGGCCCATGCAGGTCTAATTTGCCGTTTCGGTTACATAAATGTGCCGAACAGACCTGCAGTATAGGATTAGAGTTTAGAATATCATCCACCTACTTGACATCCTTTCTTGACTTCAAATTTCGAATTCTCGTTCGACCTCCTTGAATTGCATCTTGCATGACTCCTTCTACCATAAGTTCTTAGTTTCGTGTTTAGTAAGATGACTACACTAGTATATGCCCATAGGTTAAACACATGGCTAGATGGATTGCATTGACAATTAGTATGCGTTGGGGTTTTATTTGAGTTGTAGAGGCATTTATTTTCATAAAAATATGATTCTTAAGGATTAGTTAATTTCAAGTTGGGTAGTAGCATATTACCGCCTTCAATGGATAGTTGGAATTTTATTTTGCCATTACAAGGTGGTGTACACAAGAGGACAGAAAACAATTTTATGAATTATGATTCTTAGAAATAGCGAAATAGTTTATGATTTATTTGGGATATGAAACCGAATTGAGTAACATCTTTAAATTGTGACCCATGATCACGATTTAGTTCAAGTTGGGATTGAATATGTTAAAGTTTATCTCGAATTTATTAAAGTGTTTTAAAATTTTAAGTTATAATTTTGTAAAGAATATGAAGGGTTTATGATTTACGGTTTATTAGAAAGCCTGAGGTTTTAAATTGATTCTACGATTTACAAATTATAAGTATTTAATTTTGAGCTTGAAGAGATAATGGTAAAAAATTTTGTTTGAAATACTTTGGAAGATATGAAATCGACTTGAAGGAAAAATTTAAATATTTAAAATTTGCTCATATGATCTATGATATATAAAGTTATTTAGATTTCGAGTTTAAATTCTTGATTATGAATATTTAAATTTTGGAAAAAAAAACAAAAAAAGGGGAGTAGTTGTGACTTATTGGAAGCTTGATATACACATTTGAAGGATATAGAATTAAATTTGGGAGTTATTTTAAATATTTCATTTTGTATTATGAATTTCGACGGATAAACTTATTAAATGTTGAGTTTAAGATTTGGAAAAAAAATATTTTGCGATATACAAAGGTTGTTTCAAGATTGACTAGAGATTTAAAAATTTGATTAAAGTTGACAGTCTAAGATAATTGGAAATTTGGCGGAGTATCTTGGAAATTTTATTGAGAAAATTTCGAGGAACTTGAAATCTTAGATTAAATCATATATTGATAGAGGACTAAGAAGCAAGTAAGGTCACCCTAGTGAGATAGAAGTATTCCACATTAGATTGCCATGCCACCTATGATTATGATATTGCATATACACAAGTGTAGTTAGTCAATCGACCAAACCGATAAACATATCTTGACTCACCCGACCTTCCCTCAAATCTAGATCATTATTTGTGACCATCTAATTGTTTGAAACTTAGAAATGATTAGAGTCGTTCCCTTGACCATACCCTTATCTAGGAGACTAATTTCTCTCTAGAAACTGTGTCTCTGACTTATCTTAACTTGATCGACGAGATTTTCTAATTATCTTATTTCGTGCTTTAACCTTTTTTTTGCATTAATTAGTATCTTATGAAAACCCACTTTCTATTTTTGATCATTCGGCGTTCCCTATCGTGACTTTGATATGTGGAGCACAACACTAGACCTTTTCTTCCAACAAATTTTACATGCAAGACCTAGACGAGCTCACCTTCATGTAGGTATATCATGTCCCACTAAAATACGTCCCTTGTACTCTTTTTTTATGGTACGACTTTCGGGCCATAAGGACTCAACTATAACCTATACCATGGTACCGATATACTTTTGACTATATATTTGGACTCGATCTCGACCCAAATTTTTGGCCTGATTATGATCTACTAAATCCGTTAAATGCTTTCCCTTGTGTTTTATCTTGACCGCTTAACCCTTGTCATTTTATTTTCTTGTATTGATTTACTTAGACACATAACACCGTTCACACTCCGATATTAGCAACACTTACTTTTCTCCCTTCCAATTAAATTGCTTTCTCATACTTCACTATGATTTCTCCGTTGTTTATGCCACCTTGTTCCTTGTTCCCTTATGCAAAATGAAATTTAATCATGACAATCTTGAGTTAGTAGAAGCTAGATTGGAGAACCCCACAACATGGATAAATAATGTAGTTGGTTAAGATAATTACGAGATTATGAGCTATAGGTGGGAAATAAATGGAAATGTGCAATAAATCCGAATCAATGAAGTAAGGAATGATATATTATGTTTTGATGAAATACTCGAGGATAAATAGACTTCGCGACTTTCAAATTTGTTTTGAGGTAACTACATATCGAGTGAATTTTTTTCTCTAAAGTATTGATGGTTTAAGAACCAAATATATATAAAATTATAGATGCAAATTTTTGATAAAGACAATGTTGACGATACGACGATATTTTTTTTTCAAGGATTACCAATTGTTGAAGAAAGAAACTGTTATACTTTGATTAAGTTCTAAAAAGATTATGAATATGAAGTTAAGATGAGTTTTCATCAAAAGAGGAGATTGTTGAATTCAAATTTTCGAGAGAGACTAATGAATATTTTAGAAAATTTTCAAATATGATGATAAAATTTTTATGAAGGTATACTGCTAGTTTTCGAGATTATCGAACCTTGCAGACGGACTTTATTTTCGATACCTATAGAGGCATCGTACATTGACCAATAAAATTGTAGTAAAGAGATTTTTCAATTTCTACTTGGGCCAATTAATTGAAGGTTTGAAATTTTAATAGGAAATTATAACTTGGGAAGATATACGCGAGCTAGTATAATAGAAGATTACGGTATTCAAATTAAGACTATTTGAAATTCTATGACGAGTTAGAGAAAATTAGAGTACAATGAAAATCATATTGGTTTTGTTTAAGGGGACGTAGAACGATTTTTTTTTTAAATA
Source organism: Iris pallida (assembly GCA_029216955.1). NCBI lineage: Eukaryota > Viridiplantae > Streptophyta > Magnoliopsida > Asparagales > Iridaceae > Iris > Iris pallida. The sequence continues at coordinate 2,189,845 of JANAVB010002600.1, forward strand.
GAACGATTTATGATAAGAGAGATTTCGTGAACATTGGCGATATCAAAGGATTAAGGAGTTTATTACCTGCTCATGAGGTTGTCCCTTTTTGAGGTTAATGTTAGGGATGATCGAGCTTAGTCATTGATCGATTGTCATATGCATGATCGTAATCTAAAACCATCGAAATTTTGTTCTAATCGATCGAATGACATATTGCCATTGAAATGTCGTTTCATTCTCGTCACACAATTGATTGCCTTTTTGTTCAATATAAATCAAATTCTTATCGATTATACTGCTTCTATCTCCTTCACCCTACCTATCCTAATTTTTCCTAAATTTTGAGGACGAAATTCTTTTAAGTTGGGTAGGATGTAAAGCCCCTAAATTTCTACTGATTTTTATTTTATTTTATTTTATTTTGGTACTGATTTAAAATTTGGTACTGTACATAGCGTGGTCGTATTTTACGTCACGCACGAAATTTTATTTTTTCGAAATAGCTCGACGAGTGTGAATATGTGCGAGCGTACATATTTTTTTGAAAAAACATTTTTCTTATTTTTTTAGTTTCAAAATATATATAATAAGTATTTTAGTTATCGTCCCAAAAAAAAAATTCTAATTGTTATTTTATTTATAAAACCTTTATTTACATAGTTATAATAATAAATAATTTCTTTTCTATAAAATGGTATATTAGAAAAGTAGATTTATGTAAATATCATTTGGACATTAGTAAATATTTATTGTATTTTCGAAATTATTTTATTAGTATTTTTGGAAAATATATTTCGGAATTATTATGGCAATTTAAATCTTAATTTAAATTCTTGGATTTATTTAAATGGTTAAATATTTGAAATTGATTTATCTCATTGATTTTATACTAGAATTTAATTAGATTTAAATTTGGATTGGATCTGATTTATTTTAAATTTATTTAAAAGGGGGATTTAAACTACTCCTAATTCTATCCAATTGGGAATTCCCACATCCTATAAATAGGCAGGTACTCCTCCAATTTTCACACCACAATCACAAGTGCATCGTGTCTGTGATCATCCAGTCTCTTATTCCATATTTTACAACTACATTATCCCTATCCCCGTGTCGGACACACCCCGACATCATCGAATACCCGATCCTAACTCTACCATCCCAACCACCAAACCCCTCGCCGTCATCAGCCCCCAACTCCGGTCATCACCACCCTCGCCAATCATCAGACCAACCACCACCATTATCGACACTACGACAGCCGTCACACCACACCGTCTCCCCAAATCCAGCACCCGACCAACACCCCGACCACCAACACCAACTACCGTTACCACCACCAACAACACGCAAGAATAGAGGAAGGGGAAACCATTACCTGACCCCGTCGGCTGTGCCACCCAGGTCCGGCACCGATCCCGGCAACACCATGAGATCGCTGGCCTCGTACCGCTTCCTCGCCCGATCCTCCTTCGTCCGTCACGGGAACACAGCCGCGACCCCCAGCTCTTCACCGCCAAAGCCCCCCTTACCTCTCCGACCCGTCGCCGACCGGCGCCTGAACCCCACCCGCGAGCAGTCGGATCGCTGTGCCTCTTTCCCTCAGTACCAGAGCCGGCGCTCCTCTTTCCAACGTCGCCCCGCCACAAAGCCGACGGCGTCTGACCCTTGCGCTTCGCCCAGAGCCATCCGAACCGCCCGGCTTCCGTCGAAGACCCACGCGATCGCACGCCGTCCGCCGCCGTCTGCTCGAGCCACCGCCACCCTAGCGCCGCCTCGGTTCCCCCGACCGCCACCGCCGGTCCGGCCCCGCCGGCGCCATCTCCACTGTAAGCCCCGACCCTTTTTTCCCTATTTCCCCGCTCTCTCTCTTTTTCTACGATTTGGGAGGGGGGAGGATAGCTGTGAGGATTTTTTTGGATTGTTTATTAATATTATTATTATTAAAATTTTACATTACTTTTATTAGTATTATTTAATATTATTGGTATTAATATTATAAGTTATGATTACTGATAATATATGGGTAAATATTATAAGTAATTATTATTATTAATATTGTTATTATTATTATTGTCTTTATAATTATTTAGATGATTACTGTTACTAGTATTATTATCATTATTGTTATTATCCTCATTAATATTATTAGTATTAATTATTTGCAAAATTAGGGTATTACTAAAATTACCTTAATTACTAGGGTTTGTCATTTAATTTATTATTATTATTTGTTAAAAATTAGTAATTACATTATTATTATTTCTATTATCTAATTGAACAAATATTTTCTAGCAAAATTTTAAGTTCGTTTTTAAATACTAAAATATTATTTCGATTGACCAGTTAAATTTTTTGTCTAAAATAATTTGGAAGTATTTTTCTAAAATAGATATTTTAAATTAGGAAATTTAGATTCCACCTTAATCATATTTTTCAACTTAGAGTATTTGACTAAGAAGACATAAATTTTCAAAATTATTATACATACATATTTTTAAAGTATTTTCGTAAACAAATTTTTCAAGTAAACATGTTTTTAAAGGTAAAATAATTATTTTCTAAGGAATTGTATATTTATCTATTTCTCAAATTCTTCCAATTATCCTCATTATCTCATGACTAATGAAACGTTCATATTTTCTCGTGACTCTTGGACCATTACACATCGAACATGGCTACTGGACAAACATAACTTGTCGGATTATCGTACCACACCAGGCGACACACCAGGCAAGATACCTTGCCACAATTTACTGTTTATAAATTAGTTGCATTTTATTTATTACATATCACTGTTCATTTATTTCTAGGACTTGATTACTGCCTGCTCAGTGATATTAGTTGTACCTTGTTATTTACCTTTGATTGTATATGGACTTAGAGTTAAGGGACTACCACTAGCTTAGTGTATTGCATAAACTTTGATACTGTTGTGCCACGAGATGTGTGAGTTATGAGTAGCATATAGTCTACGGACTTGCGTGTTGGCTAATCACTGATGCGTGCAGGACGTGCGTTAGGTCTAACTGTCAATAGTTGCATGTTAGAAGACTTGACGGTTAGTAGTGTTACATGGTCGTGGATGCGACATGATAGGTACATTGGGTGGGAAGAACATTTCCTTATCGTATGGGCTTCTATTGCACTTCTCTTGTAACCCGGAAGCTCCGTTGGAGATACGGGTCTGAGCCTCTCAGGTTGGCCACTGTCGTTTTTGAACGTCATGCTCTCGATCACTGGTGCCCAAGTGTGGACTATACCAGATCCCATTTACAGCCAGAGCCCATGCGACGAAAGGTTTGTTCTCACTGCATGTTCACTTTAGTATGGTTAGATTACCTTAGTGTGTCTTGTCACTTTCTTTGATTGTGGCATATTTTATATTCAGTATTATATGGCATGTTGATGTATCTTATTACGTCCCTCTGAGGACCTGGTTATCTCGCCAGGTGTGTGTTTCATGATTTCTTACAGGTGCTCTAGCTAAGGCCATTCCTTCCTTCGTGGTGATTGCTCTTGGACTCGCCATTGCCCTCGTTTGCTAAATTCTTTCCTTATATATTTTTACATATTTAATTTGGTTGGTAGTGGACTTTGTCTTCGCCCAACTATTGTGTATATGACAAATTCAAAGTTTCTTTTATATCATATTTATCTTTGTGGATGAGATTTAGTACCTTGGTTACTGTATTTTACAGCTTATGTATATATACGAGGGTCCATATACTTCGTATATATACAGCTGGCATGATTACGTTCTAGTCCTACGTATTTGGGACTGGGGCGTTACAGTTGAGACTTGCCTTTCTTCCTCCGTTGCATCAAATAATGTTGGCTCGCTACCTCTTTGAAAACAGCCATCATCTCCGGGTCTTTTTTTCCAAGACAAGGATCTCTTTGTTTGACGGAAAATATTCCTCGTACGGTTCAGATCCCCAGGGAAGCCTGGATACCTCGTACATTTCGTGGAGAGCCAATCCCAACTCCCCCATGGAGTAAAAAAAGTGCCAGTCTGGGTATTGAACATTTCTAAGAGAGCAAGGAACATATGCTTATTGAGATCCACGCCAGCCTGTGTGGCACAGACAGCGACCGTCAGTCCAATCTCTTTAAGCTCAGCCTTGAACTTCGACAACACCCAAACGGTCAAGTCGTCCCACTTCGGCATGTGGTGACACCAACCTTCAACCCTAAAGCTACCTTTCGGATACATGACCCTCGATGTTAGCATCCGATTTTTAAAGGTCGAAGCACTGAAGACAAAGGTGTCATTAGGAACCTCACTATAAAGGCTCCCAGGACGCAAAGTTCTGCAACTAAACGAAGGTCCGGCTCGCGAAGCGGCCAAGGTATCCCTTTGATTCGAAGTAGCATCAATCGAAAGAGTACCTCCTAATGCCCCTCCTTGAGAAGGAGTAAGTTCCCAGGGCATCCTTCTCTTGGAAGCTAAACGGTAGAAGGCCGTCAGCGGCAACTGGCGTTCAAGTTGTCGCATATACAGAACCATGCCCTTCGCAGAGAAGAACCAGTCTTCTTTGATCTTCAGTATCTTTGCCTCAGTGGAGATCAGGTGGTCACCGAACAAAAAGGCAGGTTTTAAGAAGGTCACATCCTCGGATTCAGCAGATTTTAGTTTACCGCTCTTCATCATACTCTGAAGGAAAATCGGCAACTGATTCTGGATCTGCAGCATTCTTTCAGGAGGTTGATTCTGTAGGATAGCATCCTTCGCAGGGTTGATAACCTCCTTGTCAAAATCAACTCCCATTTGACAAAGAGAAGCATCCAGAAGGACTTTATTCAGCAAAGGGATTGTCATCAACACTGATATAATGAAAACAATAGTCAGGCAAAAAGCTCTAAGAAGACAAAGTGTGTCATGCAGCCTGGCGCATCATCAGGGTGCAAACCCATGCGCATCAGCAGTATGGCTTCGGCACATCAACATGGTGTAAACCCATGCGCATCAGCTGAGAAGCTTCGGCGCATCATCAGGGTACAAACCCATGTGCGTCAGCGGTGAAGCTTCGACGCATCATCACGGTGTAAACCCATACGCGTTAGCAGTTAAACCTCGGTGCATAATAAGGGCCTAAACCCATGCACGTCGGTGGGATAAAACCTCGACACATCATCAGGACAGAGGTCCATGTGCTTCGGTAACAAAGAGTTAGAGCACACCAACTCAGCCGTATGATCCAAAACTCGCCTGAACAAAAAAATAATAAAAAAAACGACACCCACCCGTCACCGCAGGCCGATCGTCGGCCAGAGTCACAATGGTGACAGGAGCGTCTTCCTCGACGAACTCCGCAGGCTCCTTTCCCTTACCAGCACCGCCACGAGGAGTCTTGGGAGCCATTTCTTAAAATGAGAAAGTTAGGGTTTTTTCGAAGAAGAACTCTAAAAGACAAAAGAAAAGAGAGGAATCCGGCTAGAGTTCTCTCTCTCTTCTCCTCATGCCTATTTATAGGCTCAGTCGCACGCATGAACCGATGAAGTATGACCACAGCCGCCGCTTCGGGTTCTGTGAAGAGATAACTGCAGATAAAACAAAAAAGATCATCATTAATCTTCTTGGTTATCGAGGCGTTATCATTTGCATTAACTGAGAGGAGCATGCGCCCGTCACTGATGCATGGAGTATCCATGCGCCCGAACAGACATGTGCCCCAACCACCATGCTTCTTATTCAAAGTATTCCAAAACTTAACAATAAAGTTTTAAAAACTTTGAAGGGGGTCTTGTAGAAGCATGGAATTTTACGTTCAGAAATCCTATGCGCCAAACACTACATGCGCCAGGAAGTTCAGACAAAGTAATTTGACACAGCAAAACAAGAATATAGACATTAAAAGAAGATTTTTATTCCATATAAAAGTCTATTACATGTCTTAAAAAGGGGCTGTACAAAAGAGAACTTCTACAAAAAGAAAAGGCCCTAAGTCTACAGCCAGGCGCAGCATCATCATGTGCTCTCGAACAGGCGCATCTCACCATGCGCTCTCAGTCAGGCGCATCCCACCATGCGCTCCCAGCCGGGCGTATCCCTTCAACAGCTCAGTTATGTGTATCCTCAGTTATGTGCATCCCTTCAGCAGCTTAGTTATGTGCCACCCTTCCAGCCAGGCTCACCACCGTCTAAATGCTTCGACTAATGAAGCATTTATTGAGCAGAATGAGGGTGGCAATCAACCCTCTAGCTGGAGGAAGTGCTCCCCAAACCGAGGAAGAGAAGAGCACCGCAAGCCAACCTGTGGCCAGGGGAGGCTTCGAAAGAGCCTCCAAAGGCGAAGGAAGACCGCAATCGAAACTGCGGCTAAAGGGGCAGCTTTCAACACAACCAGAATGGGCAACACCCACTTTGAAGGAAGAAAGAGCCCCCAAAGCCGCAACACCGCAATTCCGATCTACGGCTCTTCTCACATAATGGAGACGAGGCTCGTGCATCTCGATCTTTGGATGCAACATGCACCTTCTGCCTGCCTTAGAAGCCCTCGACTCCGACTTTTAGATGTAACAGTCACCTTCAAGTGCATCAATGAAGATAATGCGTCGCACCTTCACCCTCGGGAGCATCTCATCAACAGAATGCACTCGAGTAAACAAGTTCATTTCGGAAGGACGTGAGAGAATGAGAAGCAAACTCTCTCCATGCCACTATTTATAGGCCGGCAAATCAAACCCATGTGCCAAGTAGATGGCTCTTCGAATCCCGTGCAATGAATTTGCATTAAATTGATGAACCAGACGCTTCGAATTCAGCTAAGTCAAAAACGGCTATTTAAAGCACTCGAAGAACGTAACAGTCGTACCAAAAGACGTGTCAGAGCGGAGCGGATGCGTCGGCCAGACCGCGTATCACACAGACGCGCCCCTCAGCACCAAGCGCTTCACAAGCATGCGCCCCTATGCGGCCCCATGCGCCTAGTGGAACGCCGATCGATGTGCCCACTCTAACAGTCTATCACCTGTCAAAGAACATTAAATGCTGAAGTCTGACAGAGTTGGCAACACGCCTCTCGAGGACTGAACAGTTGAAATCTTTTTCAGAAAATGAAGCATCGCCAAGATCAGCATCATCATTACTTTCCTCCGGTGGTTACAAGCCACGTGGCCGTCCAACCACTCGCATGCGCCTCCGCGGCCATGCGCCCAAAGCTCTGCATGCGCCTCAAAAGCCATGCGTCTCAGACTTTCTCTCTGATCCCTAAAGACAGAAGTAAAGTCACTACTGAAGCTCTGCATGTGCCTCAAAAGCCATGCATCCCAGACTTCTCTTTGATCCCAAAAGACAGAAGTAAAGTCACTACTGAAGCTTCGCATGTGACTCAAAAGCCATGCGCTCCAAATGGTTCGCGACTCCCAAAAGTTACGAGCCAAAGTCTCCTCATGCGCCCTATCCCAGACGCATCCTATCATTCCCCACTAAATCCGAGATCTCCGAGCCATGGGCCGGTGACACGTGTCCTTTGACTCGATTTACCCAAGATCTCAGCAACAGAAAGATTCTCCCCTGCTACGTGCCAGCCCATAACAGCAGCATAGAGAATTCAACCCCTCAATCGGGGCGCATCGTCCATGCGCCTCTATCAGCGATCACCACGTGGCGTCCCCGCGTCCAGGCACATCCTACATATGCGCGTATGAGCAGCCAGTCTGTGGACTATAAATAGAGGGATCATTTCCTTCTTCTTACGGACACACACACAGAGGAACAGACATAGACAGACAGAGAGATCGCACAACCAGAGAGGCAGATACAGACACTTAACGTCTTCCTCCTCTCAGCAAGCTCCAGCACCCAGAGCAATCCAAACCTTCAGAGAACCGATAACCGTCGTCAGATCGTCAACGGAGTCAACGCATTACCACTCGCTCCATCGGCACAAGGGACCCAGATAAACAAAAGTGTACTCCTTGGACTACGTCTAAGTCCTATATTGTAACAATCACTATGTTGTACATAAACAAAATCACCACTATACTGCATATAGATATAATCATCATCCTGCTGCCACATATAGTCATCATCATGCTACTCCACACCACTATTACCATGCTACATATAGACATCATCATGCTACTCCACACCACTCTTACCATGCTACATACAGACATCATCAACATGCTCCAAACATAAATAGGAATGCTATTTGTACCTATTGTGGATTACATGGACACATCTCACCACAATGTAGAGTAGGGAGATTAGTAGATATGAATGTATATGCATGGATGCCAAAAACTAACTTCTCAGGACCCTCAAGAACATGGGTACCAAAGGTCACATCTACTCTTGATGTAGGTGGACCTTCCCTCCTTAACTAAAAGCAAATGGATTCTCGATAGTGGATGCTCGCGACATATGACGGAAGACACAAATCTTTTTGCATCACTATCGATGGAGAGGGAAGGGTATGTATCCTTCGGAAACAACCTAAAAGGGTATATCATAGGTAATGGTACCATTGGTCATCCTCCTTCTCCTGTAATAAAGGATGTCTGCCTAGTGACCGAGTTAAAGTATAACCTGCTCAGCATAAGTCACCTTGCTGATCTTGGATATGATATTAACTTTGGATAAATAAATGCTATATTTATGATAGGTGAACGAGATACATCGCTTTTGAAGGAATGTGAGAGGGTAACATTTACATTTTCTATCTATCTAGAGATATTAACAGTGCAGGGAGATGCCTCTATACACATAAGGATGAGAGATTACTGTGGTACCAGCGTCTTGGTCATGCCAACATGGATATAATATCCAGGCTATCGACAAAGAAGCTAGTTAGAGGCTTGCCCGACATCACATTCAAAAAGGATACGGTATGTGCCGAATGTGAGTTGAATAAGGCAACCAAGTCCTCATTCCATTCCATAAACACTGTAAGTACTACTAGACCCTTGCAATTATTTCATATAGATTTATTTGGTCCTAGTAGAGTAGCCAATCTTGGTGGAAAACTCTACACTTTTGTTATAGTAGATGAATTTTCTAGATTCACTTGGGTTTTCTTTCTTTCAAGCAAAAGTGATGCTATTTCTGTTTTCAAATTTTTTGTTAAAAAGGTTCAAAATGAAAAAGGCTACATGATTACTCGAATCCGAAATGATCATAGAAGTGAATTCGAAAATACTAATTTTGAAAAGTTTTGTGATTCAAATAGTTTTAATCATGAGTTTTCTTGTCCAAGAACTCCTCAACAAAATGGTGTTGTGGAGCAGAAGAATATGACTCTTGGCGATATGGCTAGAGTCATGTTGAATAAATTTTCACTTCCAGAATATTTTTGGACTGAAGCTGTCAGTACAACGTGCCATATTTTAAATAGGGTGCTCATTTGTCCTATTACGAAGAAAATACCCTATGAGCTTTGGTTTGGAAGAACTCCAAATGTTTCATATTTTAGAGTTTTTGGTTGTCGATGTTTTATCCTTAACACCAAAGACAACTTAGGCAAATTTGATGCCAAAGCTGCCGATGGTATTTTTCTTTGCTATGCTGCCAAGAGCAAGGAATATAGAGTGTTCAACAAACGCTCATTAATTGTGGAAGAGTCTACCAATGTGACTTTTGATGAGGATAACAGTACAACGCTACTCTTGATGATGATGTTGAGCCTGCAACTTCTACTCTGATGAATACCACCACTGCAACCAATTCTCTGGAGGGCTTGCCAAAGAAATTCTCTTTCAAGCCGTCACATCCAGAAAACTTGGTAATAGGTAAGGTTTCACGCGGAGTAAGTACTCGATTATCATTAAGAGACTCCATTGCTAGCACTGCCTTTATTTCACAAATTGAGCCTAAAAATGTTTTAGAAGCTTTCAATGATGAATTTTGGATTTCTACCATGCAAGAGGAGCTCAACCAATTCGAGAGGAGCCAAGTCTGGGAACTTGTTCCTAGACCGGCCAATCACTCGATTATTGGTACTAAATAGGTTTTTTGAAACAAAGTAAATGAAGATGGTTCAGTTACACGCAACAAAGCTCGTCTAGTAGCTCAAGGATACAACCAAGAGGAAGGTATCGACTACGATGAGACGTATGCTCCTGTTGAAAGACTGGAATCCATTCGGATGCTTTGCACATTTGCTAACTTTCAAAATTTTAAATTGTTTCAAATGGATGTTAAAAGTGCTTTTCTAAATGGATTTATTAAGGAGGAAGTTTTTGTAAAATAACCCCCTGGTTTTGAAAATCATAAATTTCTCGACCATGTTTTCAAACTCAAGAAAGCGCTATATGGCCTCAAACAAGTCCCTCGAGCTTGGTATGAACGCCTAAGCAATTTCTTGCTTGAAAAAGGTTTTTTAAAAGGGAAAATTGACACTACGCTGTTTATCAAAAGTTTTCAAGATACTATTCTTTTGGTGCAAATTTATGTAGATGATATCATATTCGGTTCTACTAATGAAAATCTTTGCCAAGATTTTTCTAAGTGTATGCAGAACGAATTTGAGATGAGCATGATGGGGGAGCTCACCTACTTCCTTGGATTGCAAGTCAAACAAACTTCGTAAGGAACTTTCATCAGCCAGTCTAAATATACAAATGATATGCTGAAGAAATTTGATCTTGACAACGTCAAACCTATCCGCACCCCTATGGCTACTTCGACTAAGCTGGAACCTGATGAAAGTGGCAAACCTGTTGATCAGCGTAAGTATCGAGGTATGATAGGCAGTCTACTTATTTAACTGCCAGTCGTCCTAATATTATCTTTAGCGTTTGCCCGTGTGCTAGATATCAAGCAAATCCTAAGAAATCACACATGTCCGCCGTTAAGCGTATCTTTCGATACCTTAAGGGTACGGTTACAGTGGGCGTATGGTATCCCAAATCAACATTATTTGACCTCATTGGGTACTCTGATGCTGATTTCGCCGAATGCAAGATCGGCCGTAAAAGTACAAGCGGTACGTGTCATTTATCAGGAAAGGCTCTAGTCTCTTGGTTTAGCAAGAAGCAGAATTCTGTCGCACTATCCACAACAGAAGCTGAATATATCGCAGCTGGTCATTGTGGTGCACAAATTCTGTAGATGAAGCAAACCCTTGAAGACTATAAATTATCTTATATGCACATTCCTATATTTTGTGATAACACTAGTGCCATTAATCTCACTAAGAACCCTATATGTCACTCACGCACGAAATGCATTGAAATACGTCACCACTTTTGCGTGATCATCAGCAAAATGACACTATTAACTTATAATTTATTGACACTGATCATAAGCTACCAGATTTCTTTACAAAACCACTATCCGAAGAGCGTTTCAACTTTCTTTGTCGTGAACTAGGAATTTTGGATGAAGCTGTTATTCATTAAAGTAACCTGCATAAAAATCGATTATGTCTTGATTCTTTATGATGAAATTGCTATGGGTACAAGCCGAAAGGGTCCTTCTGACAACAAGGCATAAAAACCTAAGCGACATGATGCACTAGTCCTCAGGACTACCGCTATCTGGGATCGGCCCCTACAGCTACCCCACGGCAGCTTCAAAATATTGAATTGTCACATAATTCCTTATTTATTATATGGTATACTTTTAAATTCAAAATTTCAAACTTCACTTTTTGATTCAGCTTTTACTTGTTGATATTCTATTTGGACTTCTAAATCTTGTTTATGCATCCAATCCATTATTTTTATTCCTTTTAGACTCACTCAGTTGTTTTCTTCATTATTTAGCCTATTTTTTGTTCTTGCCACAGAACCCAGAATTCAGGTCGAACTCTGCCTAACCCAGAGTTCGAGCCGAATTCGGTCTGGTCCTTCCAGAACTGCAAGCGGGCTCAGCCGCTGATCAAAAGTTGATCCTATGGTCCAAAATTGCTCCGACCATTCGAACCCTTACACTTATAACCGGGTTCTCCTCCTTTCTCTCCTCCATTGCCACCTTCCAAACTTCTCCATACTACTCATCTTCAAACCCTAACCCTAGTTCTTCCATCCTAGTGCATCTCTCTTCTCAAAATTCAAGGAGAAGGATTCTTGCACCATTCTCTTCCATCCTTCATCAACCAATTGAGGTATATTTTCACACTTCTCTCTATCTAAATTTCCTCAATTTTCCTCATTGTTCATGGCTCCCAAGTTGTTCAATAGAGGGAAGAGTCTTTGAACCGAGGGTGCGTCCTCTTCGAATCCTCCTCTTCATATTGAACAACCCGTTGAACCACCTAATCAACAACATATTCACCCATTGTTCAATCTACCTCGTCCACTCGACCCCAACACGTACGATGACCGGATATTTGTGTCACTAGAGGCTTCCAATGAGTGGTTTAGTGATTTTCGATCACGTCCAGTGTATACGGGTCATCCTATAAATTTTACCATCTTTTCACAATATGATTCATTATTTCATGATCTATGTCTTGATGAACTTGTCACTGCCAATTTCGTTATTTATCTCAATGCCATCCAAATGTTTTACTGCAACTTACTCATGATGATACACGTCTAAATTCACGTGTTTTCGGCATTGATATTTTTTTTGATGATTTTGACTTGGCCGAATACCTTGATATTCCGGAGCCAAACTCATGGGAGAAACTTGTTGAAGCTCGCAAGTTTCAATTTCCTGATGGGGTCATCCCTAGAAAGCTTTAAGGAAGACTTGTGTACCCCTAACACCTGTCCCCGCAAGCTTCTCGCCAAGTTTCTCAATCCTTACTTCTATGAACTTCATCGCATTATTTTCAACACGATTCTGTCCAAAGCAGGATCGACTGATGAGGTTACATACTTTCAAATCTCTGCTTTGTATCACCTACACTTTCATGCTCCTTTTAATCTTCCACGTACCATGATGGACTGGATGATTAATGCTCGGAAGAAGCCAAGATCCTTGGTTTATTCTCTTTATCTTCCTATAGTCTTTCGTGTCTTCCGTGTCCCACTTGATGAGTGCCAATTCCTACCTGCCCCTGCCTTCCTATCTAAGGCACGGTGGCTTCAGGCAACGGTTGGCTCATCTGCTGCATCTGAGCACTCTGACGACCAGCCTGACGCACCTGCTCTTGGACAGGATACGCCTCCTCCTTCTGCTACTCTTGAGTCACTACAGACTATGCTTCGCGATCGATTCACTTTAGAGGATGATCGCTGGACTCAGCTTGACTACGGTACCACCCTGCAGATGAGTGCCATCAGCAACTCACTGCACGATATTTAGTACTCTATGTCCCGGCATCCTTCTATGCCTATTCCTATGGAGCGGGACCCTACTCGCGATGGATACCGTATCGATAACCCTTGGGTTATCCGCTACCTGGATCCGGATGCGGCTTTCATGGACCCTCGTCGTTCCTTCACTGATCCATCGATGATGCTGGGCCTTCACGAGCTCCGTGATGGATGTGGATTTCTACTTGCTGCTGCTGCTGAGATCTTAGTTTATGTTTTTCTGCATTTTGGATTTTTAGTTGATATTTTTGTTTTTCTGCACTTTGGTTGTATTAGAGTTCTCTATTATATGTGACTCTTGAGACATTGTGCAGTTTATCAGTTTAAATGCAGTTTCTTCTATTTTTTTGGTGTGCTTGCCAGTTATTATTTTTGGTTGTTTGATAAATGCCAAAAGGGGGAGAAATATTTTGCTATATTCATATTCATCATATTTTCTAGCATTGTGTATCTGTGCTTTGGGAAAGAATGTATTTATCAGGACAACAGGAACGGAGCAATGTTTACAGGGGAGCTATTGCTAGCTCTGTACTGATTACGGGGGAGCTACGCTACTGCTCTTTAATGTGTCCATGTATGAATATTGAATATACAAATATCATTTTGTCAATTATCAATATGGGGAAGATTGTTGACATAAAATCACAGTCAACCAAATATTGATAAAATTGACGATATGATACTTGTAATATTTCAATACGACACATAAAGACTGAACTCAGAACTAGACGGACGACAGCTCGTACCTGCAATGCTCAATGTTTTGAGTCTGTATTTTATACTTTTATTGAGTCTAGACATATGTAAACTGAGTCGTACTGAGTAATTTGAGACTTAACCTATACATATACCACAAACCAAAAGCCCCACAAAAATCGAAGTTGCCCATTTGACCATTGGACTAGTTCTGTGCTCTGGAGACAGAGTTCGGGCCGAACTCTGCCTCCATATAGAGTTCGGGCCGAACTCTGCCTCCTAAAATCTAGGACCCTAATTTTTAGGGTTAGCTGGATGCAAGTTGTCCAACGCCCAAAATTTTGAATTTGACCCAAAATTCTGGCCGAATTCTGCCTACCTGGTATCCTATAAATAAGCCTTAAGTTCTCACTTTTCTATTCATCCAATCTTCTCTTCTCTTCTCTCTAAAGCCTTATACAAGCCATACCCTTCTTATCTACTAGCCACAAGCTCCCTAAGCCTCAAAGTGCTCAGTACTTTTCAGTTAGGAGTTTGTGCAAGAGTTCAAGAAGTCGCTTGGAAAATTACAAGCATTGCCACTATGATCTCTGTAAGAAGTTGACATGCTCTTCTGAAGAAAAGGCACGGGGTGTAACTACTATTTCACAAATAGTGGATTTAATCCTGAGCTAGAGTTCTCAGGCCAGGACTAGTCCTCCACGAGGGAAGCCAGGTTAAAATCGGCTGTGTTTGCGTATGCTTTCTCGCTCTTTATTATTTCCGCATTTACTCTGATTATTTACTATTGGTGAAAGAGTTTAATTTTTAATTAGAAATTATTGTCATAAACTCTATTCACGCCCTTCTAGAGTTGCGTATTTGTTCTTCATATACGATAGTCATTCCCTTGGTTTCAAAGAAAGGAAAGCACACGCGACCGTTTGCCGTCGAGGCAGTCCCACATTTTGGGAGTCTCTTAGGATGCCTATTTTGCATCGTATGGTTTTGATGCACGATTTGCATCGTACGGTTCCTATGCATGTTTCCAAAGTATGAGGCGGTCCCTCGGTTGGGAGTCTCATGGTTCCGATGCACGTTATGTAAGTGTGGTTTAGAGCACGAGATGCTAAGTATAGTTTCAGTCATACCGTAAAAATTAGGCCATGCATTTACGTGAGTCTAGATGTCTCGTAGGTGTGTGGTCATTGGACAACTTGTCGACAAAGATTTCTTCCTCGACTGGTATTACGCCGGGGCACCGGGGCCAGTCGACCTAGGGGGAAGACGTTATAGCAAAGCTGAATTGTACCGCGTGGGTAGTCGGGGGCTTTCCTTGGGGCTAGCTACCTTGAATCAAAAGATCCGCCACCTACCCGAGCTATGTCCATATTGGCTTGTCGTGCCAGTGGCCTTTCATATAGATAATTGGCGTGCTAAGCAGCGAATCCGCATACACAGTGTCAGTCAAATCTAAGGAAGCGTATACACGACACGAGTTGAGTTATGGAATGCATGCACGGTATCCACATAAGGTATTATGAAGCCTAAGATTTGGCTATGGTAAAGATATATGCTGTGCATACGATGTGGCATCGTACTTGAGTTCTCAACACGAGTTCCACAAGTTGGGTTAGACATTTCGAGTTAAGTCTGCCTCAGAGATATTGAAGCACGAATCGAGTTCATGACACGACCGAGTCGTTACGTCCCAGAGTATGGCACGGAAGACAAGTATGAGTCGGTACATTGACAATGCAAGCACAAGAAAGGTCTAGAGGCAAGGACATGAAAGTTATCGGTGCAAGACACGGAGATTTTCTAGTGACACACAATAGACCAAGGTGTCTGTGCTAAAATTGATCCTAAGGCAAGAGTAGAAAGACAATCATAAAAGGACTTCGTTACACAAATTAAATGAATCGTGTCGATTTTTTTATGGGTGGGCGAGGAGCTCACTCCACCAGTATAGTTGAGTACTGACACCCACACAGTTTTCATGTGCAGGCACAGGTAGAAGCTCGTAGTACGAAGCTTGCTTGGATGCGTCGAGGCATGGAGTTCCTTGGTAATTCGTAGCGTACGGTCCTTGCGGAGTCAAGACTTATACGAGACATAGTGTATGGGCATCGCCTTTCCGAAGCATCCGCTGGATTCAAGACTTGTATTAAGAGATGAGAGACAACTGGATGACTTGTAATGTGGGAAGAGTGGGCTTGAGAGACTTATAATCTTGGCCTTGCGCCCCATTGTAATCTTGGTTTCGATATCAATAAAGAGCTTTTGTTGAATAACTTGTGTTTGTTCTAAATTTCTGCTGCATGTTCAATGTCTCTGCTTGGGACTTCTGTGCGACGACCCCGTCGTAGCCGCTGTAATCGGCCGTTATGGAACCCGCCTTGCACGAGCGCAATTTAGGCTCGTGGGACATCACGCCTTAGCGAGGACGATCGCTCCTACGGGAGCGGAACGTGACATATTGGTATCAGAGCACGGCTTTACGTCCTTGGACTTCATGTCGATCTCTCAGTTTTGAAAGCACGTCGTTGTTAAAGAAGGGTGCACTCTCTCTCAAATGTCCTGCGGCATGTCCATACAATAAGTCTAAATATTAAAAGCTCGTACAAGCGTTCAATCGAACGCATCGGTAGGCCTTTGTGCCGAACGGTGTCAAACTTGACTTGATAGAAAATACGTACTAAAGTTAGCAAGTCTCGTGCATTTCTAAATAGTCCTACATCGACACTAGCAAACGAACTTGCAAACTCGGAGTGTAGTCCATACGGGATGGCTATGCACACGGCCTTTTGGCTAAGTTGTGCCGCATGTCGCATACCTCGACCTTATGATGCAATAAGTTGCGAGCAATATTAAGTATCGCTCGGTCGGGAATGGAGATACACTTAGAGTGTATATCGATAGGAACGCTATCGAACTAATGCTTAGGCGTACACGGAAGATTGGATTGGATTTTGAAGAATAGTGTGAACGACTTAGTACGTCGAGACGACGTGAACGATTACACTAGAGTTTTGTCGAACGAAACTGGAAGACGTATTAGCGAGTAATACGAACGTGATTGAGGACTAGAATGGATGGCTCGAATTCTGAGTGGTGTATGTTTTGTCTTGGAATTCATTCGAGCAAAAATTGAGGATTTGAGGTAACAACGAGTATGTCGGCGAGGCGACACGATCGCGCAAAGCCTTAGAACGCGTCACGCTTAGTTGATCGTGACATCGAGTGTCCCAAACGAGATGTCGTTCGGACGACTTATGAATGGGCAACGCGAGTTAGAAAACGATTCAGAAACGATGAATACAAATGAATGTCTTGATCGAGGAAGCCTAGAGGATCGCACTTGTGATTTTCGATTTGGTCGAATGGAATTATGGCACATCCAATTCGAAAAATAGCATCAGTTGCATAACTCGTAGTTCATTGCAAAAGAAGATCGTTAGGTTACACATGTCATCAATGGTGTTGAGGCGTATCAAAGATCGATATGCGATAACTCGGGGGTACTCTGACTCGGTTAATGACGATCGTGAAAGTGTTATCGTTCTGATGGATGCAATACTTAGGACTTTGGTTGAAATAAATGTTGTATAAAAATGATTGTGTCCTAATGGTTACGGGGATAACCACAGCATCGACATTCTTGTCTTGCACGAGCGTAACTCCAGCCTTGCACATGCGTTACGTCGGATTTGGGACGATCGTTCCGTGTGAGCGCTGACATTGTTACCTCCGTTTTTTGCTATACGTATTTCCAGTATATGTATACGGGATCATGACACGTATTTTTATTTCTCCTGCCTTGCTAGCTAGTTTTGGTTTAATCTTGTTTAGGTTCATCATGGCATGTCTTGGTTGGACTTGGTTTATTTTGGTTGGCTTGGTTTATTTCCCTTGGCCCAACATGCTAACCCCCCCTCTTTATAAACCCACCAACACTTTCTCTCTCTTTATTACTTTCTTACTTTTCATTTACTCCTTCTTCTTCCTCATAACTCTCTCCACCTACCAAGAGCTTAGGCAAGTGCAACTTGCTTCATGGAGGAACTCCATTTCTGTTGTTCCATTTTCTTCCTCATGAGATTCTAAGACACTTTAGTACTTGGCATTTTTTATTTTGATGGTTTATTTCTTGTAGATCTAAGTTTATGTTATTTTTGAATTTTTGGGTTTTGATCTACCAAACTTCATCATTTTCAAGTTTTGATTGTTCTATGTTGTAGAGAATTCAATTTTACCCAAAATAGACTTTTGAAAAGTTAGATTTTAACTTGTTTTGAGGAAGTTATGGCCAAATGATTATTTGGTCATCTTTTATGTTCATAGGCTACATGTCGCAGTTGAGCCGCATGGATGTCGCGAATGGGTCGCATAGGCCACATGTTGCAGTTGAGCTGCATAGATGTCTCGAATGGGCCGCGTAGGCCACATGTCGCAGTTGAGCCGCATGGATGTTGCGAATGGGCCGCATAGGCTATATGTCGTAGTTGAGCCGCATGGATGTTGTGAATGGGCCGCATCGGCCGCATGTCGCAGTTGGTCCGCATGATGTCGCGAATGTGCCGCATGAGACCGCATGTCGCAGAATAGGCCGCATAGTGCCCGTTTTGGCTATTTTATGTCTTATTTGCATGATTTGTGGCCAGATTTCGGAGTAGCACCCGGGGATCTAGTTGCTTTCCAGTCAGATGGTGAACACTAGAAGAAACCCTGGCAACGAGTAGGTTTTATTTTGCTCTCACACTCTATTGTAAATTATACTTTTGAGGCGTTTAGTCACCGAGCAAGTGTTAGCTCGTGTTGAATACTTATATTTCTTGTCTGACTACGGGCTGTAACATGATTAACAAATCCTAGGATTGATCATGTATGACTGAAACTCTTGCTAGTCCTAGCACTTTGTACGACTAGCTTCATGATCATCTGTATATGAAATATATGGGACACCTTACTATTGATTATCTGATGGTCTAACATCTTGTAACTATTATTGCTTGCTTGAGATTGAGATACTAGGCTTGTTCTTGACCATAAGAGACTATTGGCTTATAGAAAAACCCTCATACATCTAGACACCCGTGACCGTATATGGAGGTGGAATACACTTCTATATACATAGCTGGCTGTGTCTGCCCCCGCTCTCCAGTGTTCCGGAAGTGGGGCGTGACACGGTTTAAGTGGTGGCCCATGCAGGTCTTGTAAAACAAGATGTGTGAGCGTTTTACCGGATAGATGTCTCGATCAATACTCGTCCTAGATCTCTCATCGTGTCTTCTAATCCTTCTAAAATCTTGCCCTGAGCACATGTTTATATCGTCGATTTATCATGGTCCTTTCTTATTGTTCCTCA
This sequence comes from Iris pallida, assembly GCA_029216955.1. NCBI lineage: Eukaryota > Viridiplantae > Streptophyta > Magnoliopsida > Asparagales > Iridaceae > Iris > Iris pallida. The sequence continues at coordinate 2,209,082 of JANAVB010002600.1, forward strand.
TGTCGTTTCTTCAGCGGCATTGTTCCCGGTCCTACCGATCAGCAAGGCGGAGCACCTCCAGTGGACCACCAGCAACCTGGAGACCAAGCCCAGCACTCTGGAGCGGCCTCCCGAGTCATGCATTCCGGGGATCCAGAGCCCCCAATTCAACCCGTCCAGCCTGCAGAGCCTGATAATGGAACCCTGGTAGAACTCATCAGGGAGTTGCTTGTATCACAGGATCGTCGAGGTGATGCCCTGTACCAGACCGTACAGACAGCCATGGATAGAGTTGGTTATCAAGGTAACAGTGCAGCCAATAATTTCAAGCGCCTGGACCCTCCTTTCTTTGACGGCAGCGAGGACACGATCGCAGCTGATGCCTGGCTCCAGGACATCGAGATTATCTTAGAAGCAGCCAAGACTCCAGAGGAAGAGAAGGTGGCCGTTGTACGCCTGCAGTTATTAGACTTAGCCCGTACCTGGTGGACGATGATAGCAGTTGGATTGGCGATGCCTGTCCCATGGGCGACATTCAGTGACAAGGTTCAGATCAAGTACTTTGATGCAGTAGCTCGGTACGACCTACAGACGAGGTTTACCAATTTGAAGCAGATGAGCAGGACAGTCGATGGATATGCGGCCGAGTTTTCAAAACTTAGTCGGTTTGCTCATACTTTGGTGGCGACCGAATTGGACCGAGCCCAGCGATTCCAATAGGGACTCGACCTGGAGATTATTCTAGCGGTGGAGCAGTTTGAGCATCAAACTTTTGATGAAGTCTTGAGGGCAGCTAGGAAGCACGAGTATACCTTCTAGAGGATAGTGGACAGAACTGGAGGGCGGAAGAGGTCCCATGGACAGATGGGTCTGTCCTCAGCACCAGCCCCGGCAGCTATGGCCTTGACAATTGGAGCCTCCAGGAGGACAACCACAGTTTCGTCGATTCAGCACTCGATACTGATGTACCCTCAGCAGCAGAAGTAGTCTTCCGTAATGGGCTGCAATCATTGTGGGAAGCCAGGATACGTTGTTTTGGAGTGTCGCAGAGCACAGAGATTGTGCTTGGCTTCTGGGGTACCAGACCATAAGATAGGGTCCTGTCAGAATAGGGCCAGTTCATCATCGGCCCAGACTAGTCCCTCGGTAAGGGGACCAGCACCAGTGCAATAGCAGCAGTACCAGCCTCCGAGGCCATTGCCGCCTCAGGCTCAAGTATTCCAGCAGTAGAGACCTCAATAGTATGCCCAGACCCAAGCTCAGAATCAGAACCGACAGAGAGGTTTCTAGCAGGATGTCTTCCTTCGGCCTTATGCCTTCAACTTTCTTGCTTGCATGTGATTAGTATAGCTTGTCCCGACATCTCTAGCCTCTTAATTAAATTTCGAGGACGAAATTCTTTTAAGGTGGGTAGAGTTGTCACCTCCATTTTTTGCTATACGTATTTCCTGTATACGTATACGGGATCATGACATGTATTTTTATTTCTTCTGCCTTGCTAGCTAGTTTTGGTTTAGTCATGTTTAGGTTCATCATGGCATGTCTTGGTTTGATTTGGTTTATTTTGGTTGGCTTGGTTTATTTCCCTTGGCCCAACATGCTAACCCCCCTCTTTATAAACCCACCAATACTTTCTCTCTCTTTATTACTTTCTTACTTTTCATTTACTCCTTCTTCTTCCTCTTAACTCTCTCCACCTACCAAGAGCTTAGGCAAGTGCAACTTACTTCACGGAGGAACTCCATTTTCTGTTGTTCCATTGTCTTCCTCATGAGATTCTAAGACACTTTAGTACTTGGCATTTTTCATTTTGATGGTTTATTTCTTGTAGATCTAAGTTTATGTTATTTTCGAATTTCTTGGGTTTTGATCTACCAAACTTCATCATTTTCAAGTTTTGATTGTTATATGTTGTAGAGAATTCAATTTTACCCAAAATGGATCTTTGAAAAGTTAGATTTTGACTTATTTTGAGGAAGTTATGGCCAAATGATTATTTGGTCATCTTCTATGTTCATAGGCCACATGTCGCAGTTGAGCCGCATGGATGTCGCGAATGGGCCACATAGGCCACATGTCATAGTTGAGCCGCATGGATGTTGCGAATGGGCCGCATAGGCCGCATGTCGCAGTTGGTCCGTATGATGTCGCGAATGTGCCGCATGAGGCCGCATGTCGCAGAATAGGCCGCATAGTGCATGTTTGGGCTATTTTATGTCTTATTTGCATGATTTATGGCCAAATTTCGGAGTAGCACCCGGGGATCTACCTGCTTTCCAGCCAGATGGTGAACACTAGAAGAAACCCTCGCAACGAGTGTATTTTATTTTGCTCTCCCACTCTATTGTAAATTATAATTTTGAGGCATTTAGCCGCCGAGCAAGTGTTAGCTCGTGTTGAATACTTATATTTCTTGTCTTCCTACAGGCTGTAACATGATTAACAAATCCTAGGATTGATCATGTATGACTGAAATACTTGCTAGTCCTAGCACTTTGTACGACTGGCTTCTTGATCATCTGTATATGAAATGTATTGGACGCCTTACTATTGATTATCTGATGGTCTAACATCTTGTAACTATTATTGCTTGCATGAGATTGAGATACTAGGCTTGTTCTTGACCATAAGAGACTGTTGGCTTATAGAATAACCCTCATACATCTAGACAGTCATGACCGTATATGGAGGTGGAATACACTACTATATACGTAGCTGGCTGTGTCTGCCCCCGCTCTCCAGTGTTCTGGAAGTGGGGCGTGACAGACATGGTGATTCATGTCGCAAAAATAATCTAACTAAAAAAATCGGGACGTGACAAATTTGATTGTCTTGACTTGTTGGTTTGATACGAAGGAAAATTCGAGGTTGTTTGGACTTACGATTGATGATTGAATGAACTTGAGGATTAAGTAGGTCCAATCCGCGCATCGAGAATGAACTAGTCTAGACACAAAACAAGAGTTATGCCCCAATGAGAATGATTATTCCGCGATAGCGTTGCATGGTAATTTCATGCCCATCGTGGATAATCGGACTTGCGTGAGATTGAGGCATGGCATATTGTTAAGTCAGACGACTTTGTGATCGATTATGTGAATTGGGATAGATGACTTAGGAAATAAAGAAGGCAAAATTTTGGTTTAGCAACAAATTATGTCGTAGCGTGCATGACGTGGAAGGATTGATAGGCGGATTATGTCAAACGTGTTCGAAGAGATAGACTATGCAAAATGGCTTGATGAACGAGCGATATTGATACGTCGTGGAATTGGTTGAACGTAAGTTATCGTAGGATGGCTTTGCTGAATGACTCAGACCCCGTACGACAAATATTGAAATGTGTGTTGGGAATCGATGCTCGATATTTAAAAATCAGAGTGATACGAGTTTGGATAGAAAACCCCGTACTATCAACTTGGTTTTACCTTAGGATGGGGTCAGTGTTGATATCGTTGTTTGGGAACTATGATTCCAATACTGACGGATTGACATTGCCTAGCGGTTAGGCAGATGTTCCAGCACGAAACGATAGGAATTGTGGAGACACCACTCATGAGGCTCGGTTGAAATGCACGTATATCAAGGACGTCCGAGTATGTGCACGATCTGACTCGAGTGGTGATGGTGGATTCTCTATCACGAGGCTTGGCTGAAATGCATGTATTTTGGGGACGCCTAGAATACGTGCACGATCCAACTAAGTGATACGTTGAATCAAGTGAGACTTGAGGAACGGAAAAAAGGTCGAGGGTTTTGAAGTCGTGTTTCAAGGAAAAGATTAGTGGTAGTGCGATCATTAGGTTTAAGATGAACCTGAATGTTGGTTGATTGGTTAGTATGCCATACGAATAAGTTAGCGGTAAGCACGAACATAGCTCGGACGGATGAAACACCTAGGCGAAGTGTGCACGAGAGAGTCGTTGAATATCTAGTGATAAGTAAATGAGTATGTACTAAGTTAGTTTCGAAGACAAAACTTTTTCTGAGTGGTGTATGATGTAGTGTCCCGTCCCGCTCAGTCAATCGGAGGAATTGAAACGCCGACGACGTTCAGACTTAGGCTTGCAACGGCTAATCGAAGACATCGCTTGGTCGAGGCAACTCATCGCTCAGGTGGGATAGTTTCGGTGAACTCGCCACATCTTAGCCTTCACATAATAAATCGCATGTTTTGAACTTGCACAATAGGCTTGACAATAAAATAGACGAATCCACATAAATAAAGGGAATAATTTCGACGGGTCGAATTGAGTTAGAATATGAAAAGGTCCAACGGTCGGCTTAGAGTTGTTGTACGGCGTGCTTTGAAAATGTCACTCATCCCTTTATCCCGTGGCTTGGGATAAGGAAGTTGGTTTAAATTTGTCACAAAATGGGAATTAGCCTAAGGCACAGGCGTCGCACGCATAAATGCTTGATAAAGCATGCACGGTTCCACGATGTAAGGCTTGGCACAGCCTTTGTTTCGTCCTACATGTTAAGTTGTTGCACGATTAAGTTATGCTAGGATATCGGAGTAGTAGCGAGCACGGTCCCATGAGTTCTACGGTTGGGTATAGCCACTTAGTCCCACGATCTCAAGGCATGTCATATGAAGTATGACTTGGGCGATAGTGTTGCACGAAATGTAAGTCGGTTTAAGACACAAACCACGGTCGGCACGATGCAAAGTTAGCCAGGGTCTATGGAACTTGAGGAACACGTTTTGTTCAAGTTAAGTAGGAGGGCTATACGATAGTCATTCCATTGGTTTCAAGGAAAGGAAAGCACACACGACCGTTTATCGCCGAGGCAGTCCCACGTTTTAGGAGTCTCTTAGGATGCACTTTTTGCATCGTATGGTTTTGATGCACGATTTGTATCGTACGGTTCCTACGCACGTTTTTAAAGTATGAGGCGGTCCCTCGGTTGGCAGTCTCACGGTTCTGATACACGTTATGCAAGTGTGGTTTAGAGCACGAGATGCTAAGTATAGTTCCAGTCGTACCGTAAAAATTAGGCCTTGCATTTACGTGTGTCTAGATGTCTCGTAGATGTGTGGTAATTGGATAACTTGTCGACAAGGATTTCTTCCTCGACTGGTATTATGCGTAAAGATATATGCTCTGCTTACGATGTGGCATCGTACTTGAGTTTTCAACACGAGTTCCACAAGTTGGGTTAGACATTTCGAGTTAAGTCTGGAAGGGCCGTATGGCGAGTTTGGTTAAGTCAGGTTAAGCTGCGAGGCACGGCCTCGATGTTTGAGGCACGAGCGAGTTTATGACACGACCATGTTGTTACGACACAAGTATAGGGAAGTTATTAAGTGGTGAGGCACTGCCTCAGAGATATTGAAGCACGAATCGAGTTCATGACACGACCGAGTCGTTACGACCCAGAGTATGGCACAGAAGACAAGTATGAGTCGGTGCATTGACAATGCAAGCACAAGAAAGGTGTAGAGGCAAGGATACGAAAGTTATCGGTGCAAGGCACGGAGATGTTCTAGTGACACACAATAGACCAAGGCGTCTGTGCTAAAATCGATCCTAAGGCAAGAGTAGAAAGACAATCATAAAGGGACTACGTTACAAAAAGTAAATGAATCGTGTCGATTTTGTATGGGTAGGCGAGGAGCTCACTCCACCAATACAGTTGAGTACTGACACCCACACCGTTTTTATGTACAGGCACAGGTAGAAGCTCATTGTGCGGAGCTCTCTTGGATGCATCGAGGCACGAAGTTCCTTGGCGATTCGTAGCGTACGGCCACGTGGAGTCAAGACTTATACGAGACATAATGTATAGGCATCGCCTTTCCGAAGCATCCGCTGGATTCAAGACTTGTATTGAGAGATGAGTGACTTGTAATGTGAGAAATATGAGCTTGAGAGACTTGTAATATTGGCCTTGCGCTCCATTGTAATCTTTGTTTCGATATCAATAAAGAGCTTTTGTTGAATAACTTGTGTTTGTTCTAAATTTTTGCTGCATGTTCAATGTCTCTGCTTGGGACTTCTGTGCGACGACCCCATCGCAGTCGCTGTAATCGTCCGTTATGGAACCCACCTTGTACGAGCGCAATCTAGGCTCGTGCGGCATCACACCTTAGCGAGGACGATCGCTCCTACGGGAGCGGGGCGTGAAAACCTGTAATTAACAGTACAATTGGGGAGTAACTCTCTATCAAGTTGGTGGTTACAATTGTAACCCCTACTAAATGGCTAGTTACACCCACGAAGCATACATACAATTATTTGTTCGAATTGTATTATTGTGGGACCAGCAGTCCCGTGCAAAACCGTTGTTATACGGGCTCCACATATGAACTGTAGTACCACGGGAGGGCCTCCACGTAAAAATTATATTTTTATGGGAGCATCCTCCACACAAAAATTACATTATTGCAGCTACGCCCTACTCGCCCCATTTACACAGCTGCACTCTTGCTGCCCATGCGGAACCCACCCGATTGAGAACCGGCACAGAAGGACAAAATGATACACAATCTCTCACCCAATACGTATGTACGAAGTGCAAAATATGCCATCACAGTGTCACTTTTTGTCAAGTCCTGGTTCCATAGAATCATTCATCCTCACATTGCTCTCTATGGAACCGATTGTTCTCGCTTGGGCGTGATGCCGTTCAAGTCTATGTTACGTTTGCACAAGGAAAAACTTTAACAACAATAAAACAGACTAAACAAACAACACGATGGAACTTTAAATACAGAAAACCAAAGTGGAACACAAAGATAGGAAATATAATAACTTTCTTTATTGATAATTAGAAACATGATTACAAAGTACTTTTGCTTGCGACTTAGAATCCACATTTAGCTTACATTTTTCTTTTGAAACTTTTTGAAAAGATCCACAATGCCATATATTATATCCCTTTGCTAAACGAAATATAGAGACACATTTAAAAAGAATTTGCAACTCAAACTAAAAAGCTTTTAAGCGTCGAGCAAGTTTCATCTTGGACTGGATAAGCTTCTTGTGCCTCTCAATATCCTCATATCTCTTGCAATCTGAAATGTTGTCCATAATGTGGACCAGTACATAACACATATTAGTGAGCGACCGTGACCGAACTTACCAAAGTCAATACTAGGTAAACATGTGAAGCTAGCAACTATTATTAAATGATCTTTCTACTTGTCTAGGTTCTTTTTAAACAATTCATAAGAAAAACATAAACAGAAAACTATCACTTATTGTAGCACCTGCTTTCTAGAATTTTTTGTATTTTTATTTATTTATTTAAGATTTTATTTTGGATCACAAGGGATCACAACTAAGCCTATATGTGCAGTACGATAATTTTAGGTCACATATGGTCTTTAGGTAGCCCAACTATATTATTTATTTATTTTATATTTTTAAAATTTTTTAGATAATTAATATATATTTATTATTTTTATAAGCTTCCAAAATTTTTTATAGGTTCACACAGGGGTATTTGAGACCAAATATTTTTATTTGTGCTCTAGATGACTAAAAATATTTTCTAGAATATTCTAGGATTTATCTGGACTTTTTTCGATTTTTCTAAATTTTTTGGGATTTTTAGATAATTAAAATCCATACAATTTATTTTTGTAACACTCTAGTCCCAAAATACATAGGATTAGGAATACATATACATGTCAGCTGCGTATCAAGTAGACTCTAGCCCAACTCGAATATGTATAAGCTGTCTATAAGGTTAAGTACAACCGTCTAAAAAGTCAAGCTAACTATATTTCAATGCACTAAATATTGATAACAATAACGAATCAAGTACACTAATGTTGATCAGACCATAATACACCGATTCTTAGAATAGATAAATGTATTAGAGTGGATCCCTAATAATACATGTATTATGAACAAGCTAGAAGAAAGATAAAACTTGTAAAAGACTTGGCCATAATAATAGCATGAGTCAAATATCGGACGAAATATAAATAAGAAAGAGAATGATAATATCGTATTGAATAAATATACCTGAAGTCTTGGTGAAGCAACCATCATCCATCAATGTATTATACCTTCATAACTTCATCTAATACCTGGAGAGATCACCAGGTCCTCAAGGGACTAGCAAGACATAATATATAAGCCTATTTTGACAGTAATAACATGTATGGAAAGACATGGGATAGTACAAGAAATAAAGACTGAAGAATACAATAATAAAATATAAAGGAAATGGCTGCCGTCGAGAATCGTACTGATAAATGTGACTATAAGTAAATCGTGGTAACTGCAGCTCAATGAGAGCTCATAGTCCTATAGTCAGTAGGCCGGTGGGGACTCCCTAACTATAGTAAGTCTCATTTGCACTTGATGTGAGCTCAAGAACGAGGTGGTCATGTATAGTCAACGCCTATAACAAAATCCTCGCCTAGAACTACTAGTCAATATAGTCAGGTCAAGTTAAACATATCAAGTCCTAGTGTCACGACCTGCACCCGCTTTTCAGATACGAGACGTGTCCAAGCTAGCCTACGCCGCAGAGTCGACGGTAGAACGCTGTCACGGCCAAGATGCTGAAAATCACAAAATAACTTTATTGCTCATTCACACTTCTAAACTTATTAGAATATTTATATTTTTAAAGAAAGTACATGGTTCTTACAATTAATGAAAATGATACCATTGCTATCTATTTTTAGGTTTCTGTCTACAAGTACATATTTTCCATAAAAATCAATAACAGGTATTACAGAACACTGGAATTGATTGCAAACTCGCTTGTACGAAGAAGGGCCTAGAAAGAAAGCCTAGGAAACAATATAAGTATAATTTTTTAATTTTGATTATGGGGGGTGACGGTGGAGGCTCGGAAAAGTGCTATCAACTCTTTCTTACTCCGTGGAGTATCTGATGCAGTCTCTAGCTCGTGAAGATATTGCTTCTCTCTTGAAGGTTGCCAGCCTTTTGCAGGGGTGTAGCCCCCTGCTTATTTATAATATGATGTATTTTGAGCCGCATAGATGGCTGGCGGCCATGTGGCTGATCAGCACGCGATGAGCCGCTCTTGGGCTGCCATCTGTCGATTTGTTGGAATATTGTTACATCAAATCTGGGTAGTTAGGGACTGGGTCTGTTCGCCATGTGTTCTATTGCGTATTGTGTTCTCAGTCTTCGATCATGTGGGATCTCATGAGACTCATGCGGCTTGGATCACAGGTTGTATGATGTTTAGGAACTTTGGGGCCGCATAAGTTGGGCCGCATGAGATTCATGCGGCTTGGGTGACACTCTTTTGGCCGCTTGGAGGCGTAAGAACCCTGCTTTTGGGCGACGTCTCACGTCTTATCTTTCTTGTCGAAGTGTCAGAGCTGTCATATTTTTTCAGGACTTGTCAGCTTTATCAGTCCAACTGCTTCTCTTTGTAATGCCTGTGGTTCGTATTACGTATTTCTGGAATACGTGTACGTATTTATTCTTGTATTGCATGATTCATTGTTTAGTTTTCTTCATGGCTTAGCTTGGTTTATTCTTGGCCCGGGTTAGCTTGGTTCGGTTGGGATTATTTTGGTTCATCATGAACCATGGATAAACCCCCTACCTACTACCACCTTTGATATTTATTGCCATTTCTTCTTTCTCTCTCTTCATTATTCATCTTCTTCTTTCCCATTACTTCTTTACCTACCAAAGAGAGGGAGAGAGAGGTCTAGGCAAGTGCAACTTGCTTCCACAAGAGAGCTCATTTTTATTGTTCTATTAGCTTCTCCTCACGTTTCTAAGACACATTAGAACTTGTCATTTTCCATTTTGAGGGTTTAATTTTTGTAGATCTAGAAAATTGTTATTTTTAGATTTTGATGGTTTTGATCTATCAAATTTCCTTGTTTTCAAGTTTTGACGGTTCTATGTTGTAGAAAATTTTATTCTACCCAATTTTGACCTTTGAAAAATTGGATTTGGACTTATTTTGACCAAGTTATGGACTTTTGAAGCTTTGGGTTCAACCATGGAGTTCCTGCTGATTTGGAGAAGACAGTGAGTAGTGCACGAGCTTTTTAGCTTGCGCCATTGAGTTCCGTGCGCCCTTTAGCGCAGCGCAGTCCCCATACGCTGCCTTTTGGGAGCGTATGACTCGCATACGCTCGCTTGCTTGACAAGGAGTCGTATCGATCCCATACACTCGTTTGCTTGACAAGGAGTCGTATCGACCCCATACGCTGCCTTTTGGGAGCGTATGACTCGCATACGCTCGCTTGCTTGACAAGGAGTCGTATCGACCCCATACGCTGCCTTTTGGGAGCGTATGATTCGCATACGCTCGCTTGCTTGACAAGGAGTCGTATGGACCCCATACGCTGCCTTTTGGGAGCGTATGACTCGCATACGCTCGCTTGCTTGACGAGGAGTCGTATTGAGTACATACGCTGCCTTTTGGAAGCGTATGACTTGCGTACGCTGACTTAAGCGTAGCCTGACCTGAGCGTAGCTTGACCTGAGCGTAGGATGTGCAGTTTGCTTGGACAGCAGAGTGTCAGAGTTCTTTTGAGCAGTTGAAGCGAGGCCTGATAACAGCTCCTATTCTCACGCTTCCAGATGGGACCAGAGGATTCTCAGTGTACTGTGATGCTTCAGGCAGAGGTTTAGGATGTGTTCTGATGCAGTATGGGAAGGTAATAGCTTTTACGTCACGACAACTTTGTGATCATGAGAGAAATTACCCAACCCATGACTTGGAGCTGGCAGCAGTGGTGTTTGTACTTAAGTTGTGGAGGCACTACTTGTATGGAGACAGGATGGAGATTTTCACCGACCACAAGAGCCTGAAGTATGTTTTCACCCAGAGGTATCTTAACATGCGTCAGAGGAGGTGGCTGGAGCTTCTTGTGGATTATGATGTCAACCTGCAGTATCATCCTGGGAAGGCCAATGTTGTTGCGGATGCATTGAGCAGGAGAGCCGAAGTTTATTTCCTAACAGCACAACCAGAGCTGTTAGCAGACCTTCAGAAGATGGGTATTGAAGTTGTTCTTCCTTCCAGTGTGGCCTTGATGGCCAGTATGCAAGTTCAGTCCACTATAGTCGAGAGGATCCGGATGGCGCAGTCGGCAGATTCCAAGCTTCAGCGACTCAGAGCAGAGTGTGAGGCAGGACGAAGACCATAGTTATGCATTCATGAGGATGGTACACTTCGACATGGTAAGCGTCTTTGTGTACCCAGCAGAGATATCCGGCAGGAGATCATGTCAGAAGCGCACAGTTCGCAGTATTCCATCTATCCCGGCAGTACGAAGATGTACCGTAATATCCGACAGCATTTTTGGTAGAATGGCATGAAGCGAGAGATAGCTCGGTTTGTCTCTCGGTGTTTGGTTTGCCAACAAGTTAAAGCCGAACATCAGAGACCGGCTGGACTTCTTCAGCCCTTGCCGATTCCAGAATAGAAGTGGGAGCATGTGACCATGGATTTTGTGACCGGACTGCCTAGATCCCCAGCTGGTAGAGATGCTATCTGGATTATAGTTGACAGGCTCACGAAGGTGGCTCACTTTCTTCCATTCAGAGTTGGTCAGTCGACAGCTCAGTTAGCAGAGATGTACCTCAGGCAGATTGTCAGATTGCACGGTGTGCCAGTCAGTATCACCTCGGACCGAGATTCAAGATTTACGTCGCACTTTTGGCGTAGCTTACAAGAGAGTTTGGGAACTCATCTCCAGTTCAGTTCAGCATATCACCCGCAGACAGATGGCCAGTCGGAGCGCACGATCCAGACTCTTGAAGACATGTTGCGGTCTTGCACACTTGACTTCGGTGGTTCATGGGAAGATCGCTTGCACCTGGTGGAATTCTCTTACAACAACAATTTCCAGGCCAGTATTCAGATGGCACCGTTCGAGACACTGTATGGTAGGAAGTGCAGATCCCCGCTAGCCTGGGATGATGTTGGAGAGAGACAGATGCTCGGTCCAGAAATGATTGCCCAGACAGTTGAAGTGGTCAGGCGAGTCAGAGATTATCTTCGAGTTGCCCAAGATCGCCAGCGCCATTGGGCCGATTCTCATCGGCGTCCTCTCGAGTTTTCGGTCGGCGATCATGTATTCCTGAGGATTTCGCCTAACCGTGGCGTCATTCGTTTCGGCGTGCGGGGAAAGCTTAGTCCTAGGTATATAGGGCCGTTCGATATTCTGGAGCGAGTAGGAGATGTGTCCTATCGTCTCGCTCTTCCGCCGTCGCTAAGCGAGGTGCATGACGTGTTCCATGTATCCCAATTACGACGGTATATCCCGAACCCGAGCCACATCCTGGATCATTCGGAATTGGTTGTTGGTACCAACCTTTCGTATGAGGAGAGGCCCGTATCTATATTGGACCGGAGAGAGAAGATCCTCAAGAACAAGACTATCAAGTTAGTCCGAGTTGCTTGGGGTCATCACTCTTTGGGGGAGTCAACGTGGGAGCGTGAGGATGATATCCGATAGCGATATCCCGACTTGTTTGACTCGTGAGGTATAATATCTTTCTTATGCCTCATGCCTTCGATTCCTTGCTTGAATGAGTGATTGTATGCCTAGTTATAGCTTGCATGTGATTAATGTAGCTTGTCATTGCTCCTCTAACCTCTTGATTAAATTTCGAGGACGGAATTCTTTTAAGGTGGGTAGAGTTTTAATGCCTGTGGTTCTTATTACGTATTTCTGGAATACGTGTACGTATTTATTCTTGTATTGCATGATTTCTTATTTAGTTTTCTTCATGGCTTGGCTTGGTTTATTCTTGGCCCGGGTTGGCTTGGTTCGGTTGGGATTATTTTGGTTCATCATGAACCATGGATAAACCCCCTACCTACCACCACCTTTGATATTTATTGCCATTTCTTCTTTCTCTCTCTTCATTATTCATCTTCTTCTTCCCCATTACTTCCTTACCTACCAAAGAGAGGGAGAGAGAGGTCTAGGCAAGTACAACTTGCTTCCACAAGAGAGCTCATTTTATTGTTCCATTAGCTTCTCCTCACGTTTCTAAGACACATTAGAACTTGTCATTTTCCATTTTGAGGCTTTAATTTTTGTTGATCTAGAAAATTGTTATTTTTAGATTTTGATGGTTTTGATCTATCAAACTTCCTTGTTTTCAAGTTTTGATGGTTCCATGTTGTAGAGAATTTTATTCTACCCAATTTTGACCTTTAAAAAATTGGATTTGGACTTATTTTGACCAAGTTATGGACTTTTGAAGCTTTGGATTCAACCATGGAGTTCCTGCTGATTTGGAGAAGACAGTGAGTAGTGCGCGAGCTTTCTAGCTTGCGTCATTGAGTTGCGTGCGCTCTTTAGCGCAGCGCAGTCCCCATACGCTGCCTTTTGGGAGCGTATGACTCGCATACGCTCGCTTGCTTGACAAGGAGTCGTATCGACCCCATACGCTCGCTTGCTTGACAAGGAGTCGTATCGACCCCATACGCTGCCTTTTGGGAGCGTATGACTCGCATACGCTCGCTTGCTTGACAAGGAGTCGTATCGACCCCATACGCTGTCTTTTGGGAGCGTATGATTCGCATACGCTTGCTTGCTTGACAAGGAGTCGTATGGACCCTATACGCTGCCTTTTGGGAGCGTATGACTCGCATACGCTCGCTTGCTTGACGAGGAGTCGTATTGAGTACATACGCTGCCTTTTGGAAGCGTATGACTTGCGTACGCTGACTTGAGCGTAGCCTGACCTGAGCGTAGCTTGACCTGAGCGTAGCCTGATTACCCTGGATCTTCTATAGCCTTGTATATTGATATTTTATTAGATATTTAACGTCCATTTTATATCCTTACGCCTTTTGTCCCGAACTTGATAATCACAAATTTACTTGATATGTTTGGAATTGATAATTGAACATGACGTGATAGTGACCCGTAGTGGTGCACTCCTGGCATAATAACCTGACATGACCTGATAGTGGCCCACCGTGGCGCACTTCTGACAAGTATACTTGGCATGATAACCTGACATGATTATCTCGAATAGCTGTTGCGACGGCTACCTGACATGACATGACTTGTATAATTAATCTGGACACCGTGGATGATTATGTTTGTATAAATAAACCAGTCCTGTCTTGCATCATGTCTAGGATAGGGACTCCTGAGTACCACGGTCAGGCGTATATACTAAAATGGACTAAGGCTAATAACTAGATTAATACATTAGTCATGACGAGATTTCCCAGCTACAGGCAATCCCGTTACCTGGGCACGCCTTGGGATCTGTAGCCTGCCGTCGAGTAGGGCACATTTCCAGCACACTGTCATGTATTGCACCCTTCAAGCTACCTAAGGGTACATTCGTTTCCCGGATGATGTACCCACCTGAATTCAACTCTAATCTTTTAACCCGGGTAACCTGGATGGACTGCAGGGCTTGTGGCTGTGGAAGATTCTCACTGCATCTTGCTAGTAACTAGGCTTGTGACAACCCTAGTTAGTTAAAGTATCAAGCCGTAATTCTTGCTTGGCCGTGAAGTGATTAGACGGAGTCTAACCAGTCTAGTCTTGCCCTGATCCTGTTCCAGACTATTGAATGACCAGAATGCTTGTATTTATTTTACCGATAAATGGTGAGAATTCCAAGTCCTGTTCAGACGAAGGGTTACAACCCCGGTCCTTGTTTGGTTTACGGGTTGTAACCTGGTTATCTGAATAGTTCCATGGCTATCTCGTCGTATATCATCCTGGTGTATTTTCTTTATTTCCAGTTCTTACCTTATTTATATCTTGTGCTGATTGCTGGTTTTAGCTCTTAAGTGAAGCCCCTTTGTGGCACTTGCTCTTTCTGGGGTCTGACCCAGCTGGTTTTGTGTGGCCAGATTTTAGAGTAGCTCCAGAGGATCTACCGACCTTCCAGCCAGATGGTGGCCATTAGACGGAACCCTGGCAACGAGTGGGTTATTTTTGGCTCTCCCACTCTATTGTAAAAATATTCTTTTGAGGCGTTTAGCCGACGAGCACCTGTTTAGCTCGATTGAACTTACTTACTGTCTGCCTATGGGCTGTAACATGATTAACAGATCCTAGGGTTGATCATGTATGACTAAACTCTTGTTAGTCCTAACATTTTGTAACGACTAGCTTCATGATCAGCTGAATATGTAATGTTTAGGACGCCTTACTATTGTATATTTAATGATCATACATCTTGTGAATTTTACTTACTTGCTTGTGATTGAGACAATAGGCTTGTTCATGACCTTAAGAGACTGTTGGCTTGTAGCTAAACCCTCATGTATCTAGACAGCCGCGACCGTATAGCGAGATGGATTCCATTTCATATACGTAGCTGGCTATGTCTGCCCCCGCTCTCCAGTATTCTGGTTCTGGGGCGTGACATGGTTTAAGTGGTGGCCCATGCAGGTCTGTAAATCAAGATATGTGAGGGTTTACCGAATAGATGTCTCAATCAGTATTCGTCCTTGATCTCTGTTCGTATCTTCTGAATCCCTGGATTCTTGTCTTTATCATATGCTTGTATCGTTGATCTGTCCTGGTCCTTCCTTATTGTTCCTTATGTCGTCTTCTTCAGCGGCATTATTCGTGGTCCTACCGACCAGCAAGGCGGAGCACCTCCCGCGGACCAACAACCTGGAGATCAAGCCCAGCATTCCGGAGTAGCCTCCAGAGTTGTGCCTTCTGGCGGAGAGCCACCAGTCCAGCCAGTTCAACCCGTAGAACATGATGACGGCACTTTGGTAGGACTCGTCAGGACCTTGATAGCTTTCCAAGACCGACGTGGAGATGCCTTGCACCAGGCAGTGACGGATGCTTTGACCCGGGGTGGTCATCAGGGTAACAGCGCGGCTAACAGCTTCAAGCGCTTGAACCCTCCATTCTTCGACGGTAGTGAAGATGCTATCGCAGCAGATGCATGGCTTCAGGACACAGAGGTGATTCTAGAAGCAGCCAGGACCCCAGAGAACGAGAAGGTGGCCGTTGTGCGCCTGCAGTTGTTAGATCTTGCCCGCAGCTGGTGGGCAGCGCAGGCCGTTGGGTTAGCAGCACCCATTGCTTGGGCAGTATTCAGAGAGAGATTCCAGACCAAGTATTTCGATGCCGTGGCTCGGTATGATCTGCAGACGAGGTTCACCAATCTGAAGCAAGGAGGCAGGACGATCGACGGATATACGGCCGAGTTTTCCAGACTCAGTCGGTTTGCTCCCACTTTGGTGGCAACCGAGTATGACAGAGCCCAGCGGTTCCAGCAGGGGCTTCACCTGGAGATCTTGTTGGCAGTTGAGCAGTTTGAGCATCAGACTTTTGATGCAGTCTTGAGAGCAGCCCGGAGGCATGAGTATACCTCCCAGAGGATTGTGGATAGGGCCGGAAGTCGGAAGCGATCTCACGGCCAGATGAATCAGTCTTCAGCACCAGCCCCGGCAGCCAGGACTTTGACTATTGGAGCTCCGAGGCGAGCGGCCTCAGTAACGTCGGTTCAGCATTCAACTCCGACGCACCCTCAGCAGCAGAAGTAGAAGCAACCTTCCGTAGTGGGTTGTTCTCATTGTGGGAAGCCAGGCTATGTAGTGGCAGAATGTCGTAGGGCACAGGGATTGTGTCTGGCTTGTGGAGCACCAGACCATAGGGTTGGATCCTGCCCGAATAGGGGAGGTTCATCATCGTCCAACCTTTCTAGCTCTTCGGTGAGAGGACCAGCTCCGGTCCAGCAGTAGCAGTATCCATTACCGAGGTCCTTGTCGCCTCAGACCCAAGTGTTCCAGCAGCAGAACCCCAGACAGTATGCACAAGTCCAAGCCCAGAGTCAGAGCAGGCATCGAGGATTTCAGCAGAGGGGACCAGCACCCTGAGGGCACGGTCTGGCTATGGTGATGACCGAGGAGGAAGGATTGGCACCAGGAGAGGTAGTGGCAGGTACTATTCTCGTCAACTCCTTTCCAGCTTCAGCTTTATTTGATTCTGGTGCGTCGTATTTATTTATGTCTGCACGATTTACGACACGGGTAGGATTGGAGCCCGAGTCATTATCAGTAAGGCTCAATATACTTACTGGTAACGGACTTGTGGGTGTAGATAGAGTGTTTTCCTCGTGTCAGATCGTAGTTAGCGGTAGAGAATTCTCCGCTAGATTGATAGAGTTCCTGATGGCCGATTATGATGTGGTCCTAGGAATGGATTGGTTGAGGAACCAATATGCTAGGATAGACTGCCACATTGACAGGGTTGTTTTTAGCATTCCAGGCGAGCCGGAGTTTTCTTTCTCCCGAGGCAAAGTTGAGTCATCTCCTCCAGTATTGCGGATGGCAGTAGCAGCAGTTCAGTTACCCAGGATAGTCGAGGAGTTTCCAGATGTTTTCCCAGAAGAACTTCCAGGTATGCCTTCGGAGCGGAAGATCGATTTCACTATAGACTTGATTCCCGGGACAGCCCCAGTGTCAGAGAGAGTCTACAGGATGGCGCCGTCAGAGTTGGAGATATTGTACAAGATGATTGAAGAACTTAGAACCAAGGGATTCATTCGTGCTAGTGGATCACCTTGGGGAGCCCCGATGCTTCTTGTGAAAAAGAAGGATGGTACGTCCAGGTTATGTGTTGATTATCGTACCTTGAACTCAGTGACAATCAAGAACAGATACCCTCTTCCGAGGATAGATGACTTGTTTGATCAACTCAAGGGAGCTTCAGTATTCTCGAAGATTGATTTGCGCTCAGGTTATCATCAGATCAGAGTCAGAGAGCAGGACATCCCGAAGACAGCTTTTAGATCGAGATATGGGCATTAGGAATTCCTTGTTATGCCTTTTGGAGCAACCAATGCGTCGGCAGTATTCATGGACCTCATGAATCGCATCTTCATGCCTTACTTGGATCAGTTTGTGATTGTGTTCTTGGATGACATTCTGGTCTACAGCAAGAGTGAGGCAGAGCATGAGCAGCATCTCCGTATAGTTTTTCAGATCCTCAAAGAGCACCAGTTATATGCCAAGCTCAGTAAATGCGAGTTCTGGCTCGATCGCATTTCGTACTTGGGTCATATCATCACTCGAGGAGGAGTAGAAGTGGATCCCCAGAAGATCGTGGCTATTGAGTCGTGGCCAGTGCCCAGCACAGTTACAGAGGTTCGTAGTTTTCTTGAATTGGCCGGCTACTACCGGCGGTTTGTTTCGAATTTTGCTCGAATTTCAGCGCCATTGACGCAGTTGACCCGCAAGGATGCGCAGTTTGCTTGGACAGCAGAGTGTCAGAGTTCTTTTGAGCAGTTGAAGCGAGGCCTGATAACAGCTCCTATTCTCACGCTTCCAGATGGGACCGGAGGATTCTCAGTGTACTGTGATGCTTCAGGCAGAGGTTTAGGATGTGTTCTGATGCAGCATGGGAAGGTAATAGCTTATGCGTCACGACAACTTTGTGATCATGAGAGAAATTACCCAACCCATGACTTGGAGCTGGCAGCAGAGGTGTTTGCACTTAAGTTGTGGAGGCACTACTTGTATGGAGACAGTATAGAGATTTTTACCGACCACAAGAGCCTGAAGTATGTTTTCACCGAGAAGGATCTTAACATGCGTCCGAGGAGGTGGCTGGAGCTTCTTGTGGATTATGATGTCGACCTGCAGTATCATCCTGGGAAGGCCAATATTGTTGCGGATGCATTGAGCAGGAGAGCCGAAGTTTATTTCCTAACAGCACAACCAGAGCTGTTAGCAGACCTTCAGAAGATGGGTATTGAAGTTGTTCTCCCTTCCAGTGTGGCCTTGATGGCCAGTATGCAAGTTCAGTCCAGTATAGTCGAGAGGATCCGGATGGCGCAGTCGGCAGATTCCAAGCTTCAGCGACTCAGAGCAGAGTGTGAGGCAGGACGAAGACCAGAGTTATGCATTCATGAGGATGGTACACTTCGACATGGTAAGCATCTTTGTGTACCCAGCGGAGATATCCGGCAGGAGATCATGTCAGAAGCGCACAGTTCGCAGTATTCCATCCATTCTGGCAGTACGAAGATGTACCGGGATATTCGACAGCATTTCTGGTGGAATGGCATGAAGCGGGAGATAGCTCGGTTTGTCTCTCGGTGTTTGGTTTGCCAACAAGTTAAAGCCGAACATCAGAGACCGGCTGGACTTCTTCAGCCCTTGCCGATTCCAGAATGGAAGTGGGAGCATGTGACCATGGATTTTGTGACCGGACTGCCTAGATCCCCAGCTGGTTGAGATGCTATCTGGATTATAGTTGACAGGCTCACGAAGGTGGCTCACTTTCTCCCATTCAGAGTTGGTCAGTCGACAGCTCAGTTAGCAGAGATGTACCTCAGGCAGATTGTCAGATTGCACGGTGTGCCAGTCAGTATCACCTCGGACCGAGATTCAAGATTTACGTCGCACTTTTGGCGTAGCTTGCAAGAGAGTTTGGGAACTCATCTCCAGTTCAGTTCAGCATATCACCCGCAGACAGATGGCCAGTCGGAGCGCACGATTCAGACTCTTGAAGACATGTTGCGGTCTTGCATACTTGACTTCGATGGTTCATGGGAAGATCGCTTGCACCTGGTGGAATTCTCTTACAACAACAATTTCCAGGCCAGTATCCAGATGGCACCGTTCGAGGCACTGTATGGTAGGAAGTACAGATCCCCGCTAGCCTGGGATGATGTTGGAGAGAGACAGATGCTCGATCCAGAAATGATTGCCCAGACAGTTGAAGTGGTCAGGCGAGTCAGAGATTATCTTCGAGTTGTCCAAGATCGCCAGCGCCATTGGGCCGATTCTCATCGGCGCCCTCTCGAGTTTTCGGTCGGCGATCATGTATTCCTGAGGATTTCGCCTAACCGTGGCGTCATTCGTTTCGGCGTGCGGAGAAAGCTTAGTCCTAGGTATATAGGGCCGTTCGATATTCTGGAGCGAGTAGGAGATGTGTCCTATCGTCTCGCTCTTCCGCCGTCGCTAAGCGAGGTGCATGACGTGTTCCATGTATCCCAATTACGACGGTATATTCCGGACCCGAGCCACATCCTGGATCATTCAGAATTGGTTGTTGGTACCAACCTTTCGTATGAGGAGAGGCCCGTGTCTATATTGGACCGGAGAGAGAAGATCCTCAAGAACAAGACTATCAGGTTAGTCCGAGTTGCTTGGGGTCATCACTCTTTGGGGGAGTCAACGTGGGAGCGTGAGGATGATATCCGATAGCGATATCCCGACTTGTTTGACTCGTGAGGTATAATGTCTTTCTTATGCCTCATGCCTTCGATTCCTTGCTTGAATGAGTGATTGTATGCCTAGTTATAGCTTGCATGTGATTAATGTAGCTTGTCATTGCTCCTCTAACCTCTTGATTAAATTTCGAGGACGAAATTCTTTTAAGGTGGGTAGAGTTGTAATGCCTGTGGTTCGTATTACGTATTTCTGGAATACGTGTACGTATTTATTCTTGTATTGCATGATTCCTTGTTTAGTTTTCTTCATGGCTTGGCTTGGTTTATTCTTGGCCCGGGTTGGCTTGGTTCGGTTGGGATTATTTTGGTTCATCATGAACCATGGATAAACCCCCTACCTACCACCACCATTGATATTTATTGCCATTTCTTCTTTCTCTCTCTTCATTATTCATCTTCTTCTTCCCCATTACTTCCTTACCTACCAAAGAGAGGGAGAGAGAGGTCTAGGCAAGTGCAACTTGCTTCCATAAGAGAGCTTATTTTTATTGTTCCATTAGATTCTCCTCACGTTTCTAAGACACATTAGAACTTGTCATTTTCCATTTTGAGGCTTTAATTTTTGTAGATCTAGAAAATTGTTATTTTCAGATTTTAATGGTTCCATGTTGTAGAGAATTTTATTCTACCCAATTTTGACCTTTAAAAAATTGGATTTGGACTTATTTTGACCAAGTTATGGACTTTTGAAGCTTTGGGTTCAACCATGGAGTTTCTGCTGATTTGGAGAAGACAGTGAGTAGTGCGCGAGCTTTTTAGCCTGCGCCATTGAGTTGCGTGCGCTCTTTAGCGCAGCGCAGTCCCCATACGCGGCATTTTGGGAGCGTATGACTCGCATACGCTTGCTTGCTTGACAAGGAGTCTTATCGACCCCAAACGCTCGCTTGCTTGACAAGGAGTCGTATCGACCCCATACGCTGCCTTTTGGGAGCGTATGACTCGCATACGCTCGCTTGCTTGACAAGGAGTCGTATCGACCCCATACGCTGCCTTTTGGGAGCGTATGATTCGCATACGCTCGCTTGCTTGACAAGGAGTCGTATGGACCCCATACGCTCGCTTGCTTGACGAGGAGTCATATTGAGTACATACGCTGTCTTTTGGAAGCGTATGACTTGCGTACGCTGACTTGAGCGTTGCCTGACCTGAGCGTAGCTTGACCTGAGCGTATGACTTGCATACGAATTTACTTGATATGTTTGGAATTGATAATTGAACATGACGTGATAGTGACCCGTAGTGGTGCACTCCTGGCATAATAACCTGACATGACCTGATCGTGGCCCGCCGTAGCGCACTCCTGACAAGTACACTTGGCATGATAACCTGACATGATTAACTCGAATAGCTGTTGCGACGGCTACCTGACATGACATGACCTGTATAATTAATCTGGACACCGTGGGCGATTGTGTTTGTATAAATAAACCAGTCCTGTCTTGCATCATGTCTAGGACAGGGACTCCTGAGTACCACGGTCAGGCGTACCTACTAAAATGGACTAAGGCTAATAACTAGATTAATACATTAGTCATGACGAGATTTTCCAGCTACAGACAATCCCGTTACCTGGGCACGCCTTGGGATCTGTAGCCTGCCGTCGAGTAGGGCACATTTCCAGCACACTGTCATGTGTTGCACCCTTCAAGCTACCTAAGGGTACATTCGTTTCCCGGACGATGTACCCACCTGAATTCAACTCTAATCTTTTAATCCGGGTAACCTGGATAGACTGCAGGGCTTGTGGCTGTGGAAGATTCTCACTGCATCTTGCTAATAACTAGGCTTGTGACAACCCTAGTTAGTTAAAGTATCAAGCCGTAATTCTTGCTTGGCCGTGAAGTGATTAGACAGAGTCTAACCAGTCTAGTCTTGCCCTGATCCTGTTCCAGACTATTGAATGACCAGAATGCTTGTATTTATTTTACCGATAAATGGTGAGAATTCCAAGTCCTGTTCAGACGAAGGGTTACAACCCCGGTCCTTGTTTGGTTTACGGGTTGTAAACTGTTTATCTGAATAGTTCCATGGTTATCTCGTCGTATATCATCCTGGTGTATTTTCTTTATTTCCAGTTCTTACCTTATTTATATCTTGTGCTGATTGCTGGTTTTAGCTCTTAAGTGAAGCCCCTTTGTGGCACTTGCTCTTTCTGGGTTCTGACCCAGCTGGTTTTGTGTGGCCAGATTTCGGAGCAGCTCCAGAGGATCTACCGACCTTCCAGCCAGATGGTGGCCACTAGACGGAACCCTGGCAACGAGTGGGTTATTTTTGGCTCTCCCACTCTATTGTAAAAATATTCTTTTGAGGTGTTTAGCCGACGAGCACCTGTTTAGCTCGATTGTACTTACTTACTGTCTGCCTATGGGCTGTAACATGTTTAACAGATCCTAGGGTTGATCATGTATGACTAAACTCTTGCTAGTCCTAACATTTTGTAATGACTAGCTTCATGATCAGCTGAATATGTAATATTTGGGATGCCTTACTATTGTATATTAAATGATCATAAATCTTGTGACTTTTACTTACTTGCTTGTGATTGAGACAATAGGCTTGTTCATGACCTTAAGAGACTGTTGGCTTGTAGCTAAACCCTCATGTATCTAGACAGCCGCGACCGTATAGCGAGATGGATTCCATTTCATATACGTAGCTGGCTATGTCTGCCCCCGCTCTCCAGTATTCTGGTTCTGGGGCGTGACACTCTTGGCCGCATGTCTTCCTTTCACAGCTGTTTGTCGATGGGCCGCATATGTCATGCAGCTTTCCTTCATGCGGACCTGTTCGGCCCGAAGTACCTATGCGGTAATTCGTAATCTGCATGAACTCCATATTTTTTATGTTTCTAGTAGACCCCATTCAAAGTTTTCAAATTGCAAATTTGGTGTCACAACCCGCTCCCGGATAAACGAGTACGAGTTCGAGTCCAAGCCCAGCTTACGCTACGGTATCGACGGTAGTACGCTGTCTGGTCCACAATAAACAAAGTGCTCATAAGTATTAACTACTCATTCACAACAACTAAATTAACTTTACAAAATATAGAAGTTTTATATTTGTAGAAGAATGTAAGCTTTTACATTTATAGAAAACTACCACACAACTAACTTGTCTTCTATGGTTTGGCCTTTGAGTCTCTATCTCCCCCTCGTATGGTCCATAGCGCAAGAGTAGGCACGTCAACCTCACCTATAACAATAATCCAGGCAGGAAAGGAGCAGCGTACAACCATATTGCAATTAATGTTGTTAGTCCAAAATAAGTTAGAACAAGCGAGAAACCATGAAGGTAAAGAATATATAAAGAACTAGCAAGACAAGAACTATCAGGATATGAACTAGCACTAGCAAGATATGAACTAACGAGATATAAAGTGACGAAAAGTAAACTTGCAAGATGTGATCTAATAAGATATAAACTGGCAAGATGTGAACTTAACAAGATAATAGACTAGATAAAGGAAAAGATAGGAACCACTATGTGTGTATGAAATACCTTCTAATACGTGAACGACTGGGCTAATACGGCATATCATAGATGGCTATCATTCAGTAATTGGTACAGCTAACTCAACCACGGGTGTGTATGACTTAGCTATCATTCAGTAACGGTAATTGGGTTTGTTCACGTATTTACCGAGTATTTCCCCTTCCGACTCTCTAACAATCAATAACGGTCAATGATACACTAAGAAGGATACAATAACTATGGTGTCATAGTCGTGTCTCGAACACGATATCAAACAAGAAAATGATAGAGTAAACATTATAATGAACTAAACATAATGCAATACTGTACTTGCCTGAATCTTTGCACAAACCGTAGCCACAAGTAGAGTATGAGGGGAATGTCGATCTAGAAGCTGTCAACCTATAACACATATCGCACCATGAACCGTGCATGAAAACTATAAATCAATTCTAATATTCTAGTTCTAAATTCATGGAATAGTGGCTAGTTGGGTTACTAATCTAATAATAATTTATTCTAGAATAATTCACTTAAATACCTAATTTAACCTAATAATAATCTGAATATAATCTAAACATCCAAGTTTGGCCATCAAAAATCATGTTTCTTATTTTGGAAACCATGATACGCAAATCGAGGCGTACTGTTGACTATCTTATCAAACGCTGTGAACTCTAGATTTTGAAAGTGCACCTTGGTAGATTTCAGCACCACGAGTGCGCTGGAATCAACCGTACCACAAAATTACGCTTTGGTCAAAAAATATTGCCGTTATGGCCAATCGTGACCAAAACGGTGATCAACCAATCAATTCTGAGTTCAACAGAAAAAATAAAACATTAGATGAATGAATTAATTTCTAAAAAAATTATATGTTGTAGATCTCTGTGTTAGCTTTCCGAAACATCAAACGGTTCGTGATTTCGATTTCCGGTCCTCCCGAAATCTTGAAAACACCGAAACGTGTCAAGTTTCGGACAACCGACACTCTACGAATTTTCCTGAAATTTAGGAATAATATATATAAAAATAAATTACATATTCAGAAAGGTTACCTCAAAACGAATCCAACAAAAAAACCACGCGCTAAAATCACGTCGGAGCTGTCCGCAATCGCCTCGGGAAGTCGGGATTCTCCAAGATCAATCTCCTCCAAAAATCGGCTAAAGAATAAAACCTAGTTTCTGGAAAAAAGAAAAACATATATATAGAGGGGAAGCAGCCAAGAGGCAGCTCGAGCCGCGGTTAGTGCCACGTGTCGCAATTCTGTGCATCCCGCTCTATTGGCCAACGGCCATATGGCCGAGTTGCTTGGCTTGGTCGACGTAGAGACGGTTTTGGAGCCGACTCTATAGTAGGAAATATCCTAATATAGCCAGTCAGCGCTGACTGGGTCTCCAAGTGGCTGACATGTGGGCCCACCGGCACTGACTGTACCAGTGACTGTATAATTAATTACAGAAACTAATTTAAATTTAATTTAACTCCAAATAATTCCAAATAAATATCTAAAAATTCTAAAAAAATCGTAGAAAATTATAGAAATTATAATTAACCTCCTAGAGTCAAAATAAAATACTTAGTCTCATATTAGTCCCAAATGGCCTCATAATAAATATTGGAAGCCTTTAAAAATATATAAATCTTAATAAATAAATACTTAAATACTTCCAAAAATTATAGAAAAAATATAGTAAATATAAAATAGCGTAATGAACCCTAGAAAAATATTTGGGGTCAATATTTGCTCTTAGGCTAGCACAATAAATTCCAGAAGTTCTAGAAAATATTTTTTTTCTATATTTTATTATCAAAGTAATTCCAGAAGATACCAAAAATCTAAAAAATTTAGAAAATAGTTTTTGAGGTTCTAGAACCTAAATAAAATACTGGTTCCCAAAAATAATCCCAATTGGCCATATGGTAAATCATAATCAAATAATAATTAAAAAATTGGGAAGTGGGCTTACAAATCTACCCACCTTAGAAAAATTTCGTCCTCGAAATTTCGGAGGATACGATTAAGCATCTAGATAAGATTAGGAATCTAGCAGAAAAAAAAGTCAAATAGGTTTTAAAGATTGTTAGAAGCCAAATAACATTCCAAAAATAAAAGGATAAGATAAAAAGGTTCAAGAAATAAAGGAAAAGAATAAGAAATAAATCAATAGTCATATGTCGAAAGGATGTAGTCTTTATAATATTCAAAAATCATATGTATACATGAAGTCACTTTACTGAAAATCTATGCTCCGCCAGTGTACATCTGGCTGCAGTAAACCTTGGTATCATGACTCAAATATCATATGGTATCGAACACTCCATCAACTCTATCCAATGTTGACGCAATAAATTAAAGGATCAAATAATGCAACTAGGATATAGTTTTAGTAATATTTGACAACCTACGCTTACTTGAAATTATTTCAACTTAGGGGTCATGCCACGCCAGTGCGCTGCTGACTGCAGTGAACCCGCAGTATCAATAATTCAAATAAAAGGGGATAGTGCACGTCTGCCTTACCATTGTATGTCACCGAAAATTATTTTAACTATATCCATAAGAATTTCAAAGGAACTTCAATAAATTCAAATAATTCGATCATGATAAGAAAATATAAGTATCTGTCCTTGAGTAAAAGTATCCGTTTTGAAAGCAAAACGATCACAAAATGAACAAAGACGACTTGAATTAATATATAGATAATTGAACCATGGTTAGGAATAAAAAATAAAACGATCGCAAAATAGTTTTGAAAATTAAACGAGGTTTAGAGAAGGCAGAAGATAAAATGGCACAAAATGATCAAAATTAGGAATTGAATTCTATGAAGTCCTAACTTACCAAACGTATATTCTACCCACCTTGGATCCTTCCAATATGTCAAAACAAAATAACATATTCTCTTAGAAAAAATCTTTGATTTATCCATATCGAGACTTCAATAAATCATTAGCTAAATCACATGGCCTATTTAACAATCTTAACTATCCAAGGGTCAAATGGAATAAGGGACTTCTAGTCCTATTCATTATCATAAAATCAAATCAAAACTAATTGTGAATGAGCATCCTAGTCACAGGCTTGCAGTAGTACGACTAACTTAAGTACTAACACAAGTTCGCAATCTTTTACGAAATCATACCTGCATGGGCCACCATAAAAACTTGTCACGACCTACTCCCGGATAACCGAGAACGAGTTCGTATCCAAGCCCAGCCTACGCTGCGGTATCGATGGTAGTACGTTGTCTAGCCCGCAATAAACAAAGTGCTCATAAGTACTAACTGCTCATTCACAAGAACTAAATCAACTTTACAAAATATAAAAGTTTTACATTTGAAGAAGAATGTAAGCTTTTACATTTATAGAAAACTACCACACAACTAACTAGTCTTCTATAGTTTGGCATTCGAGTCTCTATCTTCCCCTTTTATGGTCCATAGCACAAGAGTAGGCACGTCAACCTCACCTATAACAACGATCAAGTCAGGAAAGGAGCAGAGTACAACCATATTGTAATTATTGTTGTTAGTCCAAAATAAGTTAGAACAAGCGAGAAACCATGAAGGTAAAGAATATATAAAGAACTAGCAAGACAAGAACTATCATAATATGAACTAGCACTAGCAAGATATGAACTAACAAGATATAAAGTGGCAAAAAGTCAACTAGCAAGATGTGATCTAATAAGATATGAACTGGCAAGATGTGAACTTAACAAGATAATAGACTCGATAAAAGAAAAGATAGGAACCACTATGTGTGCATGAAATACCTTCTAATGCGTGAACGGCTGGGCTAATACAGCACATCATAGATGACTATCATTCAGTAATTAGTACAGCTAACTCAAACACGGGTGTGTAAGACCTAACAATCATTCGGTAACGGTAATTGGGTTTGTTCACGTATTTATCGAGTATTTTTCCTTCCGACTCTCTAACAATCAATAATGGTCAATGATACACTAAGAAGGATACAATAACTATGGTGTCATAGTCGTGTCTCGATGAACATCAAGCAATGACTCAACAAGATATCAAACGAGAAAATGATGGAGTAAACATTATAATGAACTAAACATAATGCAATACTGTACTTGCCTGAATCCTTGCACAAACCGTAGCCACAACTAGAGGATAAGGGGAATGCCGATCTAGAAGCTGTCAACCTATAACACATATCGCACCATGAACCGTGCACGAAAACTATAAATCAATTCTAATATTCTAGTTCTAAATTCATGGAATAGTGGCTAGTTGGGTTACTAATCTAATAATAATTAATTCTAAAATAATTCATTTAAAAACCTAATTTAACCTAATAATAATCTGAATACAATCTAAACATGCAAGTTTGGCCATCAAAAATCATGTTTCCAATTTTGGAAACCATGGCACGCAAATCGAGGCATGCCGTTGACTATCTTGTCAAACGCTGTGAACTCTAGATTTTGAAAGTGCGCCTTGGTAGATTTCAGCGCCATGAGTGTGATGGAATCAACCGTGCCGCAAAATCATGATTTGGTCAAAAGATATCGCCGTTATGGCTAATCGTGACCAAAACGGTGATCAACTGATCAATTCTGAGTTCAACAGAAAAACTAAAATAATAGACTAATGAAATAATTTTTGGAAAAAATATATGTCATAGATCTCAGTGTTGGCTTTCTGAAACTTCAAACGGTTCAAGATTTCTCCTCCCAGAATCTCAAAAACATCGAAACGTGTCAAGTTTTGGACAACCGACACTCTACAAATTTTCCAGAAATTTAGGAATAATATATACGAAAATAAATTACATATTCAGAAAGGTTACCTCAATATGAATCCAACAAAAAAAATGGCGTGCTAAAATCACATCGGAGCTGTCCGCAATCGCCTCGGGAAGTCGGAATTCTCCAAGATCAATCTCCTCAAAAAATTGGCTAAAGAATAAACCCTACTTTCTGGAAAAAGAAAAAATATATATAGAGGGGAAGCAGCCAAGAGGCGGCTCGAGCCACGGCTAGGTGCCACGTGTCACAATCCTGTGCATCCCGCTCTGTTAGCCAACGGCCAGATGGCCGAGTTGCTTGGCCTGGTCGGTTTAGAGTCGGTTTTGGAGCCGACTCTTTATTAGGAAATATCCTAATATAGCCAGTTAGCGCTGATTGGGTCTCCAAGTGACTGACATGTGGGCCCACTGGCACTGAGTGTACTAGTGACTGTGTAATTAATTATAGAAACTAATTTAAATTCAATTTAACTCCAAATAATTCCAAATAAATATCTAAAAATTCTAGAAAAATCGTAGAAAATTATAAAAATTATAATTAACCTCCTAGAGTCAAAATAAAAATACTTAGTCTCATATTAGTCCCAAATAGCCTCATAATAAATATTGGAAGCCTTTAAAAATATATAAACCTTAATAAATAAATACTTAAATACTTCCAAAAATTATAGAAAAAATCTAGAAAATATAAAATAGCGTAATGAACCCTAGAAAAATATTTGGGGTCAATATTTTCTCTTAGGCTAGCACAATAAATTCTAGAAGTCCTAGATAATAGGTTTTTCCTATATTTTATTATCAAAGTAATTCCAGAAAATACCAAAAATCCAAAAAAATTAGAAAATGGTTTTTGAGGTTCTAGAACCTAAATAAAATACTGGGTCCCAAAAATAACCCCAAATGGCCATATGGTAAATCATAATCAAATAATAATTAAAAAAATCAGGAAGTGGGCTTACATTTGGAATACTTTGAATAAGAAGCATGAAAAATATGCCAAGCCATAGGGAGCAAGTTGCAGGAAGTTGTTTTTCGAACTGCAAAGGGATCTGGAGTCGCAGAGAAGTACCGAGCCGCAGGAAGATTCTGAGTCGTATAACAAATCTTGAGTCGCATGGACGTTTGGTGCCACAGAGAGTATGCCAGCTGTCACTGCTGCATTTAATGCTCTTAATTCGGTTTGTGGATCTATTTTCGAGATGAAGTTGACGGTTACTGGGGATAAAGTTCCCAAATGTCGACTTTATCTTTAATGATCTCGAAAATCGAAGAGACGTTCGACGGTTACTAGGGATAAAGTCCCCAAACGTCGTCCCTATCCTCGAGAATCGAAAAGTCCCTCTTCAGTGACTCTATAAATAAGAGTCATTCGGAGAGAGGTTTTTCTCTTTCACCTTCTCCTCCTTTAACTTCATCATACTTTCTGTGATGGCTCCAAAAGCTTCTAAGTCGACTGGTGCGGCGGCAAAGGGAAGAGACTTGCTTCTTCGTCGAGAGCGGCAGACGCTCCTTCCATTCATTCCGTCGTGCAACCTGCTCTCAAGAGTAAGGATGGTGAGCAGATGATGGCTGAAATCTTAAATGGCCCTAGCGTATATTTTTATGCACGGGGCTGTCGTGTACTGCCTTTGCTATAAGCTTGGTCGATATATGCCCTATCTCGTCTGAACCATATGTGTTCTGTACGATAGGGCCGCATGGACTGTGCTATATGACCGCTGCTCATTCGAACTTGAACCATCTAAGTGTCTCAAGATGGGTCTGTAAAACATTTAATGACTAAGTCGCATAGGTGTTGCATGAGCACTTTATGATCGGGCCGCATGAATACTGTATGGCTGGGCCGCATAATTGGCTAGGCCGCATAATAGAGTTCTTTGTTATATGACTATCTCCTTTTTTTTGATTTTTGTAGCATCCGTGTTAAAGGATAAGACCACTACGAAAAAGAGGTGCTGTCCCCTTTCATCAAACAAGAGTCACCGTTTGTTAAAGAGTAGGTGATACCCAAAGTTGAGGTGAAAGAAGAGCTGGCGTCCATCGGGGAGGAGATTGCTCTCAAGGAGGAGCCCAAGTCTGAGGGCAGTAGTATTGGGAATTCTGACCCTCCTGTCCCCGCCGAAGACCCTAGTCGAATAGATTTTTCATATGCAAAATGGCTAAGGGAGTGGTATATACCTCAGCATGGCCATGATCCTTGACTGCAGGGATCCATGGGCTATTATGTACTTGTTGTTTCTGTAAATACATGTAACCAGACATTCGTATTTGCCTTTATATTTCCGACTATCTATAGCTGTAGCTTGCGTTTTGCTTCATTTGTAATCCTTTACTGGAGGTATGGTCCTGTAAATGTAACGAATTTTGAATAAACAGGGTATGCTTACCCCATACTTTATTTGTGGCATTTTGTGATGCTTGTACTAGAGGGCCTAATACAGCATTTGTATTTGTTAAAAGACATCCTACTGGGAGATTTTTGTGGACTTATTGCCCTTTTGTGCATCTAAAAATGCGAGCAAATAGATTTGAATGATATTTTGTGGACCTACTTCTCTTTGGTACACCGATGGTGCGAGTAATAGATTAGAATAACTTTTGCGGACTTATTACCCTTTTTGTGTACTGGCGATGCGAGTACGGATAATAAGTAAAGAGGGAACCAACATATTTACTCAGAGGTAATGAGGACGTGGTGGAAGTGGACTCAGATGAGGATACATAAAACAACTCAGAGGTAATATGGATGTGGAAGTTCTACGTAACGGATAATGAATGCCACGGAACAACTAGGTTCCAGAAGCATTTGATTGTAAAAAAGGGATGCATGTACTAGAGGACCTAGTACAAAATTTGTGGTCGACAGAGGACATTTGTGGACCTATTATCCTTTTTGTGTACTGGTGATACGAGTACGGATAATAAGTAGAGAGAAAACTAACATATTTACTCAGAGGTAATAAAGACGTGGTAAATATGGGTCAAAACAGAGCCTCCCTACTCAGAGTTAATGAGAACATGGTAGGAGTAAGCCAAATGGGGATACATAGAACAACTCAAAGGTGTTATCAACGTGGAAGTTCTATATATTGGGCGATGGACAGGAAAACAACTCAGAGGTAATATGGATTTTTTTTCTCGTTGGCAAATTTTGTGGACCTAGTACCCTTTTTTGTGCACCGATGGTGCGAATAATAGATTTAAATAAAATTTTGTGGACCTACAACTCTTTGGCGCACCGATGGTGCGAGTAATAGATTAGGATGATTTTTATGGGCTTATTACCATTCTTGTGTACTGGCGATGCGAGTACTGATAATAAGTGGGGAAAAAACCAACATATTTACGCATAGGTAATAAGGACGTGGTAAATATGGGTCAAAACAGAGCCTCCCTACTTAGAGGTAATGAGGACATGGTAGGAGTAGGCCAAATGGGGATACCCATAACAACTCAGAGGTGTTATCCACGTGGAAGTTCTATGTATTGGGTGATTTGTTTGTGATGGACGAGAAAACAACTCAGAGGTAATATGGACATGGTTATTTTTTCCCGTTGGAGAATTTTGTGGACCTATTACCTTTTTTATGCACCGATGGTACGAGTAATAGATTAGGATAAGTTTTGTGGACCTATTATCCTTCTGCGCAATGGCGGTGCAGGTAATATATTTGAAACAAAACCCAACAGAGGAAATATGGATGTGATGGATTTGGGTACTTCCACTGGAGATTTTATGTGGACTTATCATCCTTGGCGTACCTTGGTTTTTATGTACAGATAATAAGTTGAGAGAGGGAACCAACATATTTACTTAGAGGTGATATGTACGTGGTAAATATGAGGTTGATGGTAGAGCTTTCCTACTCAGAGGTGATATGGACATGGTAGGAGTAAACTCGAATGAGGATACATAGAACAACTCATAGGTAATATGGATGTGAAAGTTCTACATAACGGGTAATGAATGCCACAGAACAACTGGGTTCCAGAAGCATATGATTGTGAAAAAGGGGTACATGTACTAGAGGACCTAATACAGCATTTGTGGTCAACAGAGGACATTTGTAGACCTATTATCCTTTTTGTGTACTGGCGGTACGAGTACGGATAATAAGTGATGAGAAAACCAACATATTTACTCAGAGCTAATAAGGACGTAGTAAATATGGGTCTAAAGTAGATCCTTCCTACTTAGAGGTAATGAAGACATGGTAGGGGTGGGCCTAATGAGGATACACAGAACAACTCAGAGGTGCTATCAACGTAGAAGTTCTATGTATTGGGTGGTTTGTTTGTGATGGACATGAAAACAACTAAGAGGTAATATGGACGTGGTTATTTTTTCCATTGGGGAATTTTGTGGACCTATTACCCTTTTTGTGCACTGGTAGTGCGAGTAATAGATTTGAATAATATTTTGTGGATCTAATAATCATTGGTAACCGATGGTGTGGGTAATAGATTAGGATAACTTTTATGGACCTATTACTCTTCTGTGCACTGGTGGTACGGATAATAGATTAGGATAATTTTTGTGGACCTATTACCCTTCTGCATACTGGTGGTGCGGGTAATAGATTTAAAACAAAATCCAACAGAGATGATAGGTTTTTGTGGTCTTCACACCGTGTCTTTTATCCTGGGTTAGGGTACAGGTGTTAAGTCGGAAGACTATCGGTATCAGAGGTAATATGGACGTGACACACGATAATCAGGACCTGAAAGTTTGCTCAGGGATAATGATGAACTGGGCAGACTCCTGTGAGGTAAAGCATTAGAGTAGGAGTTCAGAGGTACCATCGTACATGATTCGTTACTCAGGAAGATGCGATGGTTTTGAGGGAGTACCAGTATGTCCTTTAGACATAGTATTTCTTCAAGAATTTTCCATAATAATGCCAGAGTTGACAGCTGTAGAGGCGATTGCCGACCGCTACCGTAATTTAGACCAGGGGTAGCCTCCATGTCGTACTTGGCCTGAGGACTATACAGGTAGAGTGGTAGTCACCCAGTATCAGGTTCAAGATCAAACTCTTCAGGCATGAAGGGCTGAGATCCTTCTTTTCGGCCAAAGATGCCTGAGACTAGGAAGTAGGCATCTTAATGGGAGCAAGTCGGCTTACGGTATGGACGGTTGCTACATCATCAGGAGAGGGGCTATCCACCTGTGTAACCAAGTATTTGGCGAGTTCTTCGTCCTTCTTGGCTACCCCCTGCGAGCTTAGAGGTCTGGATGCTGTCTTGGGCAACTTGACCACCAACGGTTCAGCCTGAGGTATTGACTTGCCTGAGAGTGTTGGATCGTCACCTGGTTGCTGACTCGCCTTGGAAAGACGGATGACAATGGGCTCAGCAAGGGACTTTGTGTCTTCTGGTCGCCTTAGAGTAGATTTTGGTAATCGGATTACCATCGGTGTTGCGGAGGGCCTTGCATCTTTCTGTTGCCTTTGATTGATCTTTGGCAACCGGATAACCATTGGCACCATGCCAGGTTTTGGCTCTTGGCTGGATTTCGGGAGACGGATGACCATTGGTTCCAACTGCGTAGGTGAGGCAGGAGAACCGAGCACCTCTTTATGTAAGATTGCAATAAGGGGTGCGGTCCTGCCCGGTTTGCGGGCTTGGAGACGAATTCTCAAGGGTTCTTCTGGCCCTGTGATGGCTTCCGGCTCGTCCGTTATATGTTTCTTGGACTCGTCATATAGACAAGCCTCGGAAGAGTAATAAGCTTCAACCCCTTTGAAGGGTTCAATGTCAATAAATTTGGTCTTCACGAAACCGTGCTTACTGACATACTTGAAACACTGGTGAAGGGTGGATGGCACGATCATAAAGTCATATATCCACGGACGTCCCACGAGGATGTTGTAGGAGGTGTCTGCATCTATGACGTAGCATGTAACTTCCGTCCTCAGGTCACCAATCTGGCACTTCAACCGAATCTTCCCTAGGGGATAGCTTCTTCCTAAGTTAAACACGCTAATGGCAGTTTTGGTTGATGCTATCCGGTGTATAGGGATGCCAAGAAGTTGGAGCAGGCTTTTCGGGATGATGCTTATTGATGATCCCGGGTCGATATGCATCCTATCCACCTTGATGTCGCCTATATATCCAGTGTAGTACAAGGGCGACCATGTAAGTTGGTCTTAATCAACATGTCATACGGAGTAAATACAATATTGGGCATTGCATCTGTGCTACCGCCGTCCTGTAGATCTGCTGGCGGGTCTTCTCCTGGAGGCTTGACCTGAGCTAAGTAGGCATCAGCATTCTGGAGTGCCTCGCTTAATGCGGCATGAAGATCCTTGGAGAGCCTTAGGAGCTCGTATAGCGACAACTTTGTTGGCGTATTAGCCAATTATGTTAATATGTAGAAGTTTTAAGGCCTCTCCAGTCCCTGAGGTATATCATTGCGCAGTGGCCTGTCGAAGCGGGTCTCCCTTGTCTTGGACTTATCTGCCAGTGGAGGCTGAGATGGCCTTAGAACATCAGAGGAAGGAAACATTGCTGGCTGAGGATCCTCGGCTGGACTATCCCGTACGGGCTGGATTTGTGCTCCAGATCGGGTAACAACATCTACGGCTTCTTCAGCTTCAGCTGAAATTGTATGGCAGACTCTAGACTTTCTGCCTTTCTTCTTGTTGGTAGGAGATGACACCCCCGGGTAACTTCGGGCACCAAGTCTGGATGTACCCATATGATCTCTCCTCGCGATGTAGAGAGGGGTACCAATCCAGATGTCTGGCTCCGGGCGGGTGGAAGATTAGTAACCTCCATCGTTGTTCGGGGGACATGTATTATCCCATCTGGAGTGTTTGTTGGAGGGAAGTCGCCGAACTGAATAGACACCATGTTCGCCGCAACAGTAACTTCTTCGAAGTCTATCGACAGAGCTTTGGATTCGATAAGACTCTGAATGTACCGCTTCAATTGGAAGCAATCCTGGGTGGCATGATGGACATATCGGTGGAAGTGACAGTACATTGGGTCCTCCATTTCTGCTGTTCGTGGCTCGTGCCTAGGTGGCGGGAGCAAGATCCTACCCCCTTGCAAGAGCATATCAAAGATAGGTTTGACATGACTATCTTCGAATGGGTAGTTGATCTTGGGCGACTGACCTTCTGCCTGTTTTTGTTCGGGCTTCTGAGTCACATCAGTAGCCATGGCATGTTTGCCTTTATTGTCCCGATTGGTGGTGGCGCCACTGTTGTTGTTACTGGAGGTGGGACCACGACGTCTGCCCTTATCTTCTCCGTCTGGGATGTGTAACCCCAGCTGACGAGCCTTCTTTAATTTTGCCTCCATGTTGGTAGCACTTATGATGAAGGTCGTCCAGTCTCTGAACTGATCGTCTCCCATCCAGAGGCTAATTGCAGGGAGTAGCTTCTTCTGGCAGATCCCAATCAAGGAGCTCTCGGGATTGCCCTGAGGCAATCTCATCGCGGTTTGGCGGAACCGCTCAATATAGTTCCTCGTCAGCTCCTTCTCTCCCTGAATGACGTCTATGAGAGATGACAATGTCACGTTATGCCCCACTTCGTAGAATCTATCCAGGAATATGTGCTTGAAGCCATCGAAAGAATAGATACAGTTGTCTGGGAGGTTGCGGTACCAGTTGAACGCGATCCCCTCCAATACACCAATGAATAGTCGTATGAGGATGGCGTCACTGTGTGGCAAGTGGTCGATTGTGACTTCAAAGTAAGTCATGTACCGACTAGCAAAAGTCTTCCCATCATAAGAGTCGATATGGAACGGCTTGTACCACGATGGAAAAGGCATGTCTCTCCATGCAATGGGATATGGCTGCCGTATTCTGAGATCCTGAGAGGAGTCTCGGGTATTGAACATTGCCCGAAGCTCCTGGACTTCCCTTCTTGCCTCCTTGGCTTCATCTGCAGCTGAAGGAACGGATGGTACTAAGGGATCATCACCCAAAGAAGGGGCGGTCGTGTTGGAGTCCGTGTTGACTGTGGGTCCCAAGCTTGTTTGACCGGGCATCCTTGCTGGTTGAGTTGGCAGGGCGGCTTTGATCTCGTCTACGGACTTGAACCAGGACAGGAGCATAGCTTCCAGCACTTCTATCCGTTGTCGGTCGGAAGGTGCTTTTATGATCGTCGTCAGCCATAAAGACTGTTCTCACGTAGGTAGAGGTGGAAAGGATTATGGTGGAGGTACTCTCGGTGCCGTACCCTTATATCGAGAAATCATCAGAAAATGTTAGAATATTATCTTCGTTAGACTCGGAAGGGGTGCTACCCCCTGTGCAGGAAGCCGCATCGTCTTGGCGAGGGTGGTGGCCCTTAGGGAAATCCTATTCCGTTGCAGAGTTCTGGAGGATCTCTACCCCCGCGTGTGCTCTTGGTACACCGGGTTGTCGCACACATTGAGGGGGCTGCTACCCCCAGCTTCTTCTACTCTTAAGGAGGCTAAAGATGCACCCCCAGGTGCCGAAAGCTTCTTCTTGGATAGTGCCTAAATAGACAACCCCTGCGGTTGATGGGAACCCCCCAGATGAGGGTCTCCTTGCAATACTGGCCGAGATGGTCGGGCTAGAAGTTTTTTCCTTCCTTGCCAGGAGGAACTTTTTGAGTTGAATTACAGGAGGCGAAAGGAAACTCTTCGTCCCCTGGAATTTGCACAGGTGCTGGCTGCTGCAGTCCCTGGAAAACTGACTGCCAATCTTCAGGCTCTGCTGATTTGTTATAGCAACAGTTGATAATGACTTGAGTGCAACAGCGTCCCGAGAGGGACTCATTGTATGCTGACGATGCCGTCTTGCGCTTATGAGTAATCATATCACGAAAGTTGGTAGGAAGTTGCTTTGCCTTTGCACCAAACTTGTGGACTCGGGGATCCCGAGCGCACGAGTGCTTAGGCATCATATTTGTTCCCTGATCCGTGGCTAGTAAAAGCACTTGCTCTGGATCTCTAGAGGGAGACTTTAGAGACCCACCCTGTCCGTTAGCCCTGGAGGACTGGACGCAGGTGATTCTGTACAACTTTCCATCAGGATCCCGTGTAACAGTGAACGGGGCCCACTGACAGTCAGCAACTTGGACAGTTAATTGGGCTGATTGAGCCCGCACTTCCCTAGATCTTTTTGACTTAGCGCCCAAAGGTGCATAGTAAAAAAAATCCAGACTGATACATCCCGCATCTTTTGTGGGTCGCACGGCGTCGGGCCCGCATGAGAGGCGTTCGAACACAGAGCTTCTGACAGGGCCGCATGAAACGTCCTATCTGGGGGCAGGATTGGTCGTCGTATAGACCATCTTCTTGCTGCTAGAGCTGGCTGTCGCATGGATCATCTTCCTGCGGTGAGAATTGGCTGCCGCATGAGTTGTCTGCCTGCGGCCAGAGTTGGCTGTTGCACGGGCAGACTGCCCATCTTCTCTCTGCAGCCTCATCTTTGTCCGTATTGAGTTCCCTTGTGCCCCCAAAAACTCAGTATCGTTGTGTTTTTCTCTGCTCGTTTTGGGGACAGTGGATGTCGGAAGCAAAGTCGCAAGAGAGCTTCGGTTACCGTCTTGGGCTGCCGAAGGAGCTTCTTCGAGAACTTGGTCGGGGGCAACAGTTTTGCGCACCGACGCCTTGTGAGTCCTCTTTGGGTTAGCTCGCTTCTGAGACGGGCTGGCACTCCTTAAAAGAGCAATTCTTCAAAGGCTTGTTGGTCGAAGCGAACCACAAGCATCTGCTGTGTAGAGCCAAGCTTGGATGCATTAGATTGCGTCACCAACTTCTCATCGGAAGAGAAGGATGTCCCCAGCATAGTCACCATCATGTTTGCTATAAAAATCAATAACAGGTATTACAGAACACTGAAATTGATTGCAAACTCGCTTGTACAAGGAAGGGCCTAGAAAGAAAGCCTAGGAAACAATTTAAGTATAATTGTTTAGTTTTGATTCTGGGGTTTGACGGTGGAGGCTCGAGAAAGTGCTATCAACTCTGTCTTACTCCGTGGACTATCTGATGCAGTCTCTAGCTCGTAAAGATAGTACTTCTCTCTTGAAGGTTGTCAGCCTTTTACAGGGGTGTGGCACCCTGCTTATTTATAATAGGATGTATTTTTAGCCGCATAGACGGCTGGCAGCCACATGGCTGATCAGCACGCGAAGACTCGCTCTTGGGCTGCCATCTGTCGATTTGTTAGGATTTTGTTGCAGCAAATCTGGGTAGTTAGGGACTGGGTCCGTTTGCCACGTGTCCCGTTGCGTATGGTGTTCTCAGTCTTCGATCATGTGGGGTCGCATGAGACTCATGCGGCTTGGATCACAGGCTGCATGATGTTTAGGAACTTTAGGGCCGCATAAGCTGGGCCACATGAGATTCATGCGGCTTGGATGACACTCTTTTGGCCGCATGGAGGCATATGAACCCTGCTTTTGGGTGACGTCTCACGTCATATCTTTCTTGTCAAAGTGTCAGAGCTGTCATATTTTTGTCAGGACTTGTCAGCTTTATCAGTCCAACTGCTCCTCTTGGCCGCATGTCTTCCTTTTATATCTGTTTGTCGACGGGCCGCATATGTCATGCGGCTTTCCTTTATGTGGACGTGTTCGACCCGAAGTACCTATGCGGCAATTCGTAATCAGCATGAACTCCATATTTTTCATGTTTCTACAGTACACCCGTATCTCCCAAAGCTAAGTGAAGCCACAGCTAACCTAAAAAATGTTGGTTTCCAGTCAGGAATGGAACAAGTACATTCTCATAACAGAATCAATAAATGACGAAATCCATAAATCCGTAAGTAATAATGAAATAAACGACAAAAAGATAAGCATGGAATCATGACAAGAACTGAGCATGGTGAAAATGACAAGTGATTTCTGAAATAGTGTAAACATGTAGCTAGTAATGTATACTCTAGAACCAGAAACTGTACCTATCTAGTGAGTTGAAATACTACTTCGACATGTAAACGGCTAAGGATAAATCCGGCACGCCACACATAAAATGTGCGACTGCTATTAGGCAAGAATAAGATCCGGCCCCCCGCACGTGAAGTGTGCGACTGCTATTAGGCAAGAATATTTTTGGGTTTGTTTACACGTCTAGAGTATTTTCCCGCCCGACCAGTACTCATGGATCCAAACAGGTCACGAACACGGTAATAGATTGGTCACGAACAACATGTAAAGAATCCATAACTACTATCTCGTGTAATATCGTATCAAGAACCAATGGAATATCAATGTAAAACACTACTACATACATGATTCATAGAGATAATCAAACATAAGAACTATCAGAGATGTACTCGCCTGAGGTCTTGTGCTGGTGAAACCGATAATACTATACCATTCAGTGAGCCACAACAATCAAAACATGCAAAAGTATCTGAATGCTAAAATAAACATTATCAAAATTTTTAGAATAGTCAAATTAGATAGAATTGCCTGTCCTTAAGTCCAATTCTGGACACATGGGCAAAATGGTAATTTTGGGTCAAAACGGTGTCCGCCGTTGGATCCACTTTGCACCGAAAAGCGTGCCAAAGTCTATGGTCTCTAAAGTTGTCAAACTATATGTCTATAGGTCCAGTTCTCTGATACGAACCCAACCGTATGTCCAAAGTTGGATTCCGATGGACCGTGCACAAAATTGCCCGTTGATCGGATCGTAGGGCCTACAAAACGGCGATCTGGTCAAATGTCTCAGAATCGGACCAAACTTGGTATACAGGACAAGAAATACAATACGGTCCTATTGGCACAAGTTTTGTCTCGATCTGACGAACATGCACAAAGTAATTGAGAAATCTGCAAAGAGGTCGATAAGGTGAATTTCGACGGATACGGATGAAATTTGTCGCGCACACGCAACCAATTTGAATTTCGTCAAAGTCCACACGCTCAATAAGCCATTACGCACCTTTCCATGCTTTCGGTTCGCGACTATGTCGCACGGATTCGCGGGATGCACGTCGTATCGAAGGAATTTATTATTTTTGAAAACAGTTTTCTTAGGTTTTTTTCGATTTTCGAATCGAGTTATCTCGACATATAATAGATGAAACTGAAAAGTGTAAATGACATTTTAGTGTCCTATATGTTGTCTGTGAATTTTTTTTCAAATAGATTTTGAAGTTCCTAACTGGATTGGCCAATTTTGGCATTCCAAAACAGTTGTTTCACTTTCGAGACTACCCTGTTTTGGACAATTTTTCCTCGGACTTGGGTTCAATTTTTTGGACAACCTAGCATAGGAAAGTTAAATCCGTTTGAAGGGATTCTATGAGATATAGGTTAGCTACGTACCACAAAAGATGGATCAACAGTTGGTCAATCGAGCGCGACGGGATACTACCGTGAAGTCAGCCCCGCGGATGGCTGTTGCTGCTGTCGACTTCTTGCACGTGCGATTTTCGCGCCTGGCCGGCCGACGGCGGCGGCTCATTGTGGCACATCGAGGCCGGGGCAGGGTCGCCAGGACTGTGGTGGGAGATGGCAGTATGAAGTTAGGGTTTTTGATCAACACTCCCGTCCTTCTTTCGCGTATATATACACGGCAGAGAGTCGGGCCTGGGTTCGGGTTCACGTATTTTTGGGTTTATTTTTGTTTTTATTTCTTTTTATTATTATTTCTTTATCTCTTACTCTACTACACTTATATATATATATATATATATATATATATATATATATATATATATATATATATATATATAAAATATATATATATATATATATAAAATATATATATATATATATATATATATATATATATATATATATATATATATATATATATATATCTACACACACACACACACACATACACACATATACTTTTACAAACATGTCTAAATAAATAAACTCCATAATATTGTTTTCTAGTCTAGATCCAGTTTAGGCATATATAAATATATATACATATATATATTTCTTTGATAAAGAATAAAATAATAATAACTATTAATAATAAATGATTTGTATATTTAATAATAATAATAATAATAATAATAATAATAATAATAATAATAATTCCAATAGTAATTAAAATAATTCAATAGTAGTTTCTGGGTGGGCATATCATATACCCTCATAAATTGGTCCGCGGGAAATCTTGCAATCATTACGAAAATGTCACATAAATATCGATAAAGTAATATTATATATATAACAAATATTGTTGATCCCTTGAAAAATTATGTACAAAATATATGTAGATATAATACACATCTACCTGTACCTCTTGAACACACTACATGACTACAAGGGCCTGGATTTGGATCGGGTCCAGTTCGGACCAGCTTGGTACAACCGGGTCTTCTACAAGTCAATAAAATAGATTAATAAATAATTAAACCATCCATAGGGGTTAAGTTAGAACTTGGCCTGGTTTTTCTTGTTAGAGCAAACCTAGGGCTCGGCCTTCCTAACATAGCTAATACACTAGCCAAAGTACGCAATTGCACTATCCGTGCCATGATTCCTAGTCACCTTGTACTCCAAATCTCAACTTTGACTAAGGGCCTTCAATAATAATAATCAATTAATTAAATATTTATAAAAAAATATAATTCAAATAAAACAAAATAAAAATGTATTAAAATTTTGGGAAGGGGGATTACTAATCTACCCACATTAGAAATGAATTCGTCCTCAAATTTAAGGACTACTAGGGTAGGCAGACTTGGTAGATTGGTAAAAAGCAGTAGAAATTTATGATAACAGAATTGATCGAATAAATAAAATAGGAAGAAAGTATTTGAAACACTAAAAGCCTTAAAATGCTCTCAACTTTAACTTTTGAAACAAGTTTGATAAGGAAACTAATTATGAACAAAGTATCGACGAAATCTGCCTTCAATCCCGACAAATAAAATATACGAATAAATAAATGAATAAAAAATTTCTGAAACTTCGGAAAAGGAAATCTAGGTTTTTGACCCAATCATGTCCCAAATCATTCATAAAATATTGTCTAAAATAATACCTATTACTTTAAATAATCCTGGTATAAAATCAATTATCAAAATATTGTTAAGAACAATTCAGATACTTATAGCTGTATATTTCCACAAATACAATATATTCTAAAATAATATAGTAGTAATTTGAATTTAATATAACACTTGATAAAATAGTAGTTCCCTTAATCCTAGAATAGAATTTCTTCTAAAGTTTTGCAAATCCCTCCTCACTTTTTTTTTTCCAAAATATCTAAGATAGAAATAGAATAAAAATTATTTTCCGATTTGGAAAAATAATTAAACTAAAATAAACTAAATGGAGAATGTAAGAAAACGGAAAGTGGGCCTACGACCTACCCACCTTAGAATGATTTGTCCTCGAATTTAAGGATTAGGATGATTAAATCTTTCTAATATTTAAATAAATATTTGATTTAACAAATCAAAATCAATCCATAATAATTTTAAAGATAATTCAAGGTTTTATTAAAATATTAAAAATTTATTTGATCGAATCTAAATATAATACAATAATAATTTAAATGAATAATATGTTTATCAAATGACTTGGAAAATATGGTGTATATTATCTAAACTGTACATATCTTTGTCAGTCCAAGACTGAATCAAACTAATTATAATATAACAAAAAGAATTTAATTGATAATTAATATTAGCAAATAATTTAACCGATATTTTATAAATTCTAAATCCAAAATAGTTCGATAAAA
Source organism: Iris pallida (assembly GCA_029216955.1). Classification (NCBI taxonomy): domain Eukaryota; kingdom Viridiplantae; phylum Streptophyta; class Magnoliopsida; order Asparagales; family Iridaceae; genus Iris; species Iris pallida. The sequence continues at coordinate 2,252,129 of JANAVB010002600.1, forward strand.
ATTCTGTTGTCATGAAAATATATTCGATAGTGGTTACAAATAAAATCTATTTTTTAACTAAAATTTATTAAAATAAAACAAAATAAAATTTTTGAAAGCAGGGATGTGGGTTTGCAATTCTATCCACCTTAGAATATTTCGTCTTCAAAATTTCGAAGAGCACGATTAGGCATGACTATGAAGAATAATCAAGAAACCAAAGTTTTAATTGATATGAATAAAACGACGAATGGTATCATCAAGGGAGTGATATGATTCATGATCTAATTAGTCACGCCTAAAATGATAAAGATAATGGACAAAAGAAGAGTGTGTTTTGGTACGACCCGTATTCGGTCAAATGGTCTAGTTGAAAAGCAAATGTTTTTAAGAAGGATCAAGAGTGAAATGGTTGGGCACGACCAATCTATGGCCAGCATGGCTGAGTCACTACCAGCTTTTTAAGGAATGACCAAGGTTCTCGATGAAATCTAAACAGGATTTTAGTCGCATTTAAGAGACGGTCACGATCAAGGCTAGTCGTGCAAGTCATCCAAGCAGGGTGAAAAGAGAAAGTTGGCACGAACATGATCATGATCAAAATAGTCATGACTGAAGTTGGAACGAAGGTATAACCTTAGCTATAATTTATTTGAAATTATAGACACGGTTATGATTTAATCTTGATAAAAAATATGGTTTAAGGTCGATCAAAATTAAAATCATCTTGGTACGAACAACTAGTTGAACAAAATTATTTAGGCACGATCATGGAATTGAATTCTAGGATGACAGACGAATTGACACGATCGAAATAGAATCGAATCGTTTGGTCCTGATCAAAAAGTATTTAAGGATGATGCAATCAAAATCGTTCTAACACGATCGATTGTGTAGGCATGATCATAGAATCAAACCTAGAAAAGGATACGAATTTGACTCGATCGAAATATAATAAAAGGAGTCTAGTTGTCACGCCCCAGAACCAGAATACTGGAGAGCGGGGGTGGACATAGCCAGCTACGTATGATGAAATGGAATGCATCTCACCATACGGTCACGGCTGTCTAGATATGTGAGGGTTTATCTACAAGCCATCAGTCTCTTAAGGTCATAAATTATCCTATTGTCTCAATCTCAACCAACTAATAATAATTACAAGATATCAGACCACCAAATATACAATTGTAAGGCATCCCAAACATTACATATCCAGGTGATCATGAAGCTAGTCGTACAAAATATAAGGACTAGCAGGAGTTAAGTCATACATGATCAACCTCGAGTTGCCAATCATGATTACAGCCCGTAGGCAGACAGAAGTAAAGTGCAATCGAGCTAACAGGTGCTCGTCGGCTAAATGCCTCAAAAGAATAATAATTTTTTTTACAATAGAGTGAGCGAAACAAAATAGAAAACCCACTCGTTGCCCGGGTTCCGTCTAGTATTCACCATCGGGCTGGAAGACAGGTAGATCCTCTGGAGCTGCTCTGGTATCTGGCTATACAAAACCAGCTGGGTCAGACCCCAGAAAGAGCAAGTACCACAAAGGAGGCCACGAAATAAGAACAAAAAAACCAGCAATAAGCACAATAATATAATTACATAATAAAAGACAGTAATTTAAGAAAAGCATGATGGGTAATATAAAAGACAATTTTGTATAGAATCACTAAAAAGACAGGACATATGGAAAAGCATGACAGGATGATATACGATGAGATAACCATGGGACTATTCAGATGGCCAGGTTACAACCCGTAAACCAAACATGGACCGGGGTTGTAACCCTTCGTCTGAATGAAACTTGGTTTCTCTCACCATTTATCGGCAAGATAAATATAAGGAATCAGGTCAAGTAACAATCTGGAGTGACAATCATTATAGTGACAATCTGGAGTGACAATCATTCTATCATTCTGGTACATTCTTACAATCAATCAATTCTAGACAATACTATACTGGACTAAACTCCATCCAAGCAATCACGGCCAATCATTGCCTACGGTTTTCTACATTAACTAACTAGGGTTATCACAATCCTAGTTACTAGCAAGATGCAATAAGATGTTCCTCCAGCCACAAGCCCTGCAGCTAATCCAGGTTATCCAGGCAATTTGAATTCATTAAGCAGTTATCAATAATTATGTGCCCCACACGACGGTGAGCTGGAAATGTGTCCTACTCGACGGCAGGCTGCAAGTCCAAACAATTGCGGCCGGGATAACGGGATTGCCTGTAACTGGGGAAATCTCTCATGACTACTGAATTATTCTAGTTATTAGCCTTAATCCATCTTAGTAGGTACTTCTGACCGTGGTACTCAGGAGTCCCATCCTAGACATGATGCAAGATTGGACAAGTGGATTTAACAAGCAAGCAAGAAAGAACCACCCACGGTGTCAAGGCAGGTCAAGTTAAGTTATCAAGTCAAGTCAAGTCAAGTCAGGAGTGCGCCGCCACGGGCCACTATCAAGTTATCGAGATAAATCATGTCAGGGTACTTGTCAAGAGCGCCACAACGGGCCACTATCATGTCAGGTTGGTCATGTCAGGAGTGCACCCCTACGGGTCACTGTCGTGTTATGCTAGTTCTTGCCATACCCAGCCATGTACAATAGTCATTCCAAACATATTAAGTAAAATCAAGTTCATGATAAAAGGCGTAAGGATATAAAATGGGCATGAAATATCTAATAAAATATTAATATACAGGGCTATGGAAGATCCAGGCCTAAGGAAAATAAAACCAAATCTTCATAATTGGACAGATTGGCAAGGGTCCCTGGGGTCGGGTTGCGCAGGAGTCAGTGCGCCAGGGGCCAACTGCGCAGGGGTGAGCTGCGCAGGGTACCAACTGCGCAGGGGTGGATGGCGCAGCAGATGGTTGCGCTAGATCAGGTTGCGTAGGAATGGATGGCGTAGGGTCAGATTGCGCAGGGACGGACTGCGCATGGATAGATTGCGCAGAAGTGGACTGCGCATGGGCAGACTGCGCAAGAATAGACTGCGCAAGAATCCATGCACACTCGGGTTGAGCGCAGTTCGCCAAGAGGCAAGCTGCGCAGTCGGCGCTGCGCTAAAGAGCGCTGGCCGAGGGGCATGCGCAATCCAGCACTGCGCCAAAGAGCGCAGGCTGCTGTCTTCTTCTCCAGGCCGAGAAGAACACCAAGAACACCAAGAATTCAAATTTTTATATCTTTGTCAAATCAAAGCCAAATCAAGATTTTCAAAGTTCTAACTTGAGTAAAATCGAATTCTCTTCCACATGGAAGCATCAAAACCCACAAAAATCCAACCAAAATATATCAAAACCATGTAAATCCAAAAATAGTTAAAACCTAGATCTAGAACAATGGAGACTCCAAATCACAAAATGTCAAGTTCTAATGTTGATCTCCATGGCCTAATCTAGCTATTAAACAAATAAAATGTGGTTCTCATGTGGTGGCAAGGTGCACTTGTCTATGGTGTGGAGAGTTGTGTGGAAGAAGGAAGAAGAAGAAGTTGTAGGAAATTAATGGAGTTATAGAGGAGAAAGAAAAGGTTGGTGGGTTTTAATGAGGGTGGTTGTGATGGAATGGAAGTGAAGAATAGGCTAAGGTGTTCCACTCATGATGAACCAAACCAACTCCACGAAATAAAACCAAGCCATGGTCCAAAACCCATTTACGAGAAACCAAATCCACAAGTCGAGAAAATAAAATATGTGCCAAAATCAAATTACGAGTACAAATACGAAATACAGGAAATACAGAAAATGAGGGTGACAACTCTACCCACCTTAAAAGAATTCCGTCCTCGGAATTTAATCAGGGAGCTAGAGATTGCCACGACAAGCTACACTAAGCACAGGCAAGCTACACTAAGTAGTTCAATCATACAATCACACATGCAATCTAGGAATGAAGAGTGCAAGGCATAAAGAAGACATTATACCTTATGAGTCAAACAGGTAGGGATAACGTGATCGGATATCATCCTCACACTCCCACATTTGACTCTCCCAAGGAGCGATAAACTCAAGCAACATGAACTAAACTGATAGTCTTGCGCTTGAGGTATCTCTCTTTGGTCAAACATGGACACGGGCCTCTCCTCATATGAAAAGATTGGTACCAATAATCGTTTTCAAATGATCTAGGATATGGCTCGGGCCCAGGATATACCGTTGTAATTAGGACACATGAAACATGACACGTGTCCCGCATAACGACGGTGGAAAGCAAGACAATAGGACACAAATACCTCTCTGTCGATTCTGGATCTGGGCCTGGGCCAGGGCGAACTGCTGAGGCCTCTGTTGCTGGAAGGCCTGGGCCTGAGTCGGTAATGGCCTCGAAGGCTGGTACTGCTGCTGAAATACTTGGGCCGGAGGCGGCAATGGCCTCGGCAACTGTTGCTGCTGCTGGATTGGTACTGGAGCTGGTGCTGGTGCTGGTGCTGGTCCCCTAACCGAGGGGCTAGATACTGTTGATGTTGAATCGACTCTGAATGGGCAGGACCCCACCCTATGGTCCGGTGCATTAAACCCTTGGTTCCACAACTCAAGCTATGTTGCGGTAACGAATACCCTATCAACTATATCTAATCTTGATATAACAACTCAATGATGAAATAAAACGACTAAGACATAATTTTAATAATTTTTGATCACCCACGCTTACTTAAAATTATTTCAACTTAGGGGTCATGCCACGTCAGTGCGCTGCTGGTTGTAGTAAACCCGCAGTCTCGATAATTCAAATAAGTGACGATAGTGCGCTGCTGTCTTGTCATCGCAAGTCATCAAAATTATTCCAACTATATCCCCACGAATATCAAAGGAGTTTAAAATATCATACAAGTTGATAAAGATAGAAAAAGTGTAAGTATCTGTTCTTCAAGTATAAGATCAGCTTCTTGAAAAGAAAACAATTGATTAGGAAGGGTAATAATCTAAGCCAAATAAGTAAAATCTTATAATCCTTATTTCACAGATATTCAAGATTCAACGATTGAGAGGAAACTTTTGAATCCAAAAACTTAACTCGAGATTAATAGACAATTGAGTGAGAAGTTATTAAAAAAAATTCCTTAGGTCCAAGGAAAAGAATATGAGTGATGCGAACTTATGATATGGCGATGTTTATAAAAGACATAAGATAATATCGTACAAATGATCATGATTAGGGAGAAAATGACCGAAGGCAAAAGAAATGTATACTTAAATTTATATTTCTCTAATGTACAAGATCGAAGGAAAAATATGTAAAAGCACTATGTCTACCTATTATGAATATATTTATACAAAAGTATATATGTATAGCCTAAGTAAATCCCAAAAATCCCACAATATCGTTCTAAGAGAAGGTTATCATATTTCTAAGTAACATATAAATTTAAATAGCAATAATACATATATTATATTCAATATATAATTTATAGAAATTATTCCCACTACTAGAAATGGACTACCAAAAAATATATATATACATCTATATATCTACATGGACGACGTTAGCCGCACTACATGACCACCAGGACTTGGGTTGAGTTTGGGCTAGTTTGGAGCAACGAAGTCTTCTAAAAGCCAATAATCTTAATAATAAGTAATTAAATTATTTCTAGGGTTATGTCACGATTTGGCCTGGTTTTCCAAGTTAGTGCACACCAATGACTCGGCCTCCTCTACTATGGCTAGAACACAAGTCAGAGCACTAGACCACACTCTCAGTGCCAAAATTCTTGGTTATCTTGCACTCCGAAACTTAATCGTGACTAAGGCCATCTATACTAAATATTTATTAAATTCTAAAACCATATTTTAATTCAAACAAATAAATAAATGAATATTTTTTAGACTTTTGGAAAGATGTTACGAATCTACCCTCCTGAGAAATACCGTCGAATCAAAATACGATAGTGTATCCTTCTATAAAAGTCATCTAGTGAGACCTATGTAGCAACTTTAACTACCCAAATGTCAATTTAAATTAGGGACTCCTAGTCCTAACCATTCTCTTAAAATTGTTTTACTCCTAGTTGTGAATGAGCATTTCCTAGTCGCAGGCTCGCAGTAGTATGACTAATATGGTATTACCACGAGTTCGCAAAATTTGCAAAAACTGACCTGCGTGGGCCACCACAAAAACTTGTCACGATCCGTACCTGCTTTTCGGATACGAGACATGTACAAGCCAGCCTACGCCACAGAGTCGACGGTAGAACGCTGTCACGACCAAGATGCTCAAAATAATAAAATAACTTTATTGCTCATTCACACTTCTAAATTTATTATAACATTTACAACATTTATATTTTTAAAGAAAGTACAAGGTTCTCACAATTAATGAAAATGATACCACTGCTATCTATTCCTAGGTTTCTGTCTGCAAGTACACCTGAATCTTCCAAAGCTAAGTGAAGCCACAACTAACCTAAAAAATATTGGTTTTCAGTCAGGAATGGAATGAGTACATTCTCACAACAGAATCAATAAATGACAAAATCCATAAATCCGTAAGTAATAATAAAATACACGACAAAAAGAGATGCGTGGAATCATGACAAGAACTGAGCATGGTGAAAGGGACAAGTGAATACTGAAATAGAGTAAACATCTAGCTAGTAATGTATACTATAGAACCAGAAACTATACCTATCCAGTGTGTTGAATTACTATTTCGGCATATAAACGACTAAGGGTAAATCCGGCACCCCGTACATAAAATATGCGACTGCTATTAGGCAAGAATAAGATCCGGCACCCAGCACGTGAAGTATGCGACTGCTATTAGGCAAGAATAATTTTGGGTTTGTTTACATGTCTAGAGTATTTTCCCGCCCGACCAGTACTCATGGATCCAAATAGGTCACGAACACGGTAATAGATTGACCACGAACAACATGTAAAGAATTCATAACTACTATCTCGTGTAATATCGTATCAAGAACCAATAGAATATCAATGTAAAATACTACTACATACATGATTCATAGAGATAATCAAATATGAGAACTATCAGAGATGTACTCGCCTGAGGTCCTGTGCTGGTGAAACCGATAATACTATACCACTCAGTGAGCCACAACAGTCAAAACATGCAGAAGTCTCCGAATGCTGAAATAAATATTACCAAAATTTTTAGAATAGTCAATTTAGCTAAAATTGCCTGTCCTTAAGTCCAATTCTGGACACAGAAGCAAAACAATAATTTTGGGTCAAAACAGTGTCCGCCGTTGGACCTGCTTTGCATCGAAAAGCGTGCCAAAGTTTATGGTCTCTAAATTCGTCAAACTATATGTCTATAGGTCTGATTTTCTGATACGAATCCAACCATATATCCAAAGTTGGATTCCGGCAGGTCGTGCACAAAATCATCCGTTGAATCGGATCGTGGGGCCCGTAGGCGATCCGGTCAACTGTCTCAGAATCGGACAAAACTTGGCATACAAGACCAAAAAAATGATACGATCCTGTAGGCGTAAGTTTTGTCTCGATCTGACGAACATGCACAAAGTAATTGAAAAATCTGCAAAGGGGCCGATACGGTGAATTTCGACGGATACGGATCAAATTCGTCGCGCACACGCAACGAATTTGAATTCTGTCAAAGCCCACACGTCCATGAAGCCATTACGCACCTTTTTATGCTTTCGGTTCGAGACCATGTCGTCCGGATTGGCGGGACACACGTCGTATCCAAAGAATTTATTATTTTTGAAAACAGTTTTTTTAGGTTTTTGTAGATTTTTGAATCGAGTTATCTCGACATATAATAGATGAAACTGAAAAGTGTAAAAGGCATTTTAGTGTCCTATATGTTGTCTGTGAATGTGTTCAAATAGATTTTTGAAGTTCCTAACTTGATTGGCCAATTTTGGCCTTCCAAAACAGTTGTTTCACTTTCGAGACTACCCTGTTTTGGACAGTTTTTCCTCGGACTTGGGTTTAATTTTTCGGACAACCTAGCGCATAAAAGTTAAATCCATTTGAAGGGATTCTATGAGATATAGGTTAGCTACATACCGCAAAAGATGGATCAACTGTTGGTCGATCGAGGGCGATGGGATACTACCGTAAAGTCAGCCCCGCGGATGGTTGTTCCTGCTGTCGACTTCTTGCGTGCACGAGTTTTGCGCCTGGACGGCCGGCGGTGGTGGCTCGTGGTGGCTTACGGAAGCCGGGGCAGGGTCGCCAGGACTGGGGTGTGAGATGGCAGTATAAAGTTAGGGTTTTCGATCAACACTCCCGTCCCTCTTTCGCGTATATATACGCGACAGAGAGTCGGGCCTGGGCTCGGGTTCAAGAATTTTTGGTTTTATTTTTGTTTTTATTTCTTTTTATTATTATTTCTTTATCTCTTACTCTACTACACTTATAAACCAATATATACATACATACATATATGTATAACTAACCTATATATATATTTTTTAATATATATATATATATAAATATATATATATATATATATATATATATATATATATAATATATATATATATATATATATATATATATATATATATATATATATATATATATATATATATATATATATTATATAATATATACACACACACGCACACACACATATACTTTTACAAACATGTCTAAATAAACTCCATAATATTGTTTTCTGGTCTAGATCCAGTTTAGGCATAATAAATAAATTTACATATATATTTCTTTGGTAAAGAATAAAATAATAATAAATATTAATAATAAATGATTTATATATTTTATAACCATAATAATAATAATAATAATAATAATAATAATAATAATAATAATAATAATTCCAATAGTAATTAAAATAATTCAATAGTAGTTTCTGGGTGGGCATATCATATACCCTCATAATTTGGTCCGCGTGAAATCTTGTAATCATTACGAAAATGTCACATAAATATCGATAAAGTAATATTATATATATAACAAATATTGATGATCCCTTGAAAAATTATGTATAAAATATATGTTGATATGATACACATCTACCTGTACCTCTTGAACACACTACATGACTACAAGGGCCTGAATTTGGATCGGGTCCAGTTCGGACCAGCTTGGTACAACCGGATCTTTTACAAGTCAATAAAATAGATTAATAAATAATTAAACCATCCATAGGGGTTAAGTCACAACTTGGCCTGATTTTCCTAGTTAGAACAAACCTATGGCTCGGCTTTCCCTAGCATATCTAATACACTAGCCCAAGCATGCAACTGTACTATCCGTGCCATGATTCCTAGTCACCTTGTACTCCAAATCTCAACTATGACTAAGGGCCTTCAATAATAATCAATTAATTAAATATTTATAAAACAAAAATCGCAATTCAAATAAAATAAAATAAAAGTATATTAAAATTTTGGGAATGGGGATTACACCTAGTCAAGTCAAGGTCAATCATGTCAAGGGAACAAGGCATAGAAATACGTAAGGATAAATCACAAGAAGCATGTGCACAAAAGATAACCGTAACAAGTAAAGGCAGAAAATAGAAACAAAATACATGCACGTATAACGAAATAATAACAACGATAACGAGAAAGTAAAAATAACATGAATCAGAGGAATTATGTCATCAAGTAAGACAGAAAAGTAACAACAATATAAGAAATAGATGTAAATACTGTAAAGTTTGTCAATGTGTACTTGCCTGGAGGTGGTGCAACGATTTGATAATATCTAGATTGGTTCGACTAGCTAGGTCAATATGAAGTGGTTCATTTTTGCAAGAAAATACAAAATACAATTAGTCACGATCAAAATCAATCCAATCTAATACACATTTAAAAAAAAAAATTCTTAAAAAGGAAAAAAATTAATCCAATTTTCATTATCGACTTGTTATTCTCTCTCTAGGACCGGGAGTGTCCCATTGCATTACGGTAGTAGAGACTTATCTTTTATCTCGAGATCGGGAGTGTCCCATGGCGTTATGATGTTGAGATTCTGTTATCGACTTGTTATTCTATCTCTAGGATCGGGAGTGTCCTATGACATTACGGCAGTAGAGACTTATCTTTTGTCTCGTGATCGGGAGCGTCCCATGGCGTTACGATGTTGAGATTGCCCATACCAGGAGCATTGCATGGTGTTTTGGTTTATGAATTATTACATATGTTTTATTTTCTATCTTTCCATGTATGTAATTACTTTTACAATATGCATGTTTATACGTATTTTGTTATGTCCCTCTGAGGACCTGTGATCTCTCAAGGTCTGTGTGTTTTCTTGATCTTCTGCAGGAGTTTCCACCAGGATCGTGATCTTCTCATTTCTATCAAGAATGACATGCTCTCGGATCACACTTGCTACTTATCTTCTTAATTTTGCTATTTCTTTCTTTCTAGTTTCATGTTGGTAGTGGACTTATCTCCACCCAGCAACTTGTACAATGACAGTACATATTTGTTTTATAATGTCTTTATTTCCTTATTTATGTGGATGATATTAGTTAGCCGTGATTATACTATATTTACAGTTTACGTATATTTTATACGGCTGGCATATTTATGTACCTAATCTTACGAATTTTGGGACTGGCGTTCCAATTTTTCTATAGGCTTTTGTGATTTACTGTGGGGTCGTATAAATGATATTTTGAGAGAAAATATTTTTATTTAGGTTCTAGACACTTAGAAATATTTTCTAATTTTTTTTTATTTTTTTGGATTTTTTTAATTTATTTGGATTATTTGGGGTGAAAATAATTTTAAAATAAATTTCTGTAATTAAATCAGCATTTATCCAGTCAGCATGCTAATCAGCGCACAGTCAGCAACTGCTAGCCCACCTGCCAATCGTAAAGGTAGTCCAGCAGTCAGCGCAGTCAACACCGACTGTGCTGAGGATTTCCATATATGGAGTCGTAGCTCCAGCTCAGCATTCGCCAAGACGGCTGGAGCCACAATCGTTAGATTCTGGCGAAGTCGACAAGATGTTGACTTGTGTCCCAAGCCAGAGCCGTGCTTGAGCCACCGCCTCAGCCATATATATATATATATATATTTTTTTTTCTATATATATATATATATATATATATATATATATATATATATATATATTCTAGAACCATAATTGCTAGCCGATTTTTTGAGATTTTTTTCTCGGTGATCCTTCGACTTCGCAAAGCGATTCCGATCAACTTCGATATCCTTTTCGTGTCATTTTTTTGTTAGAACCGTATCGAGGTTAGATTTCCTAAAATATATTTATTTTATGTAATTATTTACGCGAATATTTGGAGGTTTATTTGAGTGCCGGTTGTCCAAAAATTGACGTGTCGTACGGTTTTCGAGATTTCAGAAGATTTTGAACTCCGTTTTGCGATCCGTTTGAAATTTTGGAAAGTTGACATGAATATATACAACATATAATTTTTCCAAAAATTTATATGATCATTTATTACTTTATTTAATTCGTTGAACTCAATTTTAGTCGGTGATTCACTGATTTGGTCATGGTTAGCCATAACGGCGATAAGTTTTGTCCAAATTGTGATTTTGTTGCACCGTCGATTCCAGTGCACTCGTGGTGTTGAATATACTAGGATGCATACCCAAATTATTGAGTTCATGATGTTTGACTAATTAGTCAATGGTACGTCTCGATTTGCGTGTCATAGATTTTAAAATTGGAACCGTCACTTTCCATAGCCAAAATTCTTTGTTTAGATTATAATTCAGATTATAATTAGATTAGATTAGATTTTTAGATGAGTTATTCCAGAATTAAACAAAATTTATTAGATTAACCATTAGCCACCCCTCCATAATTTTTAGAGTAGGAATCTTAGAACTAACTTGTGGTTTTCGTTCACGGTTCATGGTGCGATGATATGATAGGGGTTGATAGCTTATAGGCCGGAGTTCCTATCATCCTCAACTTGTGAAATGGGTTATCCAGGAAATTAGGCAAGTTTTATTATGATCTATACGACGTTTATTCTGTACTAAATGTATCTTCGTGTCATTATTTCTTCTTCATATATCATGTTGTTGCTCTTGCTTCACCATAACTGATTGCTTGTACACGAATGTTGGTCCTTCTTTAGTTACTTATTTATCTTCACCTGGTATACTTGTTCACTATGATTGTATGATTACTTGTTTATCTTGTTTACCTGTATTGTTATATATAGTGAACATATTTTCTTGTGAGTTATGGGCGGGGGAATACTATGAGTATGCATGTGGTTTACGTTACCTGTATAAATTCCTTCGTGTATAACCTGAATAATATCAGACGTGCACCACACGTACAATTATTGTATATCCCAAACCGTCTATATGCAGAAAGTTAGTACTCTAAAACACACAGTACATGTGATTTTTTGTTGCTTACTATTCAATTGTTCTTCTTCTATCGAGTCTACATTCATATTGTTATCTTATTACAATTTTACTTTTTTTATCGTATTGTGTGTCACAACCCGTACCCAGTGAAAGGGCACGATACCGCTGGTACGTCCAGCCTACGCCACAGTGTTGGTGGTAGAACGCTGTCCTAGGTCTCAACAACATCTAATAATATATATAATGGTACCTGTACAAGATATACTCTCCAACTAGAGGACAACTCATAAGATATAACTCAATCACAATTCTAGAGATAGATAATCAGCACAATAAGATAGATATGAAAATCTCAGAGTATGATACAAATTCAGAATGCAAACATAGTTAAGTGTTATCAACACCACAACAAAGTTTATAAATCCAAATACGACCCAAAGTATCTAGATAAGACAGATAAATAGTCCTAGCAGTCTAGCCTAGGAACTATGGTAGTCTCCTCAAAGCAAACTGGATCCTCCTAAGGGTCCAAGTCACATGTGTCATCTACGTCAGCTCCATAGTATGTGTTACAAAAGTCCTCCAGGTTCTCTGTAAAGTTTTTAACGTTACCTAGTCAGGATGGAGCGAATACATATCTCTGAAAGCAGTTCCATAACATGGTAAAAAATATAGAGCAAGCAATAGAATAAGATACATGAAACACTGTAATGAAATGTATAGAAAAATGGGTATAGACAGGAAAACATGAGTACATAAATAGGATAGAGAACTCTGAACTGTAAGAACTATAAGTGATTTAGAGTACAAGATGGTTATGTAACTGGCTTAGGTTGCACTAGATTATTCTACGGTAACTCGATTATACGTGAAAGCATAATCTATATGCACTTGATTACACTATGGGATTTAATCACTTAACCACTTCTACTCCTCCGCCCCAATCAATACACAAGGATCCATTCAAGTTACGTTACGTACATGATTATTAATTTAACATGGAGCACATGTGAACATGAGAGTACATGAGAGCATATGTATGAACATGAATAATACGAGTACAAGGAGTACTTGATGTACATGAAGATCACATTAACAAGAAATACTCGATGCACCCGATGAGGGGATAAAATCTCATGAAAAGATCTATATAGTACTAATCCGTGTGCACAATATGTCAAAATCAAGTAAAGTAGTCTAGAGCAGGCAATATAAGTACTATCATGAATGAAAACTAACAGAGAATGTGCTCGCCTGGTACCCTGAGCAACTGATGTGTACAGATGTCTGAACTGGAGTAACAGAGTCATATTTAGAGAAATACATGTTATAATGTGTTCAATATTGAATAATTGAGTTATACAATGCAATCTACATGATACTAGGTCTCTTTAGGTCAAAGTCAACTCTTGGTCAACTCTAAGTCAATGGTCAAATTCTAGGGTTTTAGGCTATTAGACTATCTAGTGTTTTACTAATGACATCTACCATAAAAATCCTAGAATCTAATCACCAATTCCCTATACAAATAATACATCCTATATCAAATTACTATAATATGATAATCCTATAATATATACATATACTGTGATACTAAACCAACCTAACTAACAACTACCATGACCTCTCATATATATAATATATACATATATGTACATTCCACAATACCACATATAAAGTATATTATCCAAACTTAACCTTCATGTTGATATAAGGTATACTAGTATGAGAAAGGGACAGTAGGAATTGGTACGGACAGAACACAGTGGTCATAGACTGACCACAACTGAGTGATGGTTCATAAGGTTAACTGGATTGGCAGTAGGTGACATTACATGGTTAAAGATCTGGGTCCAAGACTGGACATGGGCTAAACCATAAGAATATCTGGACTTGAAGTTCGAGACTGAACTTGAAGTTACTTGGGCTGAACATCAAAACCAGGGGACATCTGGATAAGTGAACAAATACTAAAGTGATAATGTAACATAATTGACTGAAGCCAAAATAGGAAGAACCCTCCTTGTTCTGTAGCCAGATACAGAACATACCATGTACTGCAGATGGGTATGCAAGCATGCAATATTTGATACAGTGTATGTAGTGAATTGTAATTTCAATATACAATGTGCAGCGGATGATGTGTGTGTGTGTTTGCAGACATGTTATGGAGTGAGGACACCTAAGGGGATGTGGGCTAAGGCTCATGTGAGGATGCAATGGTTTCAAATCAGTAGGTGGATGAAGGCAGTGTAGGACATACATGTTCTGATACTATAAATGTATCAGTGAACATGCCATGCCCAGGTATGTATTGTGGATACAAGGGCATACAAATTTGCAGATAATAAAGGATGCAAAGAGTGCACAGTGGTCATATTTGGCAGTGTACATGTGAAGGAATAAAGAATGAAGGGAAATGCGATATAGGATGTATCCTAAATGCAGTAGCTAAGTAGCAGTACATTGTTTGGGATGCAGACATATGCAGGGATCTGTTGATTCTCTGATATCTTGAAGGTATCAGTAAAACAGTATAGGTGAATGCATCTTTGTTGCAGACACTCAAATGCAGTGAAGGATTGTATATAGGTGCATGACAAATGACCAAGTGCAGTATAGACAATTTGGTAATGTAATGTATATATCAAAGTAAAGCTACATTGAATGATTGCAGTTGGTCATATGGCAATGTATCAGTGGAATGCATATTCTGATACAGAGGATATATTAGTGAAAGCTAATGATTGTTGTGAACTACTGAAATGTTCAGAATATGAAATTGGCATCAGGTAATTTAGATGGGCAATACAATGTATAGCTCGACTTAGCATTGGAGTGTATCTAAGCATGGGAAAAATATTTGCAAGTAGTGTTGTAATGCCCCAGTCCCAAATACGTAGGACTAGGATACGTATACATGCCAGCTACGTATCAAGTGGACTCCAGCCTAACTCAAATACGTATAAGCTGTGTAAGATAGGGTCTAGAATGGCAAGTCAACTATATCTCAATCCACTGATAATAATCTCAAGTATGAACTATTGCATTAATGCTGATCAAACAATATTATACTGATGCCACTTGAATATAAATACAAGAATAGAAAATTTGTAGTAAGGTTGGCCAAACCTTAATATAATCACCTCAACAAGCTCATAACAGAAAGTAAGCTTGTAAAACTAGGCTATACTGCTGAAGATGTCATCATGAAGTGTAAAAGATGAAAGAATGATAAAATATCACTATCGATACTTGAATACGAGAGATATCATCGTCCACAAATCTATCATTCTATTTTAGCAATCTCAGTAAATACCTGAAAGAAAACCAGCAATAACCTAGAGAGATCACCAGGTACGCAGGAGACTAGCAAGACACAAAATATATAAGCCTACTTTGACAGTTTAAATATGCAATGAAAATAGGAAACAAATACTAGAAATAAGATAAAGATCACAGGGAAGAACTCTATAGAACATGACATGTCATATGAAAAGTAATACTGAGAATGACTACAAATAAATCGAATGACCGTAGCCCTGCCATGGTACTTTCGTTCCCATAGCTAGTAGCCCTACCGTGGTACTCCCTAAATATAGTGAGTCTCTATCATAGCCCTGCCGTGGGTCTCCCGAGTCGAAAGTGGTCAAGTAGTCGATCCTAGTATCGGTAGAGGGTCAAGTCAAGGTAACATGAATATGAGATCAAGTCAAGTCAAGACACTCAAGTAAATAGCGTTATCGAAGTCCTATGTGAAGATATAACTAAGGGTGACAATGAGTGATAACAAACCAGAGACAGAAAAATAAATCATGACAAGATATCAAATATGGAAATGTAAAGGAGACATGAACAAGAAAGAATAATAAGAGCATGCATGTAGATAACTATACAAAGTTTGGCAATGTGTACTTGCCTGGAGTTTTGTCCAATCTGTGCTGAGACTGTAGTACCAAAGTCTAACTGAACTATCCATGAACCAGTAAATCATACTCCTTACAATATCTATCAACCCCAAATCACAAAAAAATATGTATTATTTACTAAATATAAGTATGACTAACCACTCCTTCCTAGAAAGCTTGGGTCATTCTAAGTCGTGTAATACCTATGTCACCTAGGCCATTTACTAATTATACCATCTAGAACTAGGTTACACTTATCTCAATGATCATTATTCGTTAATAATATGGATTATAAACTCTACGTTCAAATATTAAGTTTGTATCTCGTAATTTGTACAACAAAACCTAAGATGCACGAATCAAGACAAGATGATCAACCACAAGGTTAACGATCTTATCTTAGCGATCTATACGATCACTTTGTCAATTTTAGCGATATAAGATCACTGGAATTGACTGATCTCAGTTTCGACGTACAGATTCCGAAATACAAATATAATATACATTAATAACTTACTATATATGGACTTACCATATATAAACCTTAATGATATTATTTAAACCAAAATTAGTAATTTACTACTCTATTTAATATAACATATATAGTATTAAATCTACATATAAAAGTTATACATTATTAACATAAAAATATTATTTTTAATTCTAAAAAATATTTATAAATATTCTACAATAATAAAGAATATATTTTATACATAGAAAAATATGTGCATAATTCTTGTACTGAATCTACAACATCATTCCTGGACTTGGTACGATTTGAGGCCCGAAATAATAAGTAATTAAATTTTTAAATTCTGGAAAAATTATATAAATTAGTTAAAATAAGGGTTTCAACACTAAACGTTACACACCAAGTATTTTAGAAGAGTTTTATGAGGTTTTGACACTTTTGGACACAAGGAAAGCAAAATTTTTTGGAGTTCGGTGACACGACAAATGTCATAAATTTTTAAAAAGCAAACGGATGCGAAATCTAAATTTCAGAGGTCTTCACATTAGTGCTTTGAGGAGGGCAAAGGTTCAGAATGGAGATAAGATGCTTTTTCAGCCAGAACGAAGAAAGACTTAAACGAAATATCCCGTTAACCTCATTGGTGAAGGCGAAGCTCTGCTTCAAACTTCCCCTTATGCGTCGGAAAGGTCTCGACGTCTAGAATCTGAATAAAAATATAAGAAGGTTAAGAACTAAACTTAATTAGGTTAAAAATGGCTCGCAACAGAATTCATCAGTTCTGGACACCCTGTCGTAGATTTGATGCCACGGACAAACCGCTTGGAACTAGGGGATCCGACGATCAGAGGCTGGAGTATACACGTAGAGGTAACTTTCGTTTTGGTTTGAGGATAAAGGGATGAGAAAAAGTAGATAAAACCGAGTCTAGAAGTCGACTAACCTGTTGTGATGAATTCAACACAAGTTCGACCGACTTTGGGTGCCTTCCGCGTCTCGTATCGACCAACTTAGGGACTGAGACTCCTCGAGAAGGCGCCATGGTATTAGACGAAGGTCTTGGAAAGGTTTTTGAGGTGATAGAAGGGTTGAAGGTGGTCGGGAAGGTGGATTTCTGGTGGTTGAAATAAAAAGTGCGAAAATAGAGAAGAAATTGGAGGGGGCTCTATTTTAATAGATATATATATATATATATATATATATATATATATATATATATATATATATATATATATATATATATATATATAGAGAGAGAGAGAGAGGAAAATGTACCTAAGGTCGACCTCATTTTCCTCACTTTACAACATTTTTTTCTTGAATTTTTTTATGGGATTCATCTACACCTTATTGATTGGCAACATACCAAATTTCAAGAAAAAATAATATTGTTTAGCCCCCTATCTATCCCTTGCAAAATCGACGGTCTAAAACTTTGCTGCTACACCGTCGATTTTGCACCTTATTGATAGGGGGCTAAACAATATTATTTTTTCTTAAAATTTGGTATGTTGCGAATCAATAAGGTGTAGATGAATCCCATAAAAAAAATTCAAGAAAAAAATGTTGTAAAGTGAGGAAAATGAGGTCGACCTTAGGTAACTTACCTAAGGTCGACCTTAGGTACATTTTCCTCTTTATATATATATATATATATATATATATTTATATATATACATATATATATATATATATATATATATATATATATATATATATATATGTATATATATATATATATATATATATATATAGTGTTCGAAAAAAGAAAAAAAAATATATATATATAGTGTTCGAAAATCCTAGATGGAAGAGATTTACGTGAAGGGAAAGAAGTAAGGATAGAATAGAATTTGATTTGGTGGGATTTGATTGCCTATTTTAAAAGATACACCAATTCTATCTCCTAGGATTTAAATCGAGTCCAAAATAGGAAAGTTGTTATAGAATTTGATTTAAATTAGATTTAATTAATTTGGCTGCATATTAATCCACAAAAATTAATCTAAAATAAGTGTAAGAGATTAGGGCCCCATAGAATAGGCTCTATGAACCCTACTTGCAATAGTTTTGGGTCCGTGATATTTTTGTGATTGATTTGAGTCCAATATGTCTATATTTTCGACTTATGTGCCATTTGAAAATAAATAGCACATAGAAACTCAATTGAGTTGCACACCATTGGCATGTGCATCGTAAACTCAAAATGGATCAAAACTATATATTGGGTCAAGTGATTTGGATCTGAGTTGGGCCTTAATTGCTATTTGGAAAGCTAGTCAAATTTTTACGGTAGAGACTAAAATGACAATTTACCCCTAAAGTTGTACATAAAAAATATAGCACGAGAAAAAAAAATGCTTGGGTGGGACATGATATATCAAATTGAAGTTGGTCTCATCTACTTCAAAACTCATGAAGGATGTTTCAAAATATTGGCATTTTTTGTGCTCCAAAAATCAAAGCTACGTAAAACTACATCTATAGTCTTAATTAAGAATTAAATACAATCTAATAAATAGAAATAATATATAAAAAAATAATTCCCAAAATTAGGGTCGTCACAATCTACCCACCTTAAAAGTATTTCGTCCTCAAAATTAAAATAAGGCTTACTTAACGAAGAACCGCGCTTGCGTATCCAGAAATAGTTCAAGGGATACGCTAGGTCACTACGGTATCTCCTAATAACTCAATTAATAATCAATCCTAAACAATTTGATTTTGTAACATCTCTATCTGAAACTATAGATGGTTATTTCTAGTTGCTCTTCTTGGTACTGGTGGTCTTACAATGAACATGTTGATGGCTTGTCCTCCTGACTATATTATTGTTACAATTATATAAGTCTCATTTCACCTAACCAAGCTAAGTGATCCCTATAAATCCGTCTAATCCTAACTGTACAACTGACATGATATAATAGTAAATGGGTTGGGTTAGGCTATGTCTATATTCTTCTTGTAGAGGGTTAATTATTACACTAAAACTACCACTCTATTCTTGATCGAGTGACTACCGTAAGGACGTAACCTAATATGATCATATATTTATTTCTATACTGAGGACATCTACCCACCTTTGGTCACATACTCCATCGAACACATGTTACCTTAAAATTTTATAACCCTTTTATACTAGTTGTAAAAATTACTACCACTAGATACCTGTGGCATATGACATCTCTAATCCCCTCCTATCTATAAAGCAATCAAAATTCAATGAACAAAAAAATTTATAATATAACTTAATAATTTCTGATAAATTCTATAAAACACGATCATTCGTCACTACGAAATATAAAGGATGAGAAGCAATGGCACGAGAAAACAAAGGAAGAATAGTCGAGAGCAAATACGAAGTTCAATGACGATAGAGAAATTTCTAAAAGAATTGTCAAGGCAGTTGTGGATTGAAATTCATAAGGGTTTAGTCATGTTCACAGGCCCGCTCGGTACAGTAACGTAACCGAAACAGCTAAATCGACCTGTATGGGCCACAAAAAAATGTAACGTCTCAGTCCCAAATACGTAGGACTATGATACGTATACATGCCAGCTACGTATCAAGTGGACTCCAGCCCAACTCAAATGCATGGAGTCCAACTCAAATGCGTATAAGTTTTCTTAAATAGGGTCTAGAATGGCAAGTCAACTATATCTCAATCCACAGATAATAATCTCAAGTAAGAACCATTACATTAATGCTCATCAAACTATAATACACTGATGCCACTTGAATATAAATACAAGAATAGATAATTTGTAGTAAGGTTAGCCAGACCTTAATACAATCACCTGAATAAGCTCATAACAGAAAGTAAGCTTGTAAAACTAGGTTATACAGTTGAAGATGTCATAATGAAATGTGAAAGACGAAAGAATGATAAAAATATCACTATCGATACCTGAATACGGGATATATCATCGTCCACAAATCTATCCTTCTATTTTAGCAATCTTAACAAATATCGGAAAGAAAACCAGCAATAACCTGGAGAGATCACCAGGTCCTCAGGGGACTAGCAAGACACATAATATACAAGCCTACTTTGACAGTTTAAACATGCAATAAAAATAAGAAACAACTACTAGAAATAGGATAAAGATCACAGGAAAGAACTCTATAGAACATGACATGTCATATGAAAAGTAATACTGAGAATGACTACAAATAAATCGAATGACCGTAGCCCTGCCGTGGTACTCCCGGTCCTATAGCTAGTAGCCCTACCGTAGTACTCCCTAACTATAGTAAGTCTCTATCGTAGCCCTGCCGTGGGTCTCCTGAGTCGGGAGTGGTCAAGTAGTCGATCCTAGTATCGGTAGAGTGTCAAGTCAAGGTAACATGAATATGAGATCAAGTCAAGATGCTCAAGTAAATAGTGCTATCGAAGTCCTGTGTGAAGATATAACTAAGGGTGACAATAAGTGATAACAAACCAGAGACAGAAAAATAAATCACGACAAGAAATCAAGTATAGAAAATTAAAGGAGACATGAAAAAGAAAGGATAATAAGAGTATGCATGTAAATAACTGTACAAAGTTTGGCAACGTGTACTTGCCTACACTTTTGTCCAATCTTGCTGAGACTGCAGTACCAAAGTCTAACCGAACTATCCATGAACCCGTAAATCATTCTCCTTACAATATCTATCAACCCTAAATCACAAAAATATATATATTATTTACTAAATATTAGTATGATTAACTACTGCTACCTAGAAAGCATGGGTCGTTCTAAGTCGTGTAATACCTATGTCACCGAGGCCACTTATTAATTATACCATCTAGAACTAGGTTACAGTTGTCTCAATGATCACTATACGTTAACAATATGGATTACAAACTCTAGGTTCAAATATTAAGTTTGTATCTCGTAATTCGTACAACAAAACCTACGATGCACGAATCAATACAAGATGATCAACCACAAGGTTAACAATCTTATCTTAGCGATCCATACGGTCACTTTGTCAAATTTAGCAATATAAGATCACTGGAATTGACTGATCTCAGTTTCGACGTACGGATTCCAAAATAAAAACACAATATACATTAATAACTTACTATATATGGACTTACCTTATATAGCTTAATAATAATAGTTAAACCAAAATTAGTCATATTGACTACTCTACTTTATATAACATATATAGTATTAAATCTACATATAAAAGTTATACATTATTAACATAAAAATATTATTTTTAATTCTGGAAAATATTTATAAATATTCTATAATAATAAACAGTATATTTTATACATAGAAAAATATGTGTATAATTCTTGTATTGATTCTACAACATCATTCTTGGACTTGGTATACGAATTGAGGCCTGAAACAATAAGTAATTAAAAATATTAAATTTTGAAAAAAATTATATAAATTAGTTAAAATAAGGGTTTCAATACTAAACCTTACACAACAAGTAATTTAGAAGATTTTATGAAGTTTTGACACTTTTGGACACAGGAAAAGCAGAATTTTTCGGAGTTCGGTGACATGGCAAATGTCATAATTTTTTAAAAATAGCAAACGGATGCAAAACCTAATTTTCAGATATGCGTTCGAAAGGTCTCGACGTCTACATTCTGAATAAAAATATAAGAAGGTTAGGAACTAAACTTAAATAGGTGAAAAATAGCTCGCAACAGAATTTATCAGTTCTGGACACCATGTCGTAGATTCGGCACCACGGACAAACCGTTTGGAACTAGGGGTTCCAACGATCATATGTTGGAGTATACACGTAGAGGTAACTTATAGTTTTAGTTTGAGGAGAAACGGATGAGAAAAAGTAGATAAAACCTAGTCTACAATTTGACTAACCTACTGTGATGAATTCAGCACAAGTTCGGTCGACTTTGGGAGCCTTCCGTACCTCGTATCGACCAACTTAGGGGCTGAGACTCATCGAGAAGGTGCCAGGGTGTTAGAGGAAGGTCTTGGAAAGGTTTTTGAGGTGGTAGAAGGGTTGGAGGTGGTCTGGAAGATGGATTTCTGGTGGTTGGAATAAAAAGTACAAAAATAGAGAAGAAATTGGAGGGGGCTCTATTTTAATAGAAAAAAATATAAAAAGTGTTCGAAAATCCTAGATGGGAGAGATTCACGTGAGGGGAAAGAAGTAATGATAGAGTAGAATTTGATTCGGTGGGATTTGATTGCCTATTTTAAAAGATACACCAATTCTATCTCATAGGATTTAAATCGAGTCCAAAATAGGAAAGTTGTTATATGATTTAATTTAAATTAGATTTAATTAATGTGGCTACATATTAATCCTCAAAAATCAATCTAAAGTAAGTTTAAGAGATTAGGGCACCCTAGAATAGGCTCAACGAACCAAACTTGCACTAGTTTTGGGTCGGTAATATTTTTGTGATCGATTTGAGTCCAATATGTCTATATTTTTGACTTGTGTGTCATTTGAAAATAAATAGCACATAGAAAGTCAATTGAGTGGCACACCATTGGCATGTGTGTTGTAAACTCAAAATGGATCAAAACCATATATTGGGTCAAGTGATTTGGATCAGAGTTGGACCTTAATTGCTATTTGGAAAGCTAGTCAAATTTTTACGGTAGAGACTAAAATGAATTTTTTACCCCTAAATTTGTACATAAAAAATATTGCACGAGAAAATATGCTGCGGTGGTACATGATATATCAAATTGAAGTTGGACTCATCCACTTCAAAATTAAAGTTGGACTCATCTACTTCAAAACTCATGAAGGATGTTTCGAAATAGTGGGCATTTCTTGTGCTACAAAAATCAAAGCTACGTAAAACTACATCTATAGTCTTAATTAAGAATTAAATAAAATCTAATAAATAGAAATAATATATAAAAAATAATTCCTAAAATCAGGGTCATCACAAGTGTATGATATGTGAGTGCAGTGGATTGAATATTGAGTGTGAATATGGCAGATGCAATATAATAGATGTGCAGTGGTTGCTGTGAAGGTTATCAGATAATGGAACATACATGGGTTCAACAAAGGTAGCAGGGCATGTAATGGGGTGATATGTGACATGAGTGTAGTGACCGCAATGGCTCAAATTTGTCCATTGCTCACTGATCCGAGCTATGGGACATGTGTGCAGAGGTTATGAAAGGACAATTAGGTGATTAGGTTGTGAAACAAACATGTACAAGTTCATTCATGAGACTGTTTGCACAGAATAGTGAAGCACAACCCTGCCATATGAATCCCGATCTCCCATGACACAAAATAACCCATTAAATCATCTCAAAATCCCACAGAACAGTATACACACAATCCATAGTATATATACAATAATAAAACCTAATTATATTTGAAAATAAAGCCTAAAAAGTCCTAAGGGATATTCACCAAACACTTGACGTGCGTATCCGACACTCTTGCGGTATGCACCTCAAATGGACCCGAAATTGTCCCAAACACTTCCTAATGGGATAGGGACCCTAAATGAATGCATCTATGGAGAGAAATATGGAATTAGAAGGGATTTAGAGGTTCTTACCACTTGAGAGGGGCATTCTCAAGGTTACACTTCTAGATCTAGTTCTCATTCCCTTCCACTAGCAAAATTGCTCCAATAGGCTCCCTCCTAGCAAATAGAGACTCCCTCTCTTGAAGAGAAAGGTATTGCAACTTTTTTTTGGAGAAAATTGGGCTTAATTTGAGGAATGGAGGCAATTTAGGGAAGAACACCAAAGTAGGGTTAGGTTTCTTGATGAAAGAGGAAGAAGAGGGGCTAATAATGCCTTAAATAGGAAGGGTGACTAGTTATGGCCGGCCATATGGTGCAGGCTAGGGCTAGTTTAAGTTACATTAGCTAAAAACCTCTCCTAATGTCATTTAAAGGCCCTTTCAAGAAGAAGGCCCAAAGTGGTTTATCATTCTAAGTCAAATCTAGCCTATACATGCTATTCCAAAATAAATTAAGCCTAACTAACAATTCCAAGTCCACTAGCTTGGCTCTGTTGTCATGGTTAGCCTCTAGTAAAAAAGGTTCTAAGGTTTCACTAGCTAATGACACTAACACAATACATTAAATAAAATAATATTAAAATAATCAAAATTTACAATTACCAAAATATCTTTTTTTCTAGAAAGTGGTAGTGACAAATATACTCTCCTTAAAATAATTTCGTCCTCGAAATTAATGATGAAACTAGATAGAAGTGAAGGACAGAAAAATATACCCCAAGGCCCAAAAAGATATGGGTATCACACGTGCATCTCATCCTCCCTCTCCCAGGTAGACTCATATGGAGAGTGATGCCTCCACGCGATACAAACCAAAGGAATAGTCTGGTTCCTTAACACCTTCTTCCATCGATCCAAAATCTCCACAGGTTGTTCTGGATAGCTGAGAGTAGGTCCCACCTTGATCTCGGAGTGATCTAGTACATGACTGGGATCTGCCACGTACCGTCACAACTGTGACATGTGAAACACATCATGAACTCCCTCTAGTGCAGTTGGCATGTCTATCCTGTAAGGTACGACACCGACTCTCTCGCGGATAACGAAAGGTCCGATGAAACGCGGGCTAAGCTTTCCACCTCCACCAAAGCGAATGGTGCCTCGTGTCGTAGATATCCTCAGGAACACCAGATCTCCAACCTAGCACAAACCTAGCACAAACAAGTTCTCACACTTAACTATAACAATCAATCATGATCAATCAAAATTCACAAAACAACTAATCCTAATCCTAAATCTAAGTTGTACCTCAATCTCCAAAGGTCTTCGATGGCTATCGGCCCAATGCCGCTGTCTGTCCTACGCAACGCGAAGTCAATCTCTGATGAGCTTCACCTTCACGATTGCGTCCACAACCATCTCAGGTCCCAATAAAGCTCTCTCTCCAATGTCATCCCAAGACAAAGGAGTACAACATCTACGCCCGTACAATGCCTTGAATGGTGACATCTCAATGCTGGCCTGTAAGCTGTTGTTGTTGGCAAAATCAGCCAAATGCAAATGATCCTCCCAGGAACATCCAAAGTCGATAACAAAAGTGCATAGCATGTCCTCGAGAGTCTGAATAGTCCCCTCTGACTGCCCGTCTGTCTGAGGGTGGTAAGCGGTACTAAACTTGAGCTGAGTGTACAAGCTAGCTTGCAGACTCTGCAGAAGTGGGAAGTGAAGCGACTATCCCGATTCGAGACGATGCTCATGGGTGCTCCATACAGTCTGACAATCTTCCTCACTTACATGTCTGCTAGTCTCTCTATAGACAAACCCATCTTGAATGGCAAAAAGTGGGCTGATTTGGTCAACCTGTCTACGATGACCCAAATCGTGTCTTTCTCTCACGGTGTACGCGGCAATCCTGAAACAAAATCCATTATAATGTGCTTCCACTTCCATTCCGGAATGGGTAATGGCTGCAACAATCCTCCTGGCATCTGCCTTTCTGCCTTTACCTGCTGGCAAACCAAGCGTCTGGCTACGAAGTGTGCTACCTTCCACTTCATACCATACCACCAAACATGCTCCTTCAGGTCTCTATACATCTTTTTAGCACATGGATGCAAAGAATACTGAGAGCGGTGAGCCTCCTGCATAATCTGCTCTCGAAGATCTCCACTAGGCATACAGCCTGGAACCGTGCCTCAATGCTCCGTCCTTTGCAATAACAAACTCGTACAGAAGTCCTACTCGAACCTGCTCTCGGATGCTCCGTAGAGCTACATCATCAAACTGAGTCGACTTGATCCTATCCATCAAGTCGGACTGGATCTGCAGTCCCCACATCTGTATCTCTACTCCTGATGCTATCACCTCAATCTCCAGGCTCTCAAGATCTACTAGCAAGTGATGATCTATCGTCAAAGACATGGCTACCGGATACCTGCTCAATGCATCGGCAACCACGTTGGCCTTTTCCGGATGAAACTGCAACGAAATGTTAAAGTCCTTTATCAACTCCAACCATCTCCTCTGCTTCATATTCAGCTCTTTTTGGGTAAACACATAGTTTAAGATTTTGTGGTCCGTAAAGATCTCCACTCGCTCTCCATAATTGATAGTGTTTCTATAACTTAAGAGCAAAGATAACCGCTGCCAACTCCAAGTCATAGGTAGGGTAGTTCTTCTCATGCGGATATAATTGCCTGCAAGCATAGGCAATCAACTTCCCATACTACTGCAAGACATAATCCAGACCCTTCCTTGAGGTGTCACTATAGATAGTAAATCTGCATGTCCCTGACGGCAATGTCAAAACTGGAGCTGTCGTTAACCTCTTTTTTAACTCATCAAAGGCGACCTGACACTCCTCTGACCAGACAAACTCTGTGTCCTTTCGGGTCAGCCTAGTCAATGGCTCAGCTACCCGACAAAAATCCTGAACAAACCTCCTGTAATAGTCTGCCAATCCCAGGAAACTCCAGATCTCTGTAACTGAACTCGGAGCGGTCCATGCCACAAATGCTCTGATCTTCTTCGGGTCGACTGAGATCCCCCCTCCGGTCACAACATGACCTAGGAACTCAATCCGATCAAGAAAGAACTCACATTTCAAAAGCTTACCATACAACTTCTCCTTTATGAGAGTCTCCAAAACTACTCTCAAGTACTCCTCAAGCTCCTCTGGGTCTTTGAGTACACTAAGATGTCATCAATGAACACTACCACAAACTTATCCAAATACTGATGGAACACCTTGTTCATCAGATTCATGAATACCGTCGGGGCGTTGGTTAACCCAAAGGACATAACCAAGAACTCAAACTGGCCGAACCGCATCCGAAATGCTATCTTTGGAATATCCTCCTTCTTGACCTTCACCTGATGATAGCCTGATCTCAGATCAATCTTAGAAAATACTCTCGCTCCGCTCAACTGATCGAACAGATCATCGATCCTTGAAAGCGAGTACTTGTTCTTGATCGTGAGGTTGTTGAGAGCCCTGTAGTCGATACACATTCGTACCGACCCATCATTCTTCGGCACAAAGAGCACCGGTGTACCCCACGGTAAAGAACTCGATCTGATGAAGCCCTTGTCTTGCAACTCATCTACTTGCTTCTTTAATTTCACCAACTCGCTGTTGTTCACTTTATAGACATGCTGAGATATTGGCTCTATGCTTGGCACAAAATCTATAAAGAACTCCACATCTTTGTTCGGAGGTAACCCTAGAAACTCCTCCGGGAATACATCTATGAACTCAGCTATCAATAGATATGGCATACTCTGCTCCTCTACTAAAGCTCCACATAAAACTCCGCTGCTCTGCTCTGCCTCTTCCCTGGCGAACTCAAACTCTGGCTTCCCTGGAGATCAAAAAAGAACTCTGCCTCCACGACAATCTATACTCGCGTGATATCTGCTCAACCAATCCATCCCGAGTACAATATCGTAGTTCAGTAATGGCATTACAAGCAAACTCACACCCAGTGTTTGACCTTCCAAAGTGACTCTCCGATCCTTGCAAACATCATTGACTAGGATGATACCACCCCCAGTTATGATCTTGTAAGTCGTAGGTAAACGTTCAGAAGTAAGATAGTGTATAACAGCAAATGATACAGACATAAAACTTAGGATGCACCAGAATCATACAAAGCTAATACGGGAATAGAATTAAGAAGAATGGAACCTGCTATCAGATCACCCACTGGCTCGGACTTCTCAGTTGCCATAGCAAAAGCTTACCCCTGCTGGCCGCCTCCAGCCTGCTGCTGATGCTGTATAAACCTCTACTGCTGGGTCTGCAATGGTGGTCCCTTCTACTGGCCCGTCGGAGCTCTAGCTCCTCCTTCCTGTGGTATACGACTTAAAATCGTAGGAAAGTCCCTCAGTTGATGCTTTGCTGATCGACACAATAGGTACTTGCCCAGTCTCTTCCTATAGTTATTCCACCCATGCCCTAACTTCTTGCAAAAGGGGCAAGTAGGGACCTGCTGCTGCCTTGGTGCCTGCTGCTGGTGTACTTGCTGGAAAGGCGCACGACCCTGGCCATGATGCTGCTGATGCTGAAAAGGCCTCTGCTGCTGCTGCTGCTTCTGAAAATGGGGCCTCTTGGCCGGGCCTGCACTGCTACCAGCACCATAAGTATCTCGATCTCTCTTGGTCTTCAACTCCAGATCGTCCTCTACTGCCATGGATCCCGCCAAGATCTCCTCAAAAGTGGCATCACGGTCACTGTTGGTCGGTGACTTAACCTCCTTGATTAAGCCCTTTCGGAATGTCCTCACCTTTGTTACATCACTCAAACCATCCACAAATCTGCCTACGTGGCAGAACTCTCCAGCATACTCCTCAACAGTCTGGTTTCCCTAAACCAGGTTCTCAAACTGAGTCTCCAAAGTACCGAGTGCTACATATGGAAAGAACTTTTCCTTGAAAAGCTTCTTAAAGGCCTCCCAAGTTTGTCCCTCGATACTAATTCTGGGATCGGTAGGGTACCAAGTTCGTACAAGATCACACATCTGGCTACTTGCTGCCTCTATCTGTAACCTAGCCGAAATCTGCACCAGTCTGAATATCTCCTCGATGTGCTCTATCTAGTTGTCGGCGTATAGAATGCCCTATATATCCTTGAAGTCCTTCGGCCTCATCTTCTGAAAATCCAGAATGTTCCCTGGTCGTTGCTGCTGAATCTGACCTCCCTGGCCTCCCTGTGGCTGAGCAGCCACACTCTCCACTGCCACCATCACCACCTAATAGGCATTCTCGATGCCCTGCCTCATGTCTGCGGACTGGAAGTGCTACGCCTCCATCATCTTACGAAATAACACAAAAAGCTATGCTGTGTCTACTAGTGCCGGAGGTGGTGGTGGCTGGAGAACATCTGAAACAATTAGTGCAGGCCTCCGAACTGGTGGATGAGCGCCCCCAAAGGCTGCAGAAACTTCCACATGAGCAGGAATGAAAGGTACTGTAGTTCCAGTATTTGGCCGAGGTGGACGAGAGACGACAGACCTCTCAGTAGCTGCTGGGATGGAGCAATGTGATCTAGTCTCTACCATCCTGAAGACAGACCAAACAAGGAAATCAATACTGAGCTGGAAGCGATATAATCAAAGGAGAACAGTTTATCTCAAAAGAATGCAATATCAACAGAATTTATAGATGGAAGAAATTAGATCAGAGTTTTTCCTAACTGTGATTGAGTACCTTATAAACTATATCCTATGTTCTACTGCAGGTTGTAGTGATACTCTAGTTCGAGTACCACTACGAGCTGAGATAAAACTCAGAACTAGACCTGCATGGGCCACCACTATAAATGTGTCACGACCCGCACCCAGTGAAAGGGCACGAGACCGTGGGTATGTCCAGTCTACGCCGTAGTGTCTGCGGTAGAACGCTGTCCTAGGTCTCAACAACATCTAACAATATATATAATGGTACCTATACAAGATATACTCTCTAACTGGAGGACAACTCATAAGATATAACTCAATCACAATTCTAGAGATAGATAATCAACATGATAAGATACATATAAAAAATCTTAGAGTACGATACAAATTTAGAATACAAACAGAGTTAAGTGTTATCAACACCACAACAAATTTTATAAATCCAAATATGACTCAAAGTATCTAGATAAGACAGATAAATAGTCCTAGCAGTCTAGCCTAGGAACTATGGTAGTCTCCTCAATGCAAACTGGATCCTCCTGATGGTCCAAGTCACATGTGTCATCTACGTCAGCTCCGTAGTATGTGGTACAAAAGTCCTCCAGGTTCTCCGTAAAATTTTCAACGTTACCCAGTCAGGATGGAGCGAATACATATCTCTGAAAGCAGTTCCATAATATGGTAGGAAATATAGATTAAGCAATAGAATAAGATACATGAAATGATGTAATAAAATGTACAGGAAAACTGGAATAGACAGGAAAATCAGAGTACATGAATAAGATAGAGAACTCTGAACTGTAAGAACTATAAGTGATTTAGAGCACAAGATGTTTATGTGATTGGCTTAGGTTGTACTTGATTATTCTACAGTAACTCGATTATACGTGAAAGCATAATCGACATGCACTTGATTACACTATGGGATTTAATCACATAACCACTTCTACTCCCCCGCCCCAATCAATACACAAGGATCCATTCAAGTTACGGTACGTACATAATTGTTAATTTAACATGGAGCACATATGAACATGAGAGTACATGAGAGCACATGTGTGTACATGAATAATATGAGTACAAGGAGTACGTGATGTGCATGAAGAGCACACGAACATGAAATACCCGATGTACCCGATGAGAGGATAACATCTCATGAAAAGATCCATATAGTACTAATCCGTGTGTATAATGTGTCAGCATCAAGTAAAGTAGTCTAGAGCAGACAATATAAGTACTATTATGAATGAAAACTAACATAAAATGTACTCGCCTGATATCCTGAGCAACTGATATGTACAGATGTCTGAACTGGAGTAACAGAGTCCTATTTAGAGAAATACAGGTTATAATGCGTTCAATATTAAAGAATTGAGTTATACAATGTAATCTACATGATACTAGGCCTCTCTAGGTCAAAGTCAACTCTTGGTCAACTCTAAGTCAATGGTCAAATTCTAGGGTTTTAGGCTATTAGACTATCTAGTGTTTTACTATTGACATCTCCCATAAAAAACCTCGAATCTAATCACCAAATCCCTATAAAAATAATACATCCTATATCAAATTACCATAATATGATAATCCTATAATGTACACATATACTGTGATACCAAACCAACCTAACTAACAACTACCAAGACCTCTCATATATATAATATATACATACATGTACATTCCAAATTACCACATATAAAATATATTATCCAAACTTAACCTTACTGACATTGCACTTACATACAGGTAACATATGTAGATATAAGGTATACTAGTATGGGAAAGGGACAATTGGAATTGGTATGGACAGAACACAGTGGTCATAGACTGACCACAACTGAGTGATGGTTCACAAGGTTAACTGGATTGGTAGTTGGTAACATTACATGGTTAAAGATCTGGGTCCAAGACTAGACATGGGCTAAACCATAAGAAGATCTGAAATTGAAGTTCAAGTCTAGACTTGAAGTTCAAGACTGAACTTGAAGTTACTTGGGCTGAACATCAAAATAAGGGGACATCTGGATAAGTGAACGGATGCTAAAGTGATAATGTAACATAATGGACTGAAACCAAAATAGGAAGAACCCGACTTGTTAAATAGCCAGATACAAAACATACCATGAACTGCAGATAGTTATACAAGCATGCAATGTTTGATGCAGTGTATGCCGTAAATTATAATTTTAGTATGCAATGTGAAGTGGATGATGTGTTTGTGTGTGTTTGCAGACATGTTATGAAGTGAGGACACCTAAGTGGATGTGGGCTGAGGCTCATGTGAGGATACAGTGGTTTCAAATTAGTGGGTGGATGAAAGCAGTACAGGTCATACATGTTCTGATACTATGCATGTGTCAGTGAATATGCCATACCCAGGTATGTATTGTGGATGCAAGGGCATACAAATTTGCAGATAATAAAGGATGCAAAGAGTGCACAGTGGTCATATTTGGCAGTGTACATGTGAAGGAATGAAGAATGAAGGGCAATGCAATATTAGATATATCCTAAATGCAGTAGCTAAGTAGCAATACATTGTTTGGGATGCAGAGCTATGCAGGATATCTGTTGATGCTCTGATACCTTGAAGGTATCAGTAAAATAGTATAGGTGAATGCATATTTGTTGCAGACACTCAAATGCAGTGAAGGATTGTATATAGGTGTAGGACAAATGACCAAGTGCAGTGTAGGCAATTTGGGTTAATAAAATCTAGTACAGGGGATGTATTAATAACCAAGTGCAGTGTAGTCAATGTATTAGTGGAACGCACATTCTTATACAAGGGATGTATTAATAAAATTTAGTGAGTGCAGTGAACTACTGAAATGTTCAGAACATAAAATTGGCATCAGCTAATGCAGATGGGCAGTGCAATGTATAGCTCGACTTAGCAGTAGAGTGTATCTAAGCATAGAAAAAATGTATGCAAGTAGTGTATGATTTATGAGTGCAAGGGATTGTACAATGAGTGTAAATATGGTAGATGCAATATAATGGATGTACAGTAGATGCTTTGAAGGTTATCATATAATGGAACATGCAGGGGTTCAACACAGGTAGCAGGGCATGTAATGGGGTACAGTGTAGTGCAGTAATATCTGATATGAGTGTAATGACTGCAATGACTCAAATTTGGCCATTGCTCACTGATTCGAGCTATGGGACATGTTTGTAGAGGTTATGAAAGGAAAATTAGGTGATTAGGATGTGAAACAACATGTACAAGTTCATTCATGAGACTGTTTGCACAGAACGGTGAAGCACAACCTTGCCATATGAATCCCGATCTCCCATGACCCAAGACAACCCATCAAATTATCTCAAATTCCCACATAACAGTACACACACAATCCACAATATATATACAACAATAAAACTTAATTACATTTTAAAATAAAGCCTAAAAAGTCCTAAAAGATATTTCACCAAACACTTGACGTGCATGTCCGACACTCTTATGATACGCACCTCAAATGGATCTAAAATTGTCCCAAACTCTTCCTAATGGTATAGGGACCCTAAATGAATGCATCTATGGAGAGAAATATGGAATTAGAAGGGGTTTAGAGGTTCTTACCACTTGGGAGATGGATTCTCAAAGTGGCACTTCTAGATCTAGATCTCCTTCCCTTCCACTAGCTAAATTGCTCCAATAGGCACCCTCCTAGCAAATAGAGACTCCCTCTCTTCAAGAGGAAGATGTTGCAACTTGTTTGGAAGCAATTGGGCTCAATTTGTGAAATGGAGGCAGTTTGGGGAAGAACACCAAAGTAGGGTTAGGTTTCTTGATGAAAGAGGAAGAAGAGAAGCTAATGATACCTTAAATAGAAAGGGTGACTAGTTGTGGCCGGCCATATGGTGCGGGCTAGGGCTAGGTTAAGTTACATTAGCTAAAAACCTCTCCTAATGTCATTTAAAGGCCCTTTCAAGAAGAAGGCCCAAAGTGGTTTATCATTCTAAGTCAAATCTAGTCTATACATGCTATTCCAAAATAAATTAAGCCTAACTAACAAGTCCAAGTCCACTAGCTAGGCTCTATGGTTATGGTTAGCCTCTAGTCAAAAAGGTTCTAAGGTTTCACTAGCTAATGACACTAATACAATACATTAAATAAAATAATATTAAAATAATCAAAATTCATAATTACTAAAATACCCTTATTCTAGAAAATGGTAATAACATTATGTCATGCCTAGTTTATCTTTCTTTTACTGTTGTTCCTTCATGCTTGTATATTGTATTGTGTAGTGTATCGTTATGGTGATCTTGCTCCAATCAAGACTGGATAACTATTTTTCAACTGTAGTCGACGTCATCTGTCCTGAGGTCTACGATGCATATGTTAGTATATTTTTTTTCTTATGCTTTCCCATTAGTTAGTGGTCTTAGTCACGAATTCTAGTTTATCTATTTTACTTTTCTACTATAGGATTTGTACCCAAGATTATTTGAGTTGTAGTAGATTATTTTGACAGTTTTCTTTAGTTTATTATGGAGATATAATCTTAACATATGCATACGAGCTAACTACATGTTTGGCTATGGATGACTTTCCATAATTAGCAGTTGGGATGTACAAGTCCATATCACTAATAGATTAACACCCCCTGATCATGTGGACTTGTATCCTCAGGGTGTCATGTTCCCTCCTAGGCCGAGTGATTTCAGTGCCCAAAAAATCGGTCGAGAGATTACATCTTTGTGCATAAGTTGTCCAGACCAATGCGTGATTGCAGCTATCAGATAAAATATTACTTTGCACTAGTCTAGCAACAAGTATAAATTTTATCTTCTTCTTGTTGAGCCATACCTCCCTCCTTATCATTTATTTCTTATTCATTGCAATGGGTACAAGTTCTTCTATACATATCCATCATTTAGAGCATACTTATAAAGGAACATGCATTCATTTACTTGAAATAATTACAACAATGGTTTTATGATCCCAATATATGATTTATTTTTTTAGCTTATCTTATGTTGTTATGAAATCATTGATCATAGATATGCAACAAAAGAGTGGACTAGAGATCATTTTGTTAAGGCGTGAAGATAAAAGATCGTCCGGTCAAAGCAACTCACCAAAATGAATCTTATTCGAGACAATGAGGGCTTTACAAAATGATCATGCCTCGCCTAAGCATCTTATATTTGTACTAACATTTGATTAGCATACTTCAATCTCTTTCTCTCAACATTCAGAATGAATACAAAGTACGGTGACATGAACAATGAAACCAATCATCGAAAACCAAACACGAAAACATATTCATCAAAATCAAGCAGCAAAAACATCCAACAAAAAACTCTTGGACTCATTTAAATAGAAGTCAGTCCATGATTTGGAATGGTTTATTGCATTTTGTATGTGATTAACCATTTCAAGCAGAGTTTTCCTAATACTCAGTCAAGACTGAGTTAATCCGCGGATGTTAAATAGTGAACTGCAGGACCGGGTACTACATAATAGCTCAATAAAAAAAATTT
This sequence comes from Iris pallida, assembly GCA_029216955.1. NCBI lineage: Eukaryota > Viridiplantae > Streptophyta > Magnoliopsida > Asparagales > Iridaceae > Iris > Iris pallida. The sequence goes on from JANAVB010002600.1 coordinate 2,287,370, forward strand.
ATCCTCAAAACTTAAAGAATAAACTCACCTCCATCGAGGCTCTACTCTCGTTCGATCGTAAGCATATTATAAACTCAAGCCTCCCTCAACTATACGTGTCCTGGTTGTCTTATAACGACATTGGGTCCTAATTCTGCCCACGCCCCCACCATCATTCCGATTCTGTGTCATAACTCTCTTATCCTTGTAGTTCATAGCACGATGGCCCATCTAACCACAGTTGAAGCACTCTATATTAGCGAAACAACAATTTTCTTAGTGTGTTCCCATCAACCGCAGAAGGTATAATCCATTCTAGGATGCTAATCTCTGTCGCCCTTTCTTTTCCTACCATAGTATCTTGTTTTTTAGTGGTTAGGATTGCTTAGCGTTTTCATTGGGGCACTTTGTTGACTGAACTGTAAGCTCTCTGATTTTTTGGTAGTATTTTTTATTTTTAATTATTTGATATAATTACTTAAAAATATTCTATGGTTTATTTTTAATTTTGACTATATATACACTTTCTTATAGCTTTGATTTGTGAATCGTAGCATTAGCCAATTTCTCGAAACAAATTTTATATTCGTGTTCTAGATGGGCCTACCTTTATTTTGGCATATCATACTCAAACATGTTCTCTTATACTACATTTTTCTTGCACAATTTTAGGCTCAAAATAGTCATTTTAGTCTCTACAGTAAAATTCAATATAATTTCCAATTCCAATTTGAGACCTAATTTCGATCCAAATGTTTTTACCCAATATATGATTTTGACCTATTTTGAGCCTATTATGTACATGCCAATTGTGTCCTACTCAATCAAATTTTTATGTGCAATTTACTTTCAAATGGCACACAAGATCCAATTATTAGACTTTTAGAGTAAATTTCGGTCAATAAATCATAATAACCCAAAAATAGTCCATCAAAACCCTATATATATTTTAGCTACCCTATGGCCGACCACCCCTTCCCAAATAGCCCCAACCCGAACGTAACGGCCCCCTCAAGCCTAAGCTGCCAAAACCTCTCTTTTTGACCTCCGTTTGTCGTGCCACCACCTCCATGATGACCCTAAGAGATCCCTCTATAACCTTATTATGCCCCAGAGGAGTGTCGTCTATTTTCATGGTCATTTGAGGGCCGAACTTGAAGGTTATTTTCAGCCGTAATGAAAATTCCGAACTCAAGTTTGTCATATTTGTACATGTGTTTCATCTACTTTTATTTGTTTGTTTGCCACGAAATCAAAACTAAATTTTATCCCTACGTGTCTAACTCGATCTCCAATTGGCCATCCATATCGTTCTGCACAATTTGTCCATTGTGCCCATTGTACGAATATGTGTTCAGGCTGAACCTATTTTGGTGAGTGTGAGTTTCTGGCGACTTACGTAGCCCTTTGAACTCTCAAAAAATATTGGTAACAACCCTAACATCTTGTTATATCATCCTCATATGCTCGTTAGTATTTTTGTTGTGTTTTCATATTTTTAAAATTTTGTTTCCGTCGTACAAGTTATCGAACACCGAAATTCATTGAACCTATTTTTGTTTTGACCTCTAAACTTCATAGTATTTCTCTATAATGTCTATCATGTATCCTGTGGTATGAAATCATATTTTTCCAATATTTTTCTACTTATTTTTGGATTAAAAATTATTATTTTATGTATTTATATATTTTTTCAAGCAACCCGATAATTTGTCAATATTGTGCTACTAGTTGAATACCTTAACTAGATACCCTATTTTATCATAGAGGATATAATTAGATAATGGTTATAAATATTTTTATAAATATTTTAGAATATAAAACTATTATTTTTTATTATTAGATTATTTCCAACTGACTTAACTAGCTGACAATATTCCGCAACTAGTTACATATATAGACTAGCTACCCCATTTTATTGTATGTGATATATATAAATAATATTTAGAGATAATGTTAATAATTATTTTAGAATTAATAAATATTATATTTTTAGTTTGTAAAAATATTATTTTAATAAAATAGCATGATACTATATATAGAATTTATAATCATATTTGGTTGTAGACTAGTTTTGTTAGATTATGCTAGTTGAGGCTATATATGGTATGTGTGATGACATTGAGTTGTCATTGATAGTTAGACTTATATTCTAGGAGTTTGTGGCGGTATGATTGAGGATCGCGGAGTCAGACCGTTGTATATGCACTTGGAGACTACAAACAAGTGTACCTTGCAAATATTATAATTTATCATCCTTTATTTTATTGTTGTATTTTATTTTTATTGTCCATTATCATTAAGGATGTAGGATTAGTCTATACTTTGCGTCCGTACTGTATTCGGGTGCTGATGATATCTGGTGGTTATCGAGTATTGACGGTAGGCATTATCCATAATTTATTTGTGTTTTATTGATAAGATAGACCATAGGACATCGACATGATTCATGATATGGAGTCTACATGAGTATTTGTGGCTTGGACTTCATGATAGGATACTAGATTGTTACTTGTGACTTGATATACTGGACTTGATTCGACTTGCTAGTACAAGACATAGGGTGGGATGAACATTATCGACATGTCAAGTTATTTTATTGCTTGACCTCCTTGACATATTTGGGACTCGATTATTTTACTATTGCTTGCCATTGTGTCTCTAGCAGAGCACTGGTGTTATTTTATTGTTTACACAAGGTACCACGACATAGTGTCTTGGGTGTTTGCCTACTGATAAGCTTGTGAGCCTCAGTGATTAAGCCTGATATTCGAAATGTTTTTCACGTGTATATCACTTAGACTGGATATGGTAATTACCCTTTAGAGCATTTTTTACTGTTATATTGGCATATTTTTCTGTATCTTGCTATGTCCCCTGAGGACCTGCTGATCTCTCTAGGTAGTCGTTCATACACGAGTAGTTCAACGACATGGTAGTTTTTGTAGCCCTTGTTCCCAAATTTTTTTAAAATTTTATTTAATTTAATTGAAATATTTTGTTTTAGAAAAAATTATTTGAATTTCTATAGAGGAAATCATGATAATTTTCGAACGAAAAAAGGTTTTGCCAAAATATATTCTCAAATTTAGATTTTAGAATTTATGAAAATATTAATTAAAATTATTTTGATGATACTAAATATTAATTTAAATTATTTTTGTTGTCTAATATTAGAATTAGATTTGATTAATTTAGATTAGAAATTATTGATTATTATCTTTGATCAATAAAAAATAATTTCTAAATTATTTTAATAAGATTTTGGATTATGCAAATATGTTTTGAATTATCCTTTGATGAAAACAAATATGATTTTAATTTATGCATGGTAACTAAATATGGGATTTGATTTGATTAATTATGTTTTAAATATTTATTAGATTTAAATTTATGGAAAGATTTGATCATTGGATTCTTAATCCTTATCTATTTATGAAATCTAAATCTATTTAATGAGAACCTTCATTCCCTTCCAATCTATCCTAATTAAATAATTGTTATCCGTTATATATACGTATTGAATTTATAAACATCTCTCGTATTTTCCTTTCCCAAAATTCCTCCTCTTTTTTGTCCAAATGCGCCAAAATTTGTCATAAATTCAGTCCCGTTTTCAGAAGCTGTAACAACTTCGCGAAACCGTCGTGACCAACTCCTGATTCCATTTTACCTCTAGTTTTTTTTGTTATAATTGTATTGAGATTAGCTTTCGAAATCTTTAATTTATTTTCTGTAACAATGAACATAAATTTGTGGAAAATTATTTGAGTGTTAGTTGTCCGAAAATTAACGTATCGCACAGTTTTTGAGATTCCGAGAGATACGGAACTCCGTTTTACAAATCATTTGATGTTTTGGAAAGCTGACGCATAGACCTACAACATATAAATTTTCCAAAAACTAATAAAATAGTTTAGTATCTTATTTAATTCATAGAACCCATAGGTGGTCGATGATTCACCAAATTAGTAACGTTTAGCCACTTTCTATAGTTTAACGTTGAATTTTTAGATCTAACTTATGATTGTATAAGCGTGGGATTCATGTGCCTAGAAACCAAGTTCAAGAAGGCTCATCTTCATGCGTTGTAAAAGGCATGCGCCAGATATCACATGCGTAGTTGGCGCATCATATAAACATCAAAGAGAATACATAAAAAAGAGATTTGTTTTATTAATCACAATATGTTGAAAATCTATTACATGGACTTTTCATTGATATTTGTGATTACTTAGAAAATATACTACAAATAGCCTAATCTAAACTCTAAGACAGGCGCATCACTTCTACGTGTCAGCAAGGCGCATCACTTAACCTTGTCTTCCACCGTATGCCACTGGGCGCATCACTTCGGCCTTGTCTTCGGCCACATGGATCAGTCGCTGGGAGCATAGACGTGAGCATCAAGCACAGACGCATCACTTCGACATTTACCTTATCTTCGACCTTATGGATCAGTCGGTGGCCGGCGCATCCCTTCTGAACGAGGCACTGGTTGAGTAGAAATTGGGTTGGCAATAACCTAAACCCTGTAATCAAATCTTGGCACTCAATGTTCTCTCTGGGAAGAATATGGCCAATGAAGTACGTAGGCATGAACGGCTCTGCTAATAACTAACTCAGCGCATCTCAGTTCTCTGATGGAATTCTTCATTAAAATCATAGCTTCTTTGAATGAGGAGATCTAAAATCCACTGCCAACCGACTTGCCAAGAAGGAGGCTCACGACCATAGAAAGTTGAGTGTGTACTTGACATAAAGTCGGGTGGAACAAGAATGAGCAAATCCTCTCCTCTTCAAACACATTTATTTATAGGCCAAAGCATTGTCAAACCCATCCACCAAGTGGCAATCTCTCCGAGATTAGTGGGATGAACCTAGCATTAATAGTAATGAATCTGCCATCTCGGTTTTAACCAAGTCAAAATTATTATTATGAGGCCCAAAACGCTCGACGAGGTTGACTAAATACAATGCGCCTCCCCTACAAGATCAAGTGATGCATCCCATAGTCGATGCGTCTCACAAATTGATATGCCCTACAGTAGATGCACCCTATAGTCGATACACCAATAAAGGCTCATCGCCTATCAAACATTTAATGCTAAGTGTCAGATGGCCGTAGAACATGCCTCGAAGATAGTGCAGACGACGAAGAGTCACCTAATTCAGCATACGTCGACGTCATTGTTACTCGCCCTAGTTGGCTACAACTGTGCTCAAACACGTAGCTAACATCAACAAGCTCCTTCGTATGCGCCCTAAAGCCATGCACCTAGAACTCACCATGCGCCCCAATGGCCATGCACTCAGTTCTCCCATTTGATGAGCCTAGATGGCATATCAAAACAATTATTTTTCAACAAATCGAGATCTTTAGAGCAATGTACATGTGTCACACGTCAATATCTCAGTCACGCTCGTGAACGGGTGCCAACCACCCAAGATCTCAGTAATAAATAAATCTCAACAACTGCCACGTGTCAGCTCCTCTACAGTCCAACAACGCAGTTGTACCAGATTCAGTTCAAGCTTCCCAAATGTAGCGCCCTTGCGCCGAACAAGTCATGCGCATAGCATTCCTACGTGTCAAAACATCCATGCACCTATTATACATGCGCGCATGGATAGATCATCCCACCATCTATAAATAGAAGGATCATTCCTTCATTTACACACACACAGAGACAGCCGCACAAACATTTAGAGAGTCTGAGCATACATCAAGAGAGCATACATTCATAGAGTCTGAGCATACATCAAGAGAGTCCGAGCATAATTCGGTCTCCATTGCCACACGTCCCCAGAAAATGAATTGTACTCAAAGGATCCTGTCGAGGATCAAAATTGTACTTTTTTATTTTTTTGAAAGTAAAAGTTTCATAATAATTTTCAATGGCAAACAAGCTAGAGACTCTGCTGGGGACGACTTTCTCCTATAACGAGAAAGTAGTATTACAATCCGACGACAATATGTTCGGGTCCTCCTAAAACATGCTTACTGTGCGCTTCGACCAACAAGCTTACAAAATTTTTTTCTCCGAAGGTAGCGCGAGCCCTTCGAAGCGGCAACCAAAGCCGAAAAAGACTCGCCAAGTCTGGGTGCCCAAAGGTGATACGTCGCGCACCAACACTGGAGGGACTGCACCATCGCATCCACTCCCTGCTGTTGATTCCATCGAAAAGCAAGATGCTGCTTCTGGAGTGGCCATTTGTCTGGGAAGCGCAGTGCTGACTGCCACTCCCAGTCTGCCCTATCCTAGTCAAAGAGGATAAACCAAAAGAACAAATGCGTAGCCGTACTCCCGCACACGAGTTCTGCTGCTCAGGGAAAACCTTCTGCCTTAGACAGAATCACCTGCCATAATGGCAAGAAAAAGTTAGACTCTAAGTACTATACGCCTTCGCGGGCTAGTACAAAGAAATACAAGATGGCACAGGCCATGTGCCCCCAATGTGCTCGCCAACACTAAGCCAAAAACGTGTGCTGAAAGTCATACACGCGGTTGATAGCAAGCTGTACGAAATTGACTCAAATGCTCTGGCATCCCGAATGTGACAGTTCTTAAAGTCCCTCCCCCCTCACTTGGGCATATCTCATGTGCTGGAACCAAGTCAAAGGGCAAATTTTGTGTTCTTGAACCCATGCACCCACGTGGGCTATGCGCATGAAGTGGGTTTGACTCACAATAAGTGTTGGTCTTTCGACAACAATCTGGACGAATCTCATGCACTGGAACTAGATCATAGAGCGTATCAGCCACATGCACACCCAAGTGCTTGGCCAAGCCATGCGCCTGAAGTGGGTGTAAATGTGAACCTCTTTTCACACGATTTATGTGACGTGATTACTCACAAACGTAGAGCGGGGGAGAAGACTACTATGCATAATACACCCCTCACGGGACATACTTGTGCTAGTGTCATCATCAACTGCTGTTGTTATAAGACAATGACCCCATCACCAAGGTCGTTCGTGTTCCAGTGACTACAACCCAAGCACCCGTTCGAAATCATCTCGAAAAGAGGGTGCCGATTGAAGAGAAGGAAGAACTGCTAGTTTCGTTGTGCGGTGTACCTCACATTCGTCTACTGTAAATAGAAATCCTAAGGCAAATAACTCTCCGGTTTTGGCTAATGCATCCAAAAGCCGACCACGATATAGCAAGGTAGTAGTGTCCAACCTCGGGATATCCTAACACACCCGACCCAAAAGCAAGTCTTCTTTGGGGAAGATAGCTTCTGCTGGGGGTAGTAATCCCCTAGTAATCCACAATAATCCCTCGTTCGAAGATGAGGACATTTTCCAAGGAACCGACACCGATGCAGCTGGAGGTAGCCAACTCTAGGATTCGAAGGAGAAATCTTTGATGCTGACTTTTTCGCAAGACAACGAGCGTAAAAGTGAGAGTCCATCTACTTCATCCCACGTCATACCTACCTACAAGACATGGGGTGGAAATGAAGAAGGCGGAGAAGCCTCGACCCCAAATCTTCTACATCGTATCAGTACCTTAGAGACAGGGCTATAAACTCTCACCACCTCCTTTCAGGCCTTGACACAGTTCATGTTCGATATAAGGACCAGCTTAGCTGCTCACCCTCCGGCGAGGGTTCCCACATCCGCATGTTCTGAACTAACAACCAATGGGGAATCAAATGTACCACCCCAGCGTGTACCCTCGGGAACATATCATCATACTCTGCCTCGATCGTCTGCTCTCTTGGGAACAGACCATCATACCCTGCCCCGGTCGTCCACTCCCTCCTCAACTGAAGAATTGTTTGAGCTAGTTAAGGACTTATGTACTCGCATAGAGGTTAATGATAAATATGAGGAGCGTCAGAAGCCTGGGATCAAGCATCACTACCCACCTGAATAGAATAACATGGTTTATCCCCCCAAGTATAAACCACAAACACTGGCACCATTTGAAGGAAAGGAGTTTACCCATTGATATCTGCTCATGTTTTGCCTCCATGATCGGGCACTTGCCAAAAGATGACAACTTGTTGACGAGTCTATTCATCAGAATGTTAAAGGGAGTCGCTTACGAATGGTTCTGCAGCCACCTTGATAATTATATATCCTCCTTCGAAGATCTGAAGCACCTGTTCCTCTTCCAGTTCTATGAGGACGGGATGGACGCGACAATGACTTCTCTTATGGACCTCACCCAAGAGGAGAAAGAGCCAGTTCGAGCCTAAATTGAGCATTTCCATCAAGCAGCCCTGAGATTACCTCCCGGTATCCCATAGCCAGTGTTAATGGATTCCGGTCGCAAGAAAATGATGCTCACAGTCAAACTTTGAGTTGATTCAACCAAATACATAGATTGGACTTTGTTCATTATGGGTGTCGATAGCACCGAGATGAATGCCGGGGATGGTCGCCTTCTAGGAGCCAGCTTTCTTGCGCTTGATGATAAAAGGAAATGTGCTTCCAACAACAATAACAGTGAGCGTGAATCCAAAAAGAAGCGGCTGTTGACCGTTAACGCCTCTAAGGGTGCGTCAGCTCCCACTCAGAAACCACCAGCCATACAACGACAAAAGGTTGTCTACTCCTTCAATGATGAAGATACCATACAGTTCTTCAAGGTACTTATGCAAGATGATAAGATCAAATTGCCTGATCCTAAGAACCTCGATGAGGTCGACAGAGTCGACGATCCAAAATAATGTCATTATCATCGGTTCATCGGGAATCCAACTCGAGATTGCTACATACTGAAGAATTATGTCCAACGCATGATCAATGCGAATGTCCTCACTCTCGACTATAAGGAAAAAACAGTCTCGACAAATATGGTGTCCCTTTAGTTTGGCTCCCTGCCGCCTACTAAGGCCCAAGATGGCATCGTCCCCATTCCAAAGGTGGCAATAGAAGTAACCAACCTTCTTCAAACTTGTACAACGTGAGTGGGCTGGTGCCACACCATGTCCCGGTGCGAAATCATGAAGGTTTACCCAGACTTATCCCCGGAGCTGACTTAATCGGTGGTACGCTCTACCACCAAAAACAAAGACAAAAATTCTAATCTTGTCGTACGATCACTGCCTCGTCAGAAGAAGCCTTTCCAGTTGTCACAAGGTCAAAGCAAAATACCTGGTAGAAGGAGGTTTCGGCTTAAAAAGCACCTCCATCTGCTTCAGGAGAGAGCCCATCCCAACCTCTGATGATGGACAAACAAAAACAAAAAGAGGCTCGTTTTGACAAGCCTCTATGAAAAGATGGTGATTTCGGGTTGATTAAACCCCATAACTTCGATATATATGCACAATTAGCTAATATTTCAGCTCGACTGTCTCTGTTTGAGCTTCTTCGACTCTCTAAAGATACTCAAGATGCTCTTTGTGAAGCATTGAGAGATGTCGAGTCTTTCATCAGCCAGGTCCAGCAGTCTAAAAATGATCCAACCACATGCCAGTACTGTCATAATGTAGAAGAAATTATCCCCAATATTATGTTTTTTCAGTAGGACATACTACTCAATAATAACAGGCACAACAGACTACTGTATTACACATGGTATGTTGGTGCCGTCAAGGTGGACCGGGTCCATATCGACCCAGATTCTTCTCTCAGTATCATCCCTCGGAGTCTGGTCTAGACTCTAGGGATACCTATGCATCGATTGACGACGTCCAATACTACAATCAGCAGCTTCAACGCTAGTAAAAGTAACCCCTTTGGCAAGATTCGCTTGAAATGTCAGATAGGTGATCTCTAGACAGAGGTGACCTGCTATGTCATAGACGCTGATATGTCCTACAATGCCTTATTGGGATGCAGGTGATACATGAGTACATAATCGTATCATCCACCCTCCACCAGTGCATGAAGTATGTAGTTGACAACAACATCGTCAGAACAGAGTTTGCTAACGTTGATCCCTTAAGAATAAATAATATATACTATACCGACGCTGATTTGTACAAAATAGTCCACTTGGAGGATGATGCTAATGATGCTGATGATGAAGCAGAAACAGAAGCAGTGAATGCAGAACTTTTGAAAGGACGACTCAAAAGGAAAACCTCTCCAGGTATCAGCTCCTTTCGTGGCTAAGCTACATAGGAAGGCTCCGGCTCCCCTAGTCGTCAAACTCCCAGGCAAGGCTCAGGAGCCTATCAGAGTCCAATTGCCAAGAAGGTCCCCAAAAACTCCTCCTGCTAGGACGTCAGATCCACTGGTGGCTAAAATACGACGAAAGTCCCCCGAACCTCGTCCAATGGCTATCCCGGTTCTAACAGATGAAGAACTAGGGGACAATATATCTGCCATACTGAGGCACCTTCGCTTGATGAGGTAATCCCATGGGAAAAAAAATCCCTTATTTTATCAAGAAAATGCTATCTTTGAACTATTCTGATCTTCCATACTGGAATGCTATGTATACTCTAGATAATGCCTTAGAAGCGTTACAAACGCAAGTAACGGCTGTCAATACCTTAAATCGGGTCATCCCATACCGAGGAGTCTATTATGTGGTTCCACCCAGGGAAAAAAGATAAGAAACCTATAATCATTGGCAGAGTGAAACGTTATCAGGATCTTCCTCCAACTGAACCAGAGTCTGATAATGACAAAATCAAATATACTGTTACCCTCAAACGAAATATCTTATCCAAAAGATGGGTTACGACTTGAATAGAGGTAAAGGCTTGAGCTACGGCAAAGTTCGACGCCTTCCCTATAATTTCTCATTCCAAAGGGGAAGCCTCAAGATGACTACCACCGCACTCGTCGGGGGGTAGGTTACATAATGCCTCCAACAACCCCAAAGAGTTCAGAAATTGAGACTGAGATACATTCTCATTCATCTGAAACTTCCACTTGGGACTCCGACACAAGAATCGGTCCAGCATTCAAGAAAGTATTGTCTGTATGATGTCCGTACATCCTCCAGAAGAAGACAATGATCAGACGTTGGAATTCTTCAAAGAAGAACCTTAGGCTCAACACCTAGGATCTCTATAAGAATCGCGTTTCGAGCAACAAGAGACTCCTACCGAAGATAAAGTCGAACAAATTGACTTAGGAGATGAATCCTCGCCCAAGCCCATCTTCATTAGCAAAAGCCTATCCGGAGAAGATCGGGAATCCTTGGTACAAATCCTCAAGGAATACATCGACGTCTTCTTCCGGACCTATGAAGACATACCAGGGTTGGACCCATAAGTCATAATGCACAAACGTAAAATCCTACCAAATGCTATGTCGGTTAAGCAGCAACCGCGATGCTTCCGTCCCAATGTCATGGATGCCATTGAGAATGAGTGTTTGCCATCGCTTCGTGATGATGTAGAAGAGAGCTTTGAAGGTTGCAAACGAGAATATAATTGGAACTCCTGAATAGTAATCTTCCAATTATACTTTGTTTTTGTTCTGGTTTGTGATGATAGAGGATTGATTCTTTACTCCGTTGACGATCTGACTATGAGAAAGAACTGCCAGACTTAACTATCACTGGCTAAGGGAAGCAGCAAGAACTCTCTCTGGAATGCTCAGGAACTCTTGATAAAATGGAAGAACCAGAGGGTTTGAATTAAGGAGAGCCCTCCTACTTATAGCTAGGCAAAAACATCACTGAACGTGCCCGTGGAAGACAGGCGCATGTGTCCCTGATTGCCATATGGTACCCTATAAATAGAGTTCAGTTAAAACAACGCACATACTTCACTGATGTGGGGTTGTAGCTGACTTCCATGTGTCAACTTATTGAGATTTTGTTGGAGAGGATCCTTGAGCTGCTAAGAACACGTTCTCTTGGTACGACTAGGTCTTCAATACGTGATGTGCACCTAGTTCTACATACACCTAGGAATCACTATCCTAGGTGGCATGTTTGTTCGTATTGGAAGAACTGTAGGTGCGGGGGTAGAAGCACATGCACTTAGAGGAGACTCAGGGTGACACACGCCTGGGTATGATAAGGCAATTCGTGCCTGTCTGTACTATTTCCAAGGTGAGTTAACCTTGACTTTTGTGTTCATTCTCTACACGAGAATCAAAGCTTTGATTACAAGTCTCGAGGGGATTTAGGCTCATTCAATGTAGCATCGAGGAGTGTAATCTGAGGGGCGTAGGCGAGGATGCAAGAGTTCGGGCACGCCTGTATAAGTGAGGCACGAGTAGGAAGAGGGGCGCGCCCTTAGCGACGCTTGAGTAGCCCAAGTAATCATTATTTTGGTCCCGAGGGTGTAAGCGGCACATCACCTAAGTGAGGCATGACTACTATGCTGCTTTGATGGGGCATGGACAGTTCGATGCCTAGGTGAGGCACGGTCAACACGAGGCTTTGATGAGGCACATGTGGCTCAATGCCTAAGTGATACGTGGGTCACTCCTTTTTTTGGAGAGCGTGACCCATGCTTCTACAAGACCCCCTTAAAAGTTTTCTAACTTTTTGAATAAAGTTAGAAATACTTTGAACAGAAGCAGTGGGCGCGTTTTTAGATAAGGCCAGCACGATCTTCTTCTGGATGAGAATGGTTAGTTTGGTTCAATCCTAAGTAGGCAACTGTTCATTTTTCCTTCTCATCAAAGTAAACATCTTTTAAGACCTATAAAAAGGCGTTGAGATGAATCCCTAGAAAATTTATCTGCATGAGAGTCGAAGCAGTATATTCATCGCAATTAATGTCAGGTTTGTTGCATTAAGTATGGGTTTGAACCTATAAATAGGGGCTTTCGGAGAGAGTTTTTGTTTGTTCTTTTCCTCCCCTCTTATTCCATGATCGACGTCAAGGCTCCCCCGACTTATCTCTTCATCGGAGAAGAGAGCGAACTCAAGGTGAAGCCACCCGAAGCCTTCGCCGACGTGCTGCCCGAAGCTCTCACCGAGATGCAACGTCGACGTGATGCACTTTGCAGTTGATGGTAAGAGATCTGCTATAGGAAGGGGAAAAACTTCATTTTTCGGAGGCCATAATACGTGGTTGCAAAAAACTTAGTTTTCCTAGAGAACACGAACGCTGGCATGTTGGGGAGCTCATCACCGTGATACGTGCTCCAACTTCTGTCATACGCCATAGCGAGTGTACACTGTCGTAGCACGTGTGTACGTGCCAACATGATTTTATCGACATACAGTGCACACGAGCCTCTGATGTATGCCGTAATGTGCGCATGCTATCACATGGATGCGCTGATGCATTCAACAATTCGTTGCACGCCAAGTCTTCTGTCATGCACCATTGCGTATGTGTACTGTTTCCAAAGGATGTTCTTGACATGCTCATCTCCTGTCGTGCACCCAGGGCAACTTTCAGAGTGCAACCTTTTTTCTTTCCAAGTCTATTTTGAGACTGATGTACGTTTGTTTTTGTGTAAATTGCATACCAACTCGTGCCGACTAAGATGGAGCATGGAAGGACATCATAAGTTAGTTGATTATAAGAGACGACCGTTCTGATGTGGGATTTTGTTGCGAGGTCAAGCAAAATGATCCCCATTCATATACATCATACTAGCTGTTTTTATTCCCGAGACGAGACGTATTGTCTGTCGACATGATGCTGGATCTACAAGATTAGGATTGATTATCCAGTTTGAAATCCTGTCTTCCATCAACTTTTCTGCATGGGCGAGGCGACCATCCTGCACACTCGAGATGACCTTTTTGCTTGTCTTAAAAAATAATATAGGCCCAGTGCTAGAGATTTGTGACATCCTTGGCCTCTTGGAGGATATTTGTCACATCACTACCGTCTACAGCGGAGGCATTTGTCACATCTCTGCTCTCTATAGCAGGAGGAATTTGTCACATCACTGCCCTCCACAATAAGAAAAAAGGGGACCAGAGTCTTCCTTAGAGATTTCTCCATGTAATAGATATCAATCATATGTAGTCATGAATATCAATAAAAAATCTGAACATGTAGTAGATTTCCATCATATGTAATCATAAGTATCAATAAAAAATCTAATCTCCTTTTACTAGCTTATGTGAGTTCCTTGTGATTGTGGACTTGTCGTCTCTAATGCATTTAAACTGTGGATGTCAAGTAGAAATAATAGACACTATGGGGTGATTACTTGAAAGGTGAGAATGTCTGTTCCGAAATAATTTGGACATGACAAACATGGGATTTTAGATAGGTAACTTACTCAGAGGTTAGAAAGAATATGATAAGAAACGTAAGAACAACTCAGAGGTAACATGGACATGTTTATTCATTTATGAATCATTTTTGTGGGCTTATCACCGCTAATGCGTCTAGAACTTGATGCGGGTGATAAGTTAGAATGACGATTCTTAATAACATAGGTAATATGGACGTGTCGAGAAAAAAAGTCGAGAGGTAGGAATGTATACTCAGAGGTATTTTGGACATGGTAGACATTCAAAAGCAGATATGATAGGGTCAAATATAGGAACGAAGGTTACACTTTGGGACACTTTCATTCCCATCTTTGTTTAGACATAGTATTTCTTGAGAAACTTGCCATTGATAGGCATCATGAGCAAGTCCCCATTGGATTTTGCCAGCTGGTATGCACCGTTAGAATAGACAGTTTCCATAACAAACGACCCTTCCCATTTAGGTTAAAACTTCTCGCTATCATATGGGTCATGATCATTGGACTTTTGACTGATAAAACAAGGTCGTCGACCCGGAATGATCTCTCTTTGACTTTCATGTTGAAAGCTTTCGAGATTCGTGCCTGGTATATCTCAATACGTTGTTAGGCTAAGAGGTGTTTCTTGTCCAATGCTTCCAATTCTTGTAGCCACAGATGGTGGTTATCTTCAGTAGTCATATGACTATTAATAGCTACTCGTAGAAATAGGATTTTGTAAAACCCCTAAATTTCTACTATTTTTTATTTATTAAATTTTGTACCGATTTAAAATTTTGTATTGTACGTCGCGTAGTCGTATTGTACGTCGTGCGCGAAAATTTGTTTTTCGTAATTGCTCGACGATTGCGAATATGTGCGAGCGTACATATTTTAGAAAAACATTTTTATCTATTTTATAGTTTCAAAACAATATATGTAATAATTTGTTTTAGCTAACATACCAGCATTTTCAAAGTCCGTTATTTTATTATAAAAAGTCTTTTATAAAAATAGTTATTATTAATAAATAATTTTTCGTGCACACACATATTTCATAAATATCTTATTAGATTATTTTAAATAATAATGTAATTTTCAAAATTATTATTATTATTATTTTTGGAAAACATATTTTGAATTTATTATGGCAATTTAAATCGTGATTTGAACTTATGTATTTATTTAAATAGTTAAATAATTAAAATTTGATTTATTGATTTGATTTTAACCTAAGGGAACTAAATTAGATTTAATTAGATTTGGATTGGATTTGATTTGATTTGATTGATTTTAATTAAATAGATGATTTATCTAAATTGGGTTTTAAATTTTCCTAATCATATCTAAATTGGGAATTCCCACATCCTATAAATAGGCAGGTACTCCTCCAATTCATTATTCATCCACAATAATTTTTCTCCACAAATCTACGTGCATCGTGTCTGTGTCCATCCAAATTCTTATTCCACTAATTTTTTACATATACATTATAACCTCCTTCGTATCGACAACCCCGACACATTCATCTAAATTCCTAACCTATCCAAACCCGTCAAAACCCCACCTTCCTTCTTCTCCTCGACCAACACCACACACCCGGCCTCGACCACCCAGCCTCGACGTCCCCTGCCAACACCAGCATCACCACACAACCACCGCCGTCAACGCCACCCACCATCACAACCAGAACCAACCCCCGCCCCGGCCATCGCCGGAGCCACCACCATCGCAGCCCTCACCAACCCAGCACTAACCCGTCATCGTCACCCCGGCGGTTGCCCAACCCTCGGCCACCGCCACCAGTGGACAACTCCACCACTGCCAAGACCATCACCATCGACACCACCACCATCATCGACACCCTGGCCAACTCCGGCCCACCACCCAAACCATCACCTCCTCCTGACCACCGCCCTCTCTACAGCCACACCACCACCCGGACCACCGGCCGACCCGACCAAAACCCAAACAAAAACAAAGACAAACCAAACCCAGCCACCAAAATCACCACTACCACCGTCAAGAATGGAAAGGAAAGAGGAAACCTCACCTGGACCTTTCGTCGTGCCACCTCGCCGAACTTGGCCGCCCGCGTCTGCCGCCTTGCCCGACCGGCGAGCCCCAGCGACGAACCCGCGCCGTTTGTAGCCTCAGGCACCGCGCCACCCCTTTGCTCCGCCCGCCGAAACCCTCCACCAGCCGGATCCCACTCTTCCGTCCGCCCGCCGATCATCCGCCGTCCTAACCGACGCCACCTCTCCGTCTTCCTATTCGAAACCCTTTTTCTCCCAGCGTGCCGAGCTTGGCCGCCGCCTGACACTGCCCCACGCCGCCGGATCTCTGTTCCGCCCAGCCTCTCTTCCCTCTCCCGTTCTCGTCCTCTGCCCCCATCTCCCTCCTCCGTGCACCTCCGCGCTAACAGCCCGATCTCCTCCTCTACGCTCCTCTTAATCCTCTCTCTCTCTCCCCTCTCTAAATCTTTTCTCTCCATCAGCGTTTTTTTGGGTTTGGTCGGTTGGTCTCCTCCAAGGAGGAGAACCACCACAAATGTTTGCTTGTTATTTTTATTACATTTTTCTTCTTCTTCCTTTTGGTCTCTTCTTTGTTTAGTTGGTTCTCAACCATAGCACATTTTACTATGATTTTTTTTATTATTATATTTTTTGGTTAACTATTATTATCACTATCATCTTTATTATTGTTATTACAAATATTAATAATCTGATTTATTATTATTATTATTATCATTATCATTATCATTATCATTATTATTATTATTATTATTATTATCATTATTAGAATTATTATTGTATTTTCACTCTCTTTTACAGTATAATAACTAGTGTAAGTTATTCATATTATTATTGTAAGTGTTATTATAATTAGTATTATTCTCACTATTTTGTTTATTAAATAAATAGATAGTTAACATTTTTAAAAAAAAGTATGTTTGGCAACTCAGTAGCCCTAAAATATTTTCCTAGATTTTTATATATTTATTTAAAATATTTTTGGGCTAATGAAAAATTTAGTTTCTAACCTAGAAATCCTATTTTGAAAAGATTAGAGTTCTTGCCTAAAAATTTTATTTGGATTTTTGTATTACCTACAAGTATTTTTACTAAGGAAAATATAGTTTCTTTCTAAATCATATTTTTACTACTTAGAGTTTTTTTTAGACGAAAAACGATTTCTAAATTTGTAAGTACGTATTTATCTAAAATATTTTTCCAAATTATTATAAATAGTTTTCTAATATATATATATATATATTATTATTCCCTTCGATTATCCTTCTGCCCACGACTCCTATTCCTTCGCCAATCTTAGAGTTCCTTATGACTACCCTAACTAATTTGACCGTCCTGGACCCAATGGAACTGTCCGTGCCACCATCAGAGGTCTCCTTATGTAGTTGTTACACCAAAGATGCATATCGTGCCACCTTGATCATCGCAGCACACCAGGCGTCCTACCAGGCAAGACACCTTGCCATTAGCTGTTTATTTATTTTAGCTCATATTTCATGCATGTTCATTATTTTTTTATGCAAAATAAACTGTGATACATGGCATAACCTGTTAGAATTTACTGTTCAGTTTCTTGCTATGTATTATTTTCTTACACATTAAACTTAGAATTAAGGGACCACCTTTGTGTGTTGCATTCATGGCCTTGACACGTTGTATCACGAAGTTGTGTGTCGCATGTAGAATACGGAAGTGCATGATTGGCTGGCCACCAGTACGTACAAGCCGTGCGATAGGAATAACTGCTAATAGAGGTTGCATGTTAGTTTGACTTAGCAGTTATAGTGGTTTATGTTGTGGATACAACATAGTTGGCATTGGGCGGGGAGGACAATTCCTTAGCGTATGGGTTTCGATGCACTTTCCCTTTTGTAACCCGTGAGCTCCGCCAGAGACACGGGTCAGATTACCCATGATTACTGACGGCCACTGACGATTCTGCGGAACGTCATGCTCTTACTGATGGGGCCTCTGGTGCCCAAGGGGGACTATGCCGATCCTATTCAGCCAGGGCCCATACGTAGGAAGGATTTTTCTTAACAATATTTCACATAGATTGGTTAGGCACCTTTATCTGTTAGGTACGAGTACTTTTGGTTTGGGTACTTGTATCTGACCGTGGCTTGGAACAATAACTTGTCGCGGATTAGTTCGTCACATCTTGTCCTTGTTTGGTTGTAGGTGTGACTTACTACTCCGATGAGAAGGTACTGAACCTTGTTGGGGTCCGGATACCATATTGGATTCATAGCATGGAAAGATACGCCACCGTGAATTAGTTTACCATCTCCTGTCCTTATTTGGTTAGGGAGATGGTACGCTCGTTCAGTAGGTGCGTATTGGACCATGTTATAATTCGATTTACTTACTTATTTGAGCAATATTTATTCAGTTTATATGGCATGCTATTATGTGTCTTGTTACGTCCCTCTGAGGACCTGGTTATCTCTCCAGGTGTGTGCTATTGTCTTTTGCAGGTGTTCTAGCTCTAGCCGTGATCCGCTCTATTTCTTCGAGGATGATTGCACTTGGATCGTCTTCGCTTCACTCGCTAAATTTATTTCTTTACTCATGTATTTTCCTTTCACTTGTTGGTAGTGGATTTGTCTCCGCCCAACATATTGTATCAAGACAAATTCATAGTTGATTGTATGATATCTTTTATTCTTGTGGATGAGATTAGTTATGGTTTTACTGCATATTACAGCTTATGTATCCATACGAGGCCTATGTACTTCGTATGAATACAGCTGGTATGTTTATGTTTCTAGTCCTACGTATTTTAGGACTGGGGCATTACAGATTTGGAGTTCCAAAGGGAGCACAGCTTCAGTTCCATATACCAGGGAAAAGAGTGTACTGTCAGTGGGTGTTCGGACTGTAGTTCGGTAAGCCCATAGGCACTCCTCGAGCTTCTCATTTCAGTCAACCATGTTCGAAGACACGACATTCTTGAGGAGTTTGATAATCATCTTATTGAAAGCCTCGACCAACCCATTTGTTGTTGGGTTATATGCATATGAGGCTATATTCTGGATCTGATTCTGGTCACATAATCGACGAAAGGCGCCATTAACAAATTATGGGCTATTGTCATGGATGATCCCCTGAGGCAACCTAAACTGGTAGATGACGTAATGTTTAAGGAATTTAATCACATCTGAAGTATTAACATTAACAAGTGGTACTGCTTTCGCCCACTTGGAAAAATAGTCGGTTATAGCTAAAATAAATCGGTGACCTTATGATGACAATGGGGTTATTGTGCCAATGGTATCCATTCCCCATGCCACAAATGGCCAGGATGCAATTATTGGGTACAAAAATTATGATGGCTGGCAGATGATGTCTATATAGATTTGGTACATCCGACATTTCTTAGTGTACGCCAACACATCTGCTATCATTGTGGGCCAGTAATAACCCATGTGTTTGAGTCGATCATGAAGTTTAGGACCTGGTTGGTGGACTCTGCAGGTACCATCATGAGTTTTGTGAAGCGCTTCGTTATCTTCACTATCCGGTAAGCATCCGAGTAGGAGACCATCAAAGGAACATCGATACAATATTTTAGTTTGAACGTCACAATAGAACCGAAAAGAGCTTCTTCTAACGAAAGTTACTTCCTTGGTGTCATGATTCGCTCCCACTTTTCGGGATGCGAGTGTGTAGCCAAGTCCAGCCTACGCCGTAGCATCGGCGGTAGTACGCTGTCTAGGTTTGAAGGTCAAACTCAAATACAATAAAATCATATCTAATTGCTCATTCATAACAATTATTTTATTTACAAATCCAATATTACAACATAAATGATTTTTGGGAAACAAATTCGCTAAACATTTAAATAAAAGAAACTAACTAATCTCACTAGAATCTAAGGTCGACCTCCAAGATCTCTATCTCCCCCATATAGTCCATAGTGCAAAAGTAGGTAGCATGCCAAGTCACCTGCAACGATCCAGTTAGGAAAGGAACAAAGTGCAACCCTATTACAATAATGTAACTTAATATAATATAAGCTAGACAAGTAGAGATGCAATAGAGAATAAGAAAAAATGTATATGAACTGGAAATAATAAACATGTAATAGAAACCACTAGCAAGAACATGGACGAACGAACAACTAGTAATGAACATGGACAGGTAAACAGACAGTGTGTTTGAAATAATTTTTGACCTGTGAACGGCTTAGCTAATACGGTACATCATAGATGGCTATCATTCAGTATTGGGACGGCTAACTCATACGTGAGATGTATGACTTAGTGTAAAACCGATAAAATTAGAATTTTATAATAAATGAGTTTTACGATATTTTAGTTATCTGCCAGTAATTTAGAATTAATAGAATAATAATAATAATAATAATAAAAATAATAATAATAATAATAATTATTATTATATAATTAGTCGATTAAATAGGAAAAACAAATTGAGTTATGAAAGATTATTAATCAATTTGATTGCAAATTATTAATTGATTAATTTTTAGCTAGTTTAATTTAGGCCTATTAGCTAAAGCCCATAGCTTGGACCCGTTACCTATTGGTTCAACCTTTTAACCCATTTCCCTATCCAAATCCATCTACCCGTTCAATCAAATCTTTTAACCTTTTAACCCGACTATCCCGACTCCTTACCCCACTCTCGGATCTACCAACCTCTCTCTTCCCGTACAAACAAAAGAGAATTTCTCAGAAGCTTTTTCACAGAATCTTTCTCTCCCCAAACCTTCACAAAGCCACCTCACCACATTCTACCTTCACCCTCTCCTCAATCCGACCCAACCGCGACGCTCCCCACCTCGTCCTGCTGGACCCAACACCCCTCTTGGGGCATTTTTGATGTAACTCGCGCGACTCCCGACCGGCATCCCGTGGCCCGACCGGCCTCCCGCCGTCCGACGGCCTCCCGCCGCCCGATGGCCTCCAGCAGCCCGATCGGCCTCCTGCCGCCCGTGCCAGCCTGTGCGCTGCTCGTGCCAGCCGCGCACTCCGGTGTCCGTCGCCTGTGTCCGCCTCCCCTTCCCCCCCGCGCGCGGCTGCTTGTTCGCCGTTCGGCGACCTCTGTGTCCCTGTGCGGCACTTTCTTCGGTTTCTCGGCGTTCCGAGCACCTTCGTACGCCGATCCGAGTCTGAGGCCTCACCTCGGTTCTCCTTCATTAGATTTCTGGTAGGTTCTGTCAGAAACCCATTCTATTTCCAGAGTAGAAATTCGACAGAAACCCATAATCCTGTCCGACCAAAGTTGACAGAATAAAGCTCTGTCAACTTTGGGATAATTAGTTTCCCAATTATGTTAATTATCAATTATTTTAATGTAATTAATTAATTAGATGGTAATTAACGGTTATTTAATTATTAGAATTGCTAGTAATTATTGGGCATTATAAAAGTTGTTGGATTATTTATAATTTAAATAAAATAAATATTTTACTTAAAAAAGTTAAATTAATAGTTAATATTACTGTTGTCTTATTAGATTATAGTCTTAAAATAGTATTTAAATACTATCCTTAGTAATTATTCTAAATTAAATAAAAGGATTGCTAAATAAATAATTATCATAATAATTGTGGTATTATAGATTTAAAAGTATTTACTAAACCTGTTAAGGTTATTTTACGTAAATAAAATGCTAATTAGTTTCAAAAGTATTTCCATTACCAAAAAGGGTATTTTGAATATAAGTAAATCTAATTAAAATATTAGTTCTATTTATTAAAGAAAAAAAATCGTTTACCATTTATTTTAGATAAAATATATTAAATCTCACGTTATTATGATAAATATTTTTTATTAAAAAGATCGTTTTGTCCACTAGTTGCTAATTACGTGTATTACATTAAAAGTGTATTTTTGGATAAATTATGTTCATAGTCACAAATAAATACTAATTTGTTATGATCTTGTTATGATCTTATGTTTCTTACTTAAATTTTCTCTAAAATATTTTTATAATTAAGCAACTGCCTTATTATAATTATTAATGAATTTAGAGTCCAGATTATTATTATATTATTAATAAGTTAATTAATTAGAATTGTAACAAATCTTAGATTGGCAACTAAGACATGTTTCACTAATATATGGTTCAGTAGCTTGAGTATTTTCCTGTCATCCCCTATCGCTCCAAAAAAACAAGACGAGTTTCATATTATTCAAATTTATAATTTAGTTGATAATTAAATCCATTGCGTCATTAAGATTATACACTGTATCAACACTTGAATTACGGGATCCCTCTCGGACCTAAATTGATTGCTTGATTGACTTATTGACTCAGAAATTGGGGAGTAGTGTAGCGTCTGTGACTAAAGCCGTGTTACCAATATTGACTCTCTCGTGCTAACCCTTATTGCACATGGGGTTGAGCCGTACCGTATGCTAGCATTAGGCCCAATACTAGTATGCATATTGACTCTACCAGCCGGTCACAGATTGCTACACACTCAAATCACTATTGAATCATTATAGATTGCATCAATATTTCTCTTGAGATTTTACTGCTTCTTTGACTCATTGTTGTTATTTAAAAAAATATAATAATGCTTTAAAACTGCTCCTTGTTCTTTAATTATCTCTTAGAATACTAAAAATGGATATATGTTTCTTGCTCCTCTCCTGACAGAAGACCAACATTTTTAGGTGACTACGATGATGAGGAGGTGCCCTTTAGTACCTACTACGGACCGGATTTGAGTTTTGAGGACATAGCTGAACCCGATCAGGGAGCCCAGGATTTCTGGTCGTACTTGCAGTTTAGCTTCTGTATTTATAAAATTGTAATAAAAGACTGGTTGTAATAAATTGACTATTATCTTGTTGGTATGTTTTTATTTCTTAAACATACATTAGTTCTGGACTTTAATGTTTAAATAAAGTTCTTTTAATTTTCTCATTTTAGAATATTGTGCTTGAGTTACTACTGATTGATACAACTTACTGCCACCATCTCACAATGGTGCAGGCTGGGCATGATCCGACTGGACCCAGAATCTTGGGATCGGGTTGTGACACTTAGCTATCATTCATTAACAGTATTCGCGTTTGTTCACATACCTACCGATTATTTTTCCTCCCGACTCACTAAACAGTTAATAAACGACCAGTGATACAATCAAGCATATCCTGTCACAATTATTTCACAATCTGGATACTCAATTAAACACAGTAAAAGATAGCATTATAATGTAAGAAGCACATAAAGCAATATTGTACTTGCCTTGATTAAGTTGCAATTGTTGTCTAACTTGATCACGTTGGCACAAAATAGTTGTGAATGTCATAAGTATGCAAGACGACCTCTAACGATGGAACAAACCATGCCATTGGGTCAAGAACGGTCCGATTATCCTAGGGTCAATATGAAGTAGACAGAATCATTAGAAATAGGAACGTATGACTAGTCTCAGTTAAGATTCGATATTCGAAGAAAATTTATTTTATAAAAAGGAAATCTTTAAGAAAATATATATAGAAAAATACTTGTAATCTTTCTGGAAAATATTTACGATATAAAAATAATAGTCAAAATAATTTAAATAATTACTTTGGAGCTAGAGAAAATCGTATCGAAGCTATACTATAGATAAAAAAATATTATAATAATATTTTAAGGTTAATAAGCTATACTTAAATACTAAAATAATAATATTATTTAATTCTAAAATAAATTACTTAAAAATATAATTTAACCTAATAATAATCTAAAATATAATTTAAATAAGAAAATTTGGCCATAGAAAGTCATATTTCTAAATTTGGAAACCATAGCACGCAAATCGAGGCGTGCCATTGACTAACTAGACAAATGTTATGAAGTCAAGATTTTGAAAGTGCATCTTGGTAGATTTCAATGTCACGAGTGTATCAGAATTGACTGCGCCACAAAATCACGCTTTGGCAAAATATATTGCCGTTATGGCTATACGGGACCAAATTGATAATTTATCGATCAAATTTGAGTTCAATATAATAAATAGAATAGTAAACGGACCTCTAAAATTCTTGAAATTTTTTACGTCAAAGATCATCGTGTCATCTTTCCTAAACTTCAAACGGATCACGAATCGGAGATTGAGATCTCCCGAAATCTCAAAAACCGTGAGACGTGTCAAGTTTTGGACAACCAACACTAAATAATTCTCCAAAAATTTATAAGCAAAATCTCAAAAAATAAAATATATATTCTCAAAGTTGACCTTGAGACAATTCTAACAAAAAAATGACGCCTGAAAATGAGGTCGTGGCTATCCGCAATCGCTCCAGGAAGTCGGGGAATCTTCTAGAGATCAATCTCTCAAATTCGGCCAAAAATAATTAGGGTTTCCTGGTTTACGATATATATATATATATATATATAGAGAGAGAGAGAAAGAGAGAGGGAGTCGACTAGAGAGGCAGTTTGAAGTCGCAGCTCTGCCAAGTGGCGTCATCCTAAGCAGCCCACTCAAATGATGAACAATTGGATGGCACTGCTGGTTGGTGTAGCCGACTATGAGTCGGTTGAAGCCGGCTCATATATAGAAATCCTGGCTAAGTCACTGTCTATCTCGCTGACAGCTGGGCTGCCCAGCTTGTGTAGTACCCCGCTGCACAATGGTACTAGATAAACAGAGAAATCGGATTGCTGGCTCTGCAACAGAAGACGATTAATCTGGGTGAGTGGACGAAGTCTCAATTGCTGATTCACTTACACCTAATTAAAATCTGAGTTTTTGATTGAATGCTATTGTTAATAATATGATGGTAATCATTGAGTATGCTTATAAGAGAATCCACATGCTGGCATGCTAAGAGCAAGAAAAGAGATAACCTGCATGCTAAGAAGTAGACTTGTTGCCTGCTAATAAAAAATGATATGATACTTGTCATGCTTGATAAGATAAGAGAAGACAAATGAATTGAATTGAATGAGTGATCATATGCTTGTTGCTAAGTATGCTTAAGATTTGTAGACATGTATAGACGGACTGGTACATGTTGACATAAATAAAAGAAAGGCACAAAATGAACATGTCGTACATCTGCAAGGGCATGAAATGAACATGTCGTAGATCTGCTAAGGCACGAAATGAACGTATCATATATCTGAAAGATCTGATCAAATCTATTACATCTGATAGAACTTCTAGAGCATGCATTAGTCTTGGACAACTCGTACACGAGTAAAATTTGTCGCTCGGGTGGAATCTGGGGGCGCCTGGAACCACTCGGCCTAGGAGAGATTGGGGCCTCCATGTGAAAAAAGGAGTCGATATCTGAGTCCTTAGCGATGAGCTGAACCGGAGAGTCACAGCGACTAATCATGGGATTTTTCATAGACCATCATATAGATAGGTGTTGGTTGGTACAGAGCTAAACCGGAGAGTCACAGCTGCCAATCGAGTCTGCATGTGTCAAGAATGTTTGCTAAGAGCTAACAATACAGAGACGAATAGTGAACAATGTTGGTATTATCATTCTTATGCTAATCCCTGTCTTGTGCAAGGATGGATGTCGGCTATGGTAAGAACCACTTAAAAGTGATACATATGTATTGTTTGAGTTTGCTATATGAATTGCTTGCAGAGATTAATTCATTACAAAGAAATGCCAGGTTCCACTAAAAACGATATGATATCGTGCTTATAATTGTCCATAAGAGTTGATTGAACAAAAAAATGATTATGCTCATGAAACATGCTGCGCACTGCACATGAAATGAATAGTCATCGTGCTTGAATTGAACAGTCCCTTGTATGCTTGAGATGGAATGAACTGAAATGAATTGTGGCTTTTCAAAGATGTTTTTCAAAGAATGTAAACTGACTCTGTATGCATGAAATGAATATAGGTAAAAGTAGCAAGATCACATCACAAGAAATATTTTCTCACTAAATGAACAGTGATCGTTTCTGACAAATGTAGCTCTTTGTTCATAATCACCAGTATGCTGATATATTGACCCACCATCAGCCTGCATGAAGGTGCAATATGCATAGAGAAGGATAGTCCGAAGCGATAGCCCGAGCCTCATCCTCAGGAGCCAGAAATCAGAAGAGATTCCAAGAGATGGACTTATATTATAAGAGTTGGTTTTGTATATAAAGGGATGTAATGTATGGGAACGGGATCATTGTAATATGTAAAGTTCTGAGAGAATGTAACATTGTATCTGAGAGAATTGAGAGCTTGTAATCTGTTCAAATGAAATCAATAAAAATAATTATTTCTTGTTACCATTGTGTTCAATGCATGTATTCCGAAATATGTCCGCTGCTGCTTAAATTATCTACAATATGTTCCGCTGCGTATTGTCAATCTTGTCTATCTTGTCTTACTTCAAGTCTTGGCCTTGTACAAGCACAACTTAGGCTTGCACGGCATCATGCCTTAGCGAGAATGATCGATCTCAAAGAGTCCGAAGCGAGGACGAAAGGACTCTGCGTGATCGGGGCATGACAGAATGGTATCAGAGCAACACGATCCTTTGGCCAATTCAAAGATGTTTCCCTGATCAAAATTTCCTTGCTTGCTTGATATCATCAATGAGATGAACGTTCCATAAAATAAGTCCGTAAATATTTTTATGATGCCGGCATATGTTTTATCGATTTGAATGATTGAGATTGATGCTTTATTGAACAAGAGTTTTCATATAATCTAAATTGAGAATTGTACCGATTGATGATGGCAAAGGATAAGGACTATCGCTGCTAAGGATAACGTAACTTTCTCCTTAAGTTTCGAGGACGAAACTTTTCTCGGTGGGTAATTATGTAGTGCCCTGCTCCGCAAAGGCACTAGATAAACAGAGAAATTGGATTGCTGGCTCTACAATAGAAAACGATTAATCTGGGTGAGTGGACGAAGTCTCAATTGCTGATTCGCTTATGCCTAATTAAAATCTGAGTTTTTGATTGAATGTTGTTGTTAATAACAAGATGGTAATCATTGAGTATGCTTATAAGAGAATCTACATGCTGTCATGCTAAGAACAAGAAAAGAGATAACATGTATGCTAAGAAGTAGACTTGTTGCCTGCTAATAAGAAATGATATGATACTTGTCATGCTTGATAATATAAGAGAAGACAAATGAATCGAATTAAATGCGTGATCATATGCTTGGTGCTAAGTATGCTTGAGATTTGTAGACATGTATAGACGGACTGGTACATGTTGACATAAATAAAAGAAAGGCACAAAATGAACATGTCGTACATCTGCAAGGGCATGAAATGAACATGTCGTATATCTTCTAAGG
Source organism: Iris pallida (assembly GCA_029216955.1). NCBI lineage: Eukaryota > Viridiplantae > Streptophyta > Magnoliopsida > Asparagales > Iridaceae > Iris > Iris pallida. The sequence continues at coordinate 2,314,702 of JANAVB010002600.1, forward strand.
CACGAAATGAACATGTCATATATCTGAAAGATCTGATCAAATCTGTTACATCTGATAGAACTGCTAGAGCATGCATTGGTCTCGGACAACTCGTGCAAGAGTAAAATTTGTCTCTCGGGTGGAATCTGGAGGCGTCTGGAACCACTCGGCCTAGGAGAGATTAGGGCCTCCATGTTAAAATGGGATTCGATATCTGAGTCCTTAGCGATGAGCTGAACCGGAGAGTCACAGCGGCTAATCACGGGATTTTCTATGGATTATCATATAGATAGATGTTGGTTGGTGCAGAGCTGAACCGGAGAGTCATAGCTACCAATCGAGTCTGCATGTGTCAAGAATGTTTTGCTAAGAGCTAACAATGCAGAGACGAACAGAGAGCAATGTTGGTATTATCATGTTTATGCTAATCCTTGTCTTGTGCAGGGATGGACCGTCGGCTATGGTAAGAATCACTTAAAAGTGATACATATGTATTGCTTGAGTTTGGTATATGAATTGCTTGCAGAGATTAATCCATTGCAAAGAAATGCTAGGTTCCACTAAAGAAAAGATATGATATCGTGCTTATAATTGTCCCTAAAAGTTGCTTGAACAAAGAAATGATTTTGCTCACGAAACACGCTGCACACTGCACATGAAATGAATAGTCATCGTGCTTGAATTGAACAGTCCCTTGTATGCTTGAGATGGAATGAACTGAAATGAATTGTGGCTTTACAAAGATGTTTTTCAAAGAATGTAAACTGACTCTGTACGCATGAAATGAATATAGATAAAAGTAGCAAGATCACATCACAAGAAATATTTTCTCACTAAATGAACATTGATCGTTTCAGACAAATGTAGCTCTTTGTTCACAATCATCAGTATACTGATATAAGGACCCACCATCAGTCTGCATGCAAGTGCAATAAGCATCGAGAAGGATAGTCCGAAGCGATAGCCCTGACCTCATCCTCAGGCCAGAAATCAAAAGAAATGCCATGAGATGGAAATCTATTGCAAGAGTTGGTTTTGGATATAAAGGGATGTAATGTATGGGAACGAGATCATTGTATTCTGTCAAGTTCTGAGAGAATATAAAATTGTATCAGAGAGAATCGAGAGCTTGTAATCTGTTCAAATAAAATCAATAAAAATAATTATTTCTTGTTACCATTGTGTTCAATGCATGTATTCTGAAATATGTCTGATGCTGCTTCAACTATCTGTAATATGTTCCGCTGCGTATTGTCAATCTTGTCTATCTTGTCTTGCTTCAGGTCTTGGCCTTGTGCAAGCGCAACTTAGGCTTGCAACACCTTAGCGAGGATGATAGATCTCAAAGAGTCCGAAGAGAGGACGAAAGGACTCTGCGAGATCGGAGCGTGGCAGCTCGGCCCTAGAGGAAGACAGGTGGGCCTGGCGGCTGACATGGCGTGTAGCGCCCCAGTCCCAAAATACTTAGGACTAAGTACGTAGACTTGCCAGCAACATGCATACAAAATATACTCCAATATATGGAATTCTCATATGTACATATAAGCTGTAAAATACAGTAAACCATGACAACTAATCTCATCTACAATAAGAAATTAAATGTATAATAAAAACCAACTCTGAAGTATCATTTGTACAAAAGTTGGGCGGAGACAGATCCATTACCAACCATTTATTTAAGAAGAACAATACAAGGAAAGGATAGATAAAAATAGCAATGGACGATCCAAGAGCAAGCTTCCTCGATAGAAAAGGAAAGACTACGATCTTGGCTAGAGTACCTACGAAAAGACATAAAAGCACCCACCTGGAGAGATCACCAGGTCCTCAGAGGGGCGTAACAAGATACAAGAAAACAACATGCCGTATACACTGTGATATATAATAGAAAATAAATTGATACATGCAATAGGGTTCCTAACCGTTCTACTGTGAACATGCAATTAAGATACAATCCTTCGATGCATGAGCCCTGGCTATAGATGGGATCGGCATAGTTCCCGTATAAGGTACCAGGGGCCTACGTTCGTAACGTCCGAAGATCGTCAGAGGGCATCATGTGTAAGGGGTACATCCATAACGCTCTGGGAAACGTCAGAGGGCACCTGGAGCCTACGTCTCCGGTGGAGCACACAGGTAATCAAAAAAGTGCAAAAGAAGCCCATACGTCAGGTATTGTTCTTCCCACACAATGCCTAGTATAGTAATCTCCATGACTAACATAAACCATTGGTAACCGCCAAGTCTACTAACATGCAATTCAATTGGCAGTTACTCCTATTCGTCGTACGTCCCATACGTATTGATGGCCAGCCGACTACGCAAGTACGTATCCTATATGTGACTCACAACACGTGAATAAGCATGTGTCAAGGCCGTATGAGATATACCAATACCTCATCATTAATGGATTGTCACTAGGCTAAGTCAATGCAAGAGAATAAAATAAAGCAAGTAAAACGACTGATACAGTCGCTTGCACCCAAGTGTGACTTGGACGCACAATGATATAATACTAACAATCGACAAATAATGCTGAATATAAAAAACTGAAAATAAGATAAAAGTAAATCACTGAGTATGGTGACAAGGTATCTTGCCTGGTGGTGTAGGAATGTCAATCCGACAATCAAGTACGTCAGCAATGAAAACTCAAAATCCACGAATGGCTCCGGATGCTAAAACAAACATCAAGAAAGTTCCCGATATAAAATATATATCCAGGAAATGCCTGTCCAAAAGTCAAATTCTAGAATAGGGGCAAAATCATAATTTTGGGTCAAAACGATGTCCGATGTTAGTTACGTTTTGCACCAAAATGCGTGCAAGTATCTACGGTCTCTAAAGTCATCAAAATACATGTCTAAGGGTCTGTTTTGAGTTGACGAACCCAACTATATGTCCAAAGTTGGATTCCGTTGGGCCGTACACAATTCACCCGTTGGATCGGGTCACGGGCTCGCCAAATAGGCGTTCCGGTTGACCTTCTCGAAATTGTACCAAACTTGGCATACATGACCAAAAAAATGACATGGTCCTGTTGGCGCAAGTTATATCTCGAATCGACGACTGTACACGAAGTTACGGCCTAGTTTATAAAGTGGCCGATACGGGGTATCTTGACGGAGACGTATCAAATTCGTCGTGCATTTGTAACCAATTTTAATTCTATCAAAGTCCACACGTCCATGAAGTCGATACGCACCTTTCGATACTTTTGGTTCACGACACGTCACCCGGTCTGGCGGGACACACGTCATATCGGATGTTTTGGGTTTTCGAAAACTAATTTTCTTTTCCAATGTTTGAAACTATTTTAACAGAAATATAATGGATTAAAAATAAAACTAAAAACTGGGTTGTAGTCTCGTATAGGTTGTCTAAAACTTTGTTCAGACAATTTTCTAATATTTGGGACAACATGGTCAAAATTCGACCGCAAACGTGGGTGATTAGGACAATTCTAATGTTCAGAAAAATTAAGTTTTCCTCGATTTTGGAACTCGTTTTTCGTCGTACACGATGCGAACTAAAATGATCTATTTGAAGAGAAGTGTATTGGTAGAGGTTGTCGACACACCAGAAAAGATATCGAAAATCGGTTGAGCGAGAATACGGAAATCGTGCTACGAAGTTAGCCTTACAGGCCGCTGCTACTTTTGCTTTCCTGCGCTGCCCGACTTTGCGCGCTCGTCTTCGGCCATCTCCGGTGACCGGCGGCCGCCCAGGCGGCGTACGAGCGCCAAGGTGTGGCAGCGGTCGGCCATGGATCTGGGTTTGGGGGTTTTCTACTTTTCTCGGTCTCGGTATATACCGTTCTTTGTATATATATACTAAGTATATAATGTGGGGGGTGCTATCGGGTTCCGCTGGGGTTTGGGTTTGCCTTTTTTTTCCCTCTTTAACCAATTTAACTCCTATTTAATATCTACATATATTTCCAAACTTAATAAATTTTATTTTGAAAAATCTTACTAGTAAAATTAAAATTCCAAAAATCTCAAATAACTTCTAAATAATCTAAATTTTTTTATTATCAATAAAATACATAACACATTTATCTAAAACCCTTGAAACTCAAGGAAATTTTAAATTTACTCAAAAATGCTTAAATAGAAATTTTACTAAAATAAGCGTATATTTTTGTTTTTGTTTTTATCACATATACCTATTTACCTAAACACTTTATTCATATAAAATATTTTGTACATAATATTTATAAGGCAATATAAACATATTTACTAGAGTTCATATAAATATAAATATACATATATAATTTTTATGTTAACTTTATATACAGTAAATAGAGAACGAAGTAACATCTATACATATATATTTATGCAAATTTAGATTCTAAATCGAATAGTAATGAATACTAAAAAAAATCGAAGAGAAATAAAAATATTAAATAAAAAGTAGGGAGTTTTACATCCTGCGCAACTTATAAGAATTCCGTCCTCGAAATTAAAAATAATCTTAATATTAAAGAACAATGAGATGAAGGGAGGGTATGTACGTAAATTCATATCTCGATTTTCGAAAAGAGGGAGGTAATTGTAAAAGCAATCCATATTTGCTCCATATCCTACAAGATAAGGTATTTTTGGTTTAAGGTCCTACCCAACTTATAGAAGTTGGTTAACCCAAAAAATCGTCATTACAGGACTTTTGAGGAGGATAATTTCTAACGAGAGACTCAAGAATTGGACACTTCTGACCGCAGTCATGGATCCTAAAGGGAGCCTCGATATTGCCATGGCGTTCTTGGTGTCACGACCGCACCCAATGTAGGGGCACGAGAAGTAGGTACGTCCAGCCTATGCCGCAGAATCGGCGGTAGAACGTTGTTCAAGATCGCTAACTAAATAACTCACGCTATATATATAATGCACCTGTCATAAATCTCAACTTCGAACGGAGGACAAGTATAAGATATGATATAACTCAATCACAGTTTAAGCATGATATGATAACACAGAAGTCTATACTAAACTCAAAGCAAAAACTTAAATAAACTTCTAAAATAATAATATCTCAAACAATCTCAAATATAATTCAAATCTCTACTTATTGCAATACAAGTTCCAACAGAGAAAACTAAACCATAAACTAGCAATCTACTCCAAGCACAACTGGTCCTCTAGGCTAGCTGTGAATCTCTATGTTACCTGTAATATTTTCAACAGGTCCAGTCAGGACAGGAACGAGCACAAAATCTCAATAATTCATATCATGACAGGAATATAAAGCATGCAATAGAGTAATATACCTGAATCGCTGAAAGAAATGTACATGAAAAAGAGAGAGATAACTGTACTCGAAATATCTACTATAAGTAAAGAACTACAAGTGACTAGTGGTTTAGAGTACAAGATAGGCATGCGAACTGCTTGATCAATACATGATTACACTACTAAGTTGTACATGATTATACTACTTGGAATTGTTCACATGACTATTTTTACTCCCCCGTACCCCAATCAATACACAAGGATCTAGACAGATTATGTTATTGTACATGATCATCACATGGGGCTCATAAATGAGTGCACATAAAGTTATACATGAGGGCTCTGTGAACATGAGAGTATATGAATCACAAGGATATACATGAATAGTGAAAGCACGGGAATACATGATGAAAGTGAAATACACATGACATGATGTACCCGATGCTCCCGAGGGGGATAACATCTCATAAAAAGATCCATATAGTACCAATCCGTGTTAACAACGTGACAACATCAAGTAAAGTAATCTAGAGCAAGAATATAAGTCCTAGCAAGCATGAAATGATCAGAGAATGTACTCGCCTGATATCCTGAGCAACTGATGTATATCGGTGTCCGAACTGGAGTCACAGAGTCCTATTTAATAAGATACATGTTACAGTGTGTACTATAATGAATAATTGAATTAAATAATAAATTCTACATGCACTAGGCCTCTCTAGGTCAAAAGTTAACCCTTAGTCAAACATCTAGTCAACTTAGTCAAACTTGGACTAGGTTTAGCCAACAACAAATCTAACCATCTCCTATATTTATATACCATATTATACTAAGCTAGCTAGTATATATGATAAGGCCTATGTAGGATACCTATAACCCAAAATATATATATACCTATTTATATAACCCTTCCACAATCTAACATCACCTACTCAAACTAAAACAGTTAGACACTAACCCACTAACATTAGGATACCATATCAACCTTAGTCATATTGGCATTCCAATACCAGTACCTTGGTTGGAATCTAATACCTTAACTTGTATAAAACTATACCTTACATTGGTATCTTGATACCATACCTTGGTCATAAGGTAAACTAATCATTTACCTTGAAGGTAAAGGTAATTTATATTTACCTTAAGATACTAACTTGGTATCATGAGATACCAAAATACCCCTCAATTATCTAATTAACTAACTATCTAATGTACTAACGTAAAATCTTAACTAATATCTAACATATAACCTATAGAGACTAACTTGTTAACATATCAATATCTAGAACTAACATAACCTACTAATATATCAATATCTAACATACTAGATATCTAACATCAAACTATCTAACAACATATCAAATATCTAACAAAATACTAAACTCTACTATCTAACTAACACTCATACTAACAAATATAACTTACACTAACATATAACAAACTCTAATATATCTAACCCTCTACTAACAAACATACTAATATATATAACTTACACTAACATATAACAACTCTAACATATCTAACCCTCTACTAACTAATATCTAACAAACATACTAACATATATTACTTAAAAATAATATATATATATATATATATATATATATATATATATATATATATATACACACACACACACACAAACTATATCATACATATACTCGACAACCTATAATATCTACATTCACTTAATATCCATACTACAAGGACTCATAGGTTACACAAAATGCCTATATCGTATAGTCACTCTTCTACTTAAAACTAATACTGTACCAATTGGGTCTTCACTAAATTTTAGGATTAAAGTATGTTGTAGTCCTTCGTATTAGCTTTCTGGAACTTCAAATGGATCACATTTTCGTGTCAGAAAGCTTCCAGAATCGCAAAAACACCGAAACGCGTTTATCTTTCGTACAACTGACATTCAAACAGTTCTAAGTTGCTATGGCTACTAAAAACGTGGATGAATACTATGACAAATTTGGATTGTTTGAAAAAAAAATACATCTCACTCTCCACACCACCCAAGACACACATCAAACCACACTCCCCTCTCATCTAACACAAGCACACCACTAACAACATATCTACACACATCTAAATATATAAAATATATCTAACATACCTATTATATATATACAAAATAATCTTTATATAAAGAGACACTAAAATGACAAGTTGAGGCAAAAAATATGACGTGTAGACTAACTACTTAGATCTAACCATGTGTATCCAAATAAAATTTATTCTAACCATCCTAACTAACATGTCTAAAACTGAAATTAAAACACAATTAAACCTATTAGACATTAAATCAAACACATGAGGTGTCCTAATTTGATATCTAATAAGCAGGACACAAGACACAATTTTAACTTGCTCTAGAGAGCTCCAAATGGCCTCAAACTTGAATCTAAAGTGGGTACATGCATGAGGGTGGATCCTATGGATTCAAAACTAACTAATATGCATAGAAAATCAATTTAGAGGGTTTTTACCTATTGGGACTGGAATCCCAATGATACTCCCAAGGACACGGCTCCGACACGAGGATCTTCCAAAAAGGACACTCCTTCTTGCACTTTGCTCCAAATCTTTACTAGCACCCTCCCTTGGTAGTATGAGAAGGTTGGATAAAAGTTTTGGTAGAGGGATGTAAGAATTTGGAGATCAAATCAAAGAGGGAAGCTCTCAATTTGGGAAAGAACACTTATGAAGGAAAATGGAGGCTTGATGGAATGAAATGAAAGGAAGGGAGGGTAACCAACCTATAGTGTCTACCATTAAACCCTATTTGGACCTTGGGGGAAAGCCCAATAAGGCCTCAACTCGTCCTTTAGGTTAATTTTAAGTTAGGTTCAAGTTTGGGATCAAAAAGGTTAAATTTAAGCCTCTAACTTGACCAATCTAACAAGTAGGATTAGTCTAAACTTACTAACTTAATTAGTGGGGTTTGTGGGCCATGAATAACTAATCTTGGGGGTCCCGTCTAGAGTCTAAGATACCCGGGTCACTAACACAAGTCAGAATGAAACGAAACTCAAACCAGACTAAACAAATCCCGTAACATCAATATCAAAATATAAAAATTCTAAAAATATTAAAATATAAAAAATAACCAAAATAACAATACATCAATTTAAATATTATTAAAATAATCTAAAATTTACCAATTAATTAAAATCCTAAATAATTCAAAAGTCACAAAATGACCAAAATACCCTTAGCCTAAAAAGTTGTAATTAGTCATTCTAATCACATGGTTAGGTCCCCATGGTCATGGTTAGTCTCTAAGCTCAACAGTTCTAGGGTTCATTAGCTAACACATCAAAATTATAATTCACCAATTTTAAATAGTATTAAATTAATTAAAAATTCTCATAAATCATAAATCCTATTATTAAATAATAAACTTTTACAAAAGTTTAAAATTACCCTCATTTCAAAAAAGTGGACGGTTAGACTTGGTCACTAACTTTTCTAAGAGGATTATTACGATCTAACCTCGTTCCTATCGACCATGCTCTACACAAGATAGTAGGAACATCAGGTTCGAATATAACTAACATGTTTCAGTTCAAGGGAGTTTTAGTTTTTGCCTGACATGGGAAACTAAGATATAAACTTGAAGAACTTAGGGGAATGTGGATTTACGGCCAGCTGATAAGAATCTATAATGAGTATGGAAACCATGTTATAGAATATGATTAGGTACGGGTCTAGAATCTTTAAGTCGTAGGACTAGTAGGGACGGGATTGGTGTTTGATATCGTGTAGGAGACATGTGCTTGCTTAGGCAGAATGCATACGCCATAGATGTGATGCGTCTTGCATGAATCACGATATTTAGTTTTGTTAAAGGAATTGGTCGACATTGGCATGGTTAAAATCAAATGGAACAAGATTGGCATCCATAGTTTGTTCTAAGGTAATTGTGCCATACATGTGATAGAATTAAAATGGAGCACAAGAAGGTTTGTTTGTGTGGGACATTTATGTCATGTATGTAGTTTGACCGGTCTGGTCCATGAGTGTAAAATTTGTTCGAAGAGAACGACTCGTGTTGTGCTCAAAATATCAAAGTCACGGTAGAGGGTATCAATTGATACGAATAAAGGTGGACGTTATGAACCACTAAATTTTAGCCTAAGTGGAATCGATCTACCTCAACATCTACTAATTCAAGAACCCTGCGTTCTAGAGAGGTTTGTCTGTACCCTATGAAAATTCCTTTCTCGAAATTGAAATTAAGACACGATTCTATAATAGAACGTAATTTGAAGGATCAAGGTTTCTATCTTTCGTTGTGGTTTATCTAAACGTATGAGCAAGGAATATAAAATACAGTACGAAGATCACATCGTAACCTCCAAACAGATGGTACAACAGTTACAAATATCATCCTATATCTAAGAGAGAGAGAGAGAGAGAGAGTATGCTAAGTTCAAGGTACTACCTAACTTATAGAAATTGGTTAAACATAGAAAGCACAGTAACATGACTTCTAAAAAGATCAAATTTCAAGGAGATGTTGAGGATATTAGTTACTTCTGATCGTAGTCATGGACTCTATGGGAAGCCTAAGTATTACTCATTTAACATTGCCCATGCATTGACCATATTTTATCAAGACAGTAGGAAGGTCTTAGTCAAGCATAACCAAGAACAAGTTGGTACAACATGATTCCATTCATCTGATAACATAGGCTACAAGAGATATGGTTACAAAATTTATGGAAGGAGAATTAGTAGACCAAGAGATGGGGACTACATAATAGGTATAAAGATCTATTTCATCAAGTTTGGTTTTTGTAGTCCAAATATGATGATATGCTAGGATGGGTTTAACTGGCTCTTAATGGATTTCCTAATTGGACATCGATCTTTGATTGAATGAATCATATGCTTTAATCTATATTGACTAGATGAGATGCTATGACACTAATCTGAGCCATTCCTATTATGTTAGGGTAATCTTATATAGGTTCCAAGTCAAGTGGTCGGGCAAATTTTTTCTTTTTTTTCAGCCGGGTTGGTTAACCAGGTTCATAAAGCCCAAGAAGACGCCTTCCATGACTTTTGTGTTTAAGTAGCACAAGAAAACTCAATTGAGTGGCACACTAGGGGCATATGTGTAGTAGGCTTCGAGTGGATCACAACCATATATTGGGTCGAAATGTTTGAGTCGAGATTGGATCTCCAATTGAATTCGAAAAAGTGCATCTGTATTACGGTAAAGGTTATTGTTAACATTTTTGATTGGAAAGTTGTGTCATAAAAAATAGAGTACAATAGGACATGTTTGAAGGGGACATAATATACCTATATGAAGGTAGACTCGTCTAGATCTTGTATATAGAATTTGTTGAAAGGAAACAACTGATCTCTTGCTCCGAATATCAATGTCACGACAAAGAACATCAAATGATCTAAATAGAAAGTGGGTGTTCATGAGGCAATGATTATCCTCCAAGTGGGATAATAAACCAATAATTCTGTAAACTCTAATATTAAGGAGGGCTTGCAATCTATTCTCTTCAGAAACTAAGATATGGTTTTAGGACTTATGAGGTTAGAAAATTTCAAGGTCGGGATATTGTACCTCAACTTTTGATAATAAAGAATAATGTACGATGTAATAGATAACGTGATATGTCAGATATGAATCAAATTCGAGGATCGTACCCCAATTTATAATAAATGGAAAATGATTGTGTACAACGACACATGCGTCGATAAAATAGAATGATCCACTCGTCCATAGTATACTAGAGTTATCGATGGAGGTAACGAACTCTACGGTACGTCATATGACGGACCTCTAACAACTAAGTCATATATTTCTATTTGTGTTCAGCCTGTCAGAATATAGTCATAGGGTTTCTAATGTTGTTGAACGTGGTGCTCATGCATTGCTTGTTGATAACTACTAAATCAATATAATGGAGTGTTATGCTGCAGATATTGGCTAAGCTGGTGAGGGTGTTGTTCAAATACTAAGTCACGTCTTTTAATAATAGAATTGTATACCTAGAATAACACCTGTTGGATCCCTAATCTCGGGGTGGGTGTCTATCATAGTCATGGTAAATGCTTGTCCTCGTCTCTGTCTATTCTTTTCATGTCTAAATTGTGGGCTTGGTTGAGTAAGGGTTGTGTTAAGGCATAAGGGTTGCTAGTTAAAGCAAGATTCAAGAGACTCACAATAATTGGTTCCTTGAGAATAGTTAGTCTCCTAGGTTGGTGTTTTGACCAAGGGTAAGACCCTAATCATTCTTAAATTCAAATGACTAGAAGGTCACGACATTAGTTTTTTGGGTCGAGGGGAGGACAAGTAACTTAAGGCAAGGTTGTAGTCACATGGCTGGTCGATGGTAGCTACAATTGTGTATACAACTATCATGTTCAAAAGGGGAATACTTCATGTATATTTATCAACTACGAGCATTCTGTCTTTCTAAAATAAGTGAAGACAAAAACAATAAGTAGTTCAAAGAAGATATTACCGAATACGAATATGTGGTTCAATGACGACAAAATAATTTAAAAGAGAATTGTCAAGGCAGTCGCGAATGAGATCCTAGAGACAAGTATATTTGTTAACTATATCTCAATCCACGTAGAGTAAGAAGAGCGAACCAAGCACACTAAGGTTGATCGAACCATAATACACAGATTCTAATTAGACAATATGTTAGTGGGCGTCCCCAATAAACTTGTCCTGAACAAGCTCGATAAAGAATAAGCTTACAAAATTAGGCTATAATAGCGACATTGGTCAAGGTAGTTCAAAAGTATAATCTCGCAAGATTTATGGTGGAAAGAAAACACAATTAGTTCAAGTTCCTTAAGAATCTAAGTCTTATCCGATGTTCGTGTCTATACAGTCATCCTACTGTCTCTTGTATCAGGCCTTGGTTGACCAATGGGGTATGGACTACTAAAACTCTATACCCCCGACAAACATATCTTCCTACACCAGCATATATTAATTTAGTGCCTCCCAGTTATACTTTATTAATGGGTTATAAAAACACGGGGTGATAGGCCGTAACGTATACTACCCAATCTATAAGAGTCGACTATGAAGGTGATTGAACGATATATTATGTACAAATAGTGTTAGTCATTTTCCTAACCTCTCGATCAAGCATGAAGAAAAAGATAAGAGTTACAGCGGAAATGAATCAAGCAGAAGGAAATCAAGGCAGTCGGACGAGAGTTCAAAATTGAAATCAAAGGAAAAGATCAAGAATATGGATGAGACACCTAGATTCTAGTCCTATATGCAACATCACATCGGTACAATAATATAACCGAAGTAATAAACTCGACCTGCATGGTCCACCACAAAAACATGTAACGCCCAGTCCCAAAATACTGAGGACAAGTGCGTAGACATGCCAGCTGCATACATACGAAGTATACTCCAATATATGGAATTCTCGTATGTATACATAAGTTATAAAACACAGTAAACCATGACACCTAATCTCATCCACAATATGAAAATAAATGTATATAAAAACCAACTCCGATTTATCATTTGTACAAAAGTTGGGCGGAGACAGATCCACTACCAACCATTTAAATGAGAAGAACAATACAAGGAAAGGATAGATAAAAAAATAGCAATGGATGATCCAAGAGCAAGCTTCCTCGATAGAAATGGGACGACCACAATCTTGACTAGAGCACCTGCAAAAAGACATAAAAGCATCCACCTGGAGAGATCACCAGGTCCTCAGAGGGACGTAACAAGATGCAAGAAAACAACATGCCATATGCACTGTGATGTATAATAGAAAATAAAGTGATACATGCAATAGGGTTCCTAACCGTTCTACTGTGAACATGCAGTTGAGATACAATCCTTCGACGCATGAGCCCTGGCTATAGATGGGATCGGCATAGTTCCCGTATAGGGTACCAGGGGCCTGCGTTTGTTACGTCCGAATATCGTCAGAGGACATCATGTGCAAAGGGTATGTCCATAACGCTATAGAAAATGTCAGAGGGCACCTGGAGCCTGCGTCTCCGGTGGAGCGCACAGGTAATCAAAGAAGTACAAAAGAAGTCCATACGTCAGGTATTGTTCTTCCCACCCAATGCCTAGTATAGTCATCTCCATGACTAACATGAACAACTAGTAACCGCCAAGTCTACTAACATGCAATTCTATTGGCAGTTACTCCTATCCATCGTACGTCCCATACGTATTGGTGGCCAGCCGACTACGCGAGTGCGTGTCCTACATGTGACTCACAACACGTGAATAAACATGTGTCATGGCCGTATGAGACATAACAATACCTTATTATTAATAGGTGGTCACTAGGCTAAGTCAATGCAATAGAATAAAACAAAGCAAGTAAAACGACCGATACAGTCGCTTGCACCCAAGTGTGACTTAGACGCACAATAATATAATACTAACAATAGACAAATAATGCTGAATGTAAATAACTGAAAGTAAGATAAAAGTAAATCATAGAGTATGGTGGCAAGATATCCTGCCTGGTGGTACATGAATCGCAATCCGACAATCAAGTACGTCAACAATGAAAACTCATAATCCACGAACAGCTCCGGATGTCGAAACAAACATCAAGAACGTTCTCGGTGTAAAAGATATATCTAGGAAAAGCCTATCCAAAAGTCAAATTCTGGAACAGAGGCAAAATCATAATTTTGGGTCAAAACGATGTCCGCCGTTGGACCCATTTTGCACCGAAACGTGTGCCAGTATCTACGGTTTCTAAACTCATCAAACTACATGTCTACGGGTCCGATTTGAGAAGACAAACCCAACCATATATCCAAATTTGGATTCCGGTGGGCCATACACAATTTTGCCCGTTGGATCGGATTGCGGGCCCGCCAAATAAGTGTTTCGGTCGACCTTCTCGGAATCGGACCAAACTTGGCATACTGGACCTAAAAAATGATATGGTTCAGTTGGCACAAGTTTCGTCTCGAATCGACGAATGTACACAAGGTTATGGCCTAGTTTATAAAGTGGCCGATACGGGTATCTTGACGGATACGTATCAAATTCGTCGTGCACATGCAACCAATTTGAATTTCGTAAAAGCCCACATGTCCGCGAAGTCGATACACACCTTTCGATAATTTTGGTTCGCAACCACGTCGCCCGGTCTGGCGGGACGCACGTCATATCGGAGGTTTTGGGTTTTCAAAAACTAATTTTTTTCCAATGTTTGAAACTGTTTTAACAGAAATATAATGGATTAAAAATAAAACTAAAAATTGGGTTTTAGTCTCGTATAGATTGTCTAAAACTCTATTTAGACGGTTTTCTAAAATTTGGGACAACGTTGTCAAAATTTGACCGTAAACATGGGTGATTGGGATAGTTCTAATGTTCAGAGAAATCGAGTTTTTCTCAATTTTGGAACTCGTTTTCCGTCGCACACGATTCAAATTAAAATTATCTATTTGAAGAGTAGTGTATTCGTATAGGTTGTCTGCATACCAGAAAAGACATCGAAAATCGGTTGAGCGAGGTCACGGAAATCATGCCACGAAGTTGGCCTTACAGGACGCTACTACTGTTGCTTCCCTGCACTGCGCGTGCGTCTCCGGCCATCTCTGGTGTCCGACGGCCACCCAGGCGGTGCGCGAGGGCCAGGGTGTGACGGCGGTCGACCAGGGGTCAGGGTTTGGGGGTTGTCTGCTTCTCTCGGTCTCGGTATATCCGGTCTCTGTATATATATATATATATATATATATATATATATATATATATATATATATATATAACATATCTATATGACATATCTATAACATATCTAGAGACCATATGACCATAGTAGTGTCATAATTCTCCTATGAGCCAAGGCATGAACCCTAATGATCATAAAAGTTAATCATAACCAAATAAAAAAAAATTGGGAAGTGGGCGTAAACTTGGCGTTGTCTGGTAGAATTCGTAGACCACAAAATCTATAAAGGGGCCGCCAATCTCGAACATCCACATTTGCCTCCGTAGAATGGTTGGCTTGCATGCATAAATTATTCTTAGGACAAACCAGCTCTTGTCCAATTATCGTGATAGTCTGCTGAGTTCCGACAGGTGCTGCTAATGAGGCCGTAAGACCACCTGGGCGTCGGCTTTTAGATTTTGTAATCGGGTGAAATGATCTATAAAGAACCCCGTAAAGGCAAAAATTATTAAAATTGTCGCCTGATAGCACGAGATCAAGCTCTCATGCCGGACCTCGTATTATCCTCGAACGTGGTTTACTATTAGCTGAGAATCCCCGTAGTCTTCCAGGAAGTCGACCCCCAGTTCTTTAGCCAGTCGGAGCCCTATTATAAGAGCGTTGTACTCGACCACATTAACATGGTTCCTAGAGTGAATACGCTCGCTGGATGACCAAGTCGTCAGGAAAGATTAACACTACCCCACCCTTGTCACGCTATCACCTTTAAGCGCTGTCCTTGAAGCACCGCCAAAGAACAGTTGCCACACCGGTTCTTCTGTTGTGATGTGGGCTTCCATTACTTTATTTTGGATGTCCTCATACAATTTTGATGTCTCAGCTGCCGGATGAGCCGCCAGAAAGTCGGCTAATACTTGGCCTTTGATTACTTTTTTTTGGACAAACACGATGTCATTCGGTGACAATAGTATTTCCTACGTAGCGAGGCGTGAATTTAGTGCTCCCAGTTTTGTCATGAGGGCCCTGAGAGGATTGTCCTTGGAGATAACGTGAATTGTCTGTCCCACTATGTAACGACGAGTTTTCTTTATGGCAAAAACCAGAGCAAGATATTCTTTCTCCATATGAGTATATCTATGTTCAGCCCCAACATGCTGCCGACTGAGATAATAGATAGCTTGCTCGTAGCCTGCATCACTGTTCTAGGCTAACAAAGCGCCGAGAGAATAATCCATGGTTCGAACGTACAGTAAAAAGGGTTTTCCCATGACTAGGGCCACTAAAACTGGAGGGTTCGTGAGGTACCCCTTAATGTCTTCGAAAGCTCGTTGACACTCTTCCGTTCAAACATAAGATACTCCTTTCTTTATCAGTTCGGTGAAGGGCTTATAGTGAGCCAAAAGGTTACAGATGAACCTTCGGATGTATGTTAAGCGCCCCTGAAGACCACAAAGTTCATGAAGGTTCTTTAGCAGTTGCAGCTCAATGATAGCTTTTGTCTTTTCGGGATCGACGTGGGTCCCCTTTGAAGTAATGATGAAGTCCAAGAACTTGCCGCTAGATACCCCCATAAAGGACTTGGTCGGGTTCATCTTCAATTGGTGCGCCCTCATCAGGTCGAAGATAGTTCTTAAGTCATGAAGGTGGTCACCATAAAAATGACTTTTGACAGCGATGTCATTAACGTAGCATTCGAATGTCTTAGCAAGTGTTTGCGGAATATGGTACTCATGGCCTGCTAGTATGTAGCACCTGCATTCTTCAAACCGAAAGGCATTACGGTGTAGCAAAATATCCCAATCGGAGTCCGGAATGACATACATTTTTCATCTTATGGGAACATCTTAATTTGGTTATAGCCTGAGTAACCATCCATAAAGGGCATACGTTCAAACCCACAGGTATTGTCAACCATTACATCGGTGATAGGCAACATAAATTCATCTTTTGGACAGGCGTTATTCCGATCGCGAAAATCTATACAGACTCGGATCTTTTCGTTCTTTTTAACGACTAAAACAATATTGGCTACCCAATCAGGATGCTATTCTTTACGAATGAAACTGCTTGCTATAACTTTATTCACCTATGTTTTGATAGCGTTCATGATATCCGGACGGAACCGTCATTACTGTTGCTTCACTTTGGCTTAGCATTGGGTAAAATATTTAATTTGTGTATGGTGATGTTTGGATCCAAACCTGGTATATCTTCGTAGCTCCAATCAAAGACATCTATATATTCTCTTACAAGCTCGATAAGAGATTGGCGATCTTTCTCTCTTAGGCTTTTGCTAAAATAGGCTTGGGAGAAGAGTCATTTCCTGGATTAACTTGTACAATCTTATCTTCGGTGGGAGGCTAGCATTGTTCGAAGCATTTCTTCCATTGAGAATCAAGCTGCTGAGACCAAGGTTCAACCTCAAAGGGCTCGAAGAATTGGTTATCTTCATCGATCTGGTCTACAGACATCATGTTCACTAATAACATCTTCCAAAATGCCTCTTCGATGCTGACGTCAGAGTTACAGGAGGAGTCTGAAGAATACGAGTACATTTCATCATTGCATTATAAAATCTTAGGAGGCTTGGATGAGATATGCCCTAGTCTATAAGGGGTATTATGGTAATATTGGTCAGATTCATCCTTGGGTACATTAATCCTGATTGACAAGTGGCAACCTTTACCGTAGTTGAGATACTGCTACTCAAGTCAGGTATGGGACACCGACTACCCCCAACTTTTGGGGTCTCAAATAAAAGTTTGGATTCGGACCGGGTGCTCTAGAATACCCTGGTATTAGGCACAACCAACATGTTTCGCTTGAATATGTTCTTCGGCATACTGACCAAAGGGTTGGAGTTCTTTTTGTCTAAATGAGAACTCCTCGTCGTATGGCACAAGGCAAAGAGGGGCTCCTCATCGTCGTTTGATCGTATCTGTTCACCGAGACACTGTCGAATGGATATGGTAGACTGCAGCCATTGGAACACAGACTGTCCTTTTGGGACTGTTGTTGATTTTACACAGCAGCTACACTAGCACACGTGTGTCCAACTGAGGGTATTTTGTGTATAGTATCTTTAGTTGTTTCTTTCACTTTGTATTTGTGATTGATCACGTGACACAAATCGTGAGAAGGAAGATTCACTTTTATAACCTCTTCAAGCCTTCAGGTAGACCGAGTGCTGTGGTATGTAAGCGAAAGTATTTTTGAACCCAGTTCCTGTTTATATAGTACATTTGGCCATCTAGGAGATTCTGGAAATTGGCCCAGCCCTGGCACAGTGGTGCGTGTGTAGGACCTATAGAGTTTTCCATCGAGCGTGCGAGTCACAGTCAAAGGCATGTGTCTTATGCCAATTACCGACGAGGTTGCTGTGGCGCGCATATTGCGTATAGCTCGTGCCTTTGTATCGGACTTAGACCTGCAATATGTGGCATTTTTGCCTTTACGCACTTGGGGCTTATCCCCACCCAAGCAGGCCAAGGTGTTGAGTTTGCCTTGGGGCAGATTGTTGCTACGCCAATTGGCAAGCACACGCATCACTTCCCCCTGGAAACGAGCATCGAACATCTCAGTGTCATACGCCTGAGAAAGGCGATGAGTGAAGCCTCCGTCGCGCTAGGTGATAGTTGCACTGGCGCGTACTACTCTTCTTCAGCAGGTTGTGGGTAGGTTATATGAGCCTTAGGAACCCACGCCTTCTTCATTTTCTTAGGCTTCGATAGCCTAGGAGAAGGACCTACACTATCCCTAGAGAGCATTTTCTCAAATGCTGATTGGTCAACTTAATGACCAACATCTTTGCAGTGGTTCCGAGTATGGCCGTGTCAGATTGCATCACAACCTTTTCGTTGGAGGAGAAGGACGTCCCCAGTAGAGTCGCCATCTTATTTTCCATTGCTCGTAATACTGTAGAGGAGAGCTTTGAAGGTTGCAAACAAGAATTTAATTGGAACTCCTGAACAGGAATCTTCCAATTATACTTTGTTTTTGTTCTGGGTCATGATGGTAGAGAGTTGATTCTTTACTTCTTTGACGATCTGACTGTGAGAAAGAACTGTCGTATTTAACTTTACTGGCTGAGGGAAACGACAAGAACTCTCTCTGGAATGCTAAAAAACTCTTGAGAAAATCGAGGAACTGAAGGGTTCGAATGGAGTAGAGCCCACCTATTTATTGCTGGAAGGAAATATTACTGCACACGTCTGTGGGAGACAGGCACATGGATCCCTGATTTCTATGTGGCACCCTCTGAATAGAGTTCAGTTACCAAGGCACGCACACTTCACTGATGTGGGGTTGTAACTGACTTCCATGTGTCATCTTATTGAGATTTTGTTGGAGAGGATCTTTGAGCTGCTGAGAACCCGTTCTCCTGGCGTGACTAGGTCTTCGACACATGGCATGCTTCTAGTTCCACACGTGCCTAGGAATCACTGTCCTAGGTGGTGTGTTTGTTCATATTGGAAGAACTGTAGGCGTCGGGGTAGAAGCACACATGCTTGGAGGATACTCAGGGTGACACATGCCTGAGTATGATCAGGCAGTCCATGCCTGTTTGTACTATTTCTAAGGAAAGTGAACCTTGACTGATGTCTTCATTATCTGTACGAGAATCAAAGCATCGATTAGAAGTCTCGAGAGGAGTCAATCTCATTAAATGCAACATCAAAGAGAGTGAACTGAGGGGCGTAGGCGAGAATGTAAGAGTTCAGGCATGCCTATATAAGTGAGGCAAGAGTAGGAAGAGAGTCGCACGCTTAGCGAGGGGTGAGTAGGAAGAGGGTCTTGCCCATAGCGAGGCGTGAGTAGCCCAAGTAATCATAGTTTTGGTCTTTGTGCCTTAGTTGTCTTTGCACAGAGATCAAAACGTTCTTCCTAAGGTTCGAGGGTATAGGCAGCATATTACCTAATTGAGGCGTGACCACCATGCTGTTTTGACAAGGCGTGGATAATTCGACGCCTAGGTGAGGCACGGTCAGCACGAGGCTTTGATGAGGTGCGAGTGGCTCAACGCCTAAGTGGAGGATGGGTCACTCCTTTTTCTGGGGCACGTGACCCATGTTTCTACAATAAGGGGGACAAACTCATAACGAGTGGGTCATCCGCAAGGAGCAACATCCAGATTGGGTAGCCAATATCGTTCGTGTTAATAAATGAACAGAAAATTCTAGTTTGTATAGACTTCGAGATCTCAACTTCGCTTGTCCAAAAGATGAATTTTCTCTCCCAATCATCGACGTGATGATTGACAATACATGCGGCTTCGAACATATGTCCTTCATGGATGGATACTCGGGTTATAACCAAATCAAGATGTTCCTAGACGCCGAGAAGCATATGTCATTTCGTATCCTAAAAGGGATCTACCGCTATACAGTGATGCCCTTCGTATTAAAATCAAATGTTATATTGATGACATTGTTGTTAAAAGTCGCTCTCGAGTTGATCACCAACAGGATCTAAGGATAGTCTTTGATCTTATGCGGGCACATCAACTCAAGATGAACCCAGCTAAATCCTTGATTGGGTCTCTAACGGCAAGTTCTTGGGCTTCATCATCACTGCAAAGGGTATCCATATTGACCCAATAAAGACCAAGGCTATCCTTGATATGTGTCCAACGAATAATCTGAAAGAACTTCGAGGCCTACAAGGGCGTCTCTCATATATCATAAGAATTACAGCAAATCTCTCTAGACGATGCCAACCCTTCACGAAACTTATGAAGAAGTGAGTTTCCTACGTTTGGATCGAAGAATGTCAGAAGGTGTTCGACGATATCAAATCATACCTAATAAATCCTCCAGTCCTAGTAGCGTCAATCATGGATAAACCCTTCCTGCTCTACGTTTGTGCAATAGACCATTCTATTGACGTCCTACTAGCTCAGAAAAGCGATACGGGTCGTAAGGAAGACATTTACTACCTAAGCAGGACAATGGTTGGGGCTGAACACCTGTACAACCCCATCGATAAGGAGTGGCTAGATTTGGTCTTCGCTATATAGAAAACTCATCACAATGTAGCGGGATAGACAATCCACGTTATCTCCCAAGTTTAGTCCACTAAGAGTTTTGATGACGAAACTGGGAGTGTTAAACTCTCGATTAGCTACATGGGCAATACTAATATCACCATACGATATGGCATATTTCCACAAAGACCGGTCAAGGGTCAAGCACTAGCTGACTTTCTAGCTATCAAGACCCGCACCCGCTTTCAGGACGCGAGTGTGCACATCCGATACCGAAAACATCAAAGCTTTACGTTGAAATCCGGATGAGGTATTAGAGTCCAATGTCGTCGAAGAAGACTCCGTTTGGCAGATATTCTTTGACGGTGCTTCAAGAACAGGCCCTAAGGGTCAGATCATCGCAGGAGTGGGGGTAGTCTTGGTTTCTCCAGAAAACTTGGTCATCCAACGTGCTTATTCCCTCAGAGAATCGTGCTCCAACAATGTGGCAGAGTATAATGCTCTCATCATCGGACTCCATTTGGCGGGACAACTTGGGGTTGGATACCTCGAATCCTATGGTGATTCGAAGCTCATAGTCAACCAAGTTCAAGGAGAGTACGAGGTCTGTCATGAAAACCAACTTTCCTACCATAAAATAACCCTAGACATCATCTCTACCTTTATCAGGTTCCTCATAGAACATGTACCTCGGCTACAAAATTTAGAGGCCGACGCTCTAGCGGGCCTCGCTGCCTCCTTGGCGGCTCATGTCGGGACCCAACACTTCATCACAGTGATTGGTCGAGAACTGGTATGCCCCAAGAACAAGTTATGCATGTGCCTAAACCACACTCGACAGACAAACACCGACATCCGCGTCAGAGATTGGCGAGTTTTGTTCACAGACTACGTAGTCTATGGAATCCTCCCAGACGATCCGAAGGAGACGATGGCCGTTAAAAGACATTGTCTCCGATTCTACTATGACACAACCACCAAGATGTTGTATCTTCGTTCATATGACGGACTTATCATCCGATGTCTATTAAACAAAGAAGAAACAAAAGCTCTCCGGGAGGCCCATGACGATTCCTGTAGGGCCCATCAACCTGGTCCTAAACTACATGACTGACTTTGAGACATAGGATACTACTGGTCTACCATGATGGCAGACGCTGTCGAATATGCCAATAAATGTCGAGCATGCCAATTGTACGCTGACTTTATTCATCGACCTTCAGAGTTCCTACACCATACGGTCGTCTCTTGGCCATTTGAAGCTTGGGGAATGGACATAGTTGGGCCAATCACTCCTTCGTCCACTAGAGGGCACAGTTTCATCTTGGCTATCACCGACTATTTCTCAAAATAGGCGGAAGCAGTACCACTGTAAGAGTTAAAAAGCTCAAACGTGATTAACTTCATTGAGCATCACGTTATCTACCATTTTGGGGTATCCCGAAGGATCATCCACGACAATGGTCCGTAATTCATAAGTCAAGCGTTCAGCATATTTTGTGATATGAATCTCATCCAAAACATTGCATCAACTGCCTATAATCCGGCGACGAACGGATTGGTTGAAGCCTTTAACAAGACGATAATCAAACTCCTTAAGAAAGTCATTTTGTCTAAAAAATGGGACTGGGATGAGAAGTTAGGCGATAACCTTTGGACTTATTATACAACGGTCCGGACTCCAACGGGTATTACCCCATTTTCTCTGGTATATAAGAGCAAAGAAGTCCTTCCCCTCAAAATCTAGATCCCCTCACTACCAGTGTCCATCACAAATCAGCTGACAGATAAAGACATTCAATGTCACCGACTACAAGAGCTAGAGGCGCTTGACAAAAAATGTCTTTTGCCTCAACATCACATTGAGCTCTACCAGGCTTGCATTTCTGGAGCTTTCAATAAGAAAGTTAAATAAAGAATATTCCAAGTGGGTGACTTTTTTCTATTCGTTAGAAGGCCAATGGTGATGACCAACAAATAAGTCAAAAAGTTCGAATACAAATGGGAGGGCCCCTTCATCATAGAGACGGTGTATTCTAACGGTACCTACCGACTCGTAAAACCCAATGGAGACTTGTTCATGATGCCAATTAATGATAAGTTCCTGAAGAAATACTATGTATGAAACCTACCAGCATATATTTTTGCGGTCTATATCCCTAACAAATATCTATAAAATAATCAATCGAACTCATTTTGCCCTCAAATATCTTACTAATCATAGATACGTCTCTCAATAGTCATATGCCTCTAGAGCCAGGTGCTCTAAGACATTCCCTCATTATTTCCCCAGTAGAAGACGTTCATGTCCACATTACCTCTGTGTTGACTTCTACGAACATACAGAGTCCTATCCAACTACGTTCTGATAAACTCTGATTAAGTTAGCTATGAATCTCATGTTTACCATGTCCATATTTACCTATAAGTAAATATTCTCACCTAGCAATCTATGTGTTGCTATACTCCTGACATAGAACATCCAAGTCCATATCACCTCTGAGTTGTTCCCTGTGTTCTCACATAGTTAGGTCTTACCATGTTCGTATAACCTCTGAGTAACAGAACTCTGGTAGAAATCTCATGTTTACCACGTCTACATTGCCTCCGAGTAAACATACCTACCAATTAAGTTTTTACTATCATCTCAACTTACTATCTGTACCTAAACTAAGATGCGTTAGAGATGCTAAGTCCACAAAATTTTTACACAAGTTCAAATTAAAAAAACGAATAAAAGTCTTTATTTCTTTATAAAAAAAGGAAGAAATGACTATATTTCAAAAAAACAAAAGACAATAAAAAGATCAAAAAAGGAAAGCTAAGTGTCGGCACACAGCTCGCTGATTCGGCGCTTTAGAGCTTCATCCCGGGGCCGAACATTCGCCAAAGCCTGGAGTTTAGCCTCACTGTGCACCACTTCCTCGTCTTCAAAGGCGACAAAGTCTGCATGTTTGGCGTCCAGCTCCACCTTCTTCTCGGTCAGGCTGGCCACATGTCGAGTATAATCTACTACTTCATGGCTAAGGGCGGCTTGCTTGGCTGTCGCCTGCTGAGACTCAGCCATAATTTGGGACTGTTGTTCTTGCAGCAGACGGATCTTATCGTCAACCTCCACTACGTGCTCACTTAAGATCTCCTACAAGCGGACCTGGGGTCTCTATAGGCACTGCGAGTTCATTTTCCTCAACGCTGGCTTCGACCAAGTCATGCTCTAAAATGGCTCGGTTGGATGAATAAGCCGACTTGGCTTCAGCGACTTCAGCCATCAGCCTGCGCCGTTCCTCCTCTATCAGAGAGGTGAGGTCATTCTTCTAGAGGGCCTAGAGCTCGGTTAGACGGTGATCCAACTCGCCAACAAATATCTCTAAAGCTTCGGCCATAGCCTCATATCCCGAGTGGGTTCTCATAGTGGCCACCTACAGAAGTGCAGATGACTTAGCCACTGCAAAAGGCTAGACTTGCAGCGACTTCAGCTATCAGCCTGCCTCATTCCTCCTCTATCAGAGAGGTGAGGTCGTTCTTCTGGAGGGCCTGGAGCTCGATTAGATGGTGATCCAAATCGCCAATATATATCTCTAAAGCTTCGGCCATAGCCTCATAGCCCAGGTGGGATCTCATGGTGGCCACCTACAGAAGTACAGATGACTTAGCCACTGCAAAAGGCCAGCCTTGCTCCAGAATAGTGGATACCCCCTTTTCAAAATCTTGTAAAAAACCTCGACAATGAACTTTATATAGTCATCTGCCTCAGCTGATGTTTGAGGCGTCATGGGGGGGCCTTATCGAGAATCCTATGGAAGCCGGATGGGCAGTGAAGTTGAAGATAGCAGAATTCGGCGGTAATTTGGACTCCTGAAAGCCAACGCTCGGCGGAACAACTACCATCTCTCCGGTCGAATTTCCATCCATCAATGTGTCGGGATCAACCTCTCTCCGGGAAGACCCTGACCTAGGTGCCTCCGAAATTTGAGTATCTATAGGCATATGCTGACCTTCAACAACACCAGAACTGGGTTCCAAGGAGGGCAACATTTCTGAAAGGGACACCCCAATTATGGTTCCCAAGGGATATAGATGGGAGTTGGGTTCCCGACATTAACGAGAATCTCACCCGGATTAAGACCTGTCTTGGAGGTGTCACGCCCCACTCCCAAAATACGCTGGGCCAAGCCACGTGGCATGGCCAACTACGTATTCAACCAGACTTTAGTCCGATTCGAATATGTATAAGCTGTTCAAAATGGTATAACTATCAATATATCAACTCTATATCTCAATCCATATAACAGAAACATAAGAAAAGGGAAATATGAGTAACAGTCTGGAGCCCAATAATCATACTTACCTGAACGAACTCGAAAGGAATAATATAAGTATATAAATACTAGGCTGCTAAGCAGATAAAAATAGCAGAAAATGAAACATATAACTCCGAAAGGGTGAATACCTAAAATAAAATGAGTACCAGCAACAATCCAGCAAGGATATCTACAACTGGAAAGGGAACCAGGTCCTCGGTAGGACGTACAAGATACATAATATACATACCGATATGAAGTAAAGTAAATATCATATGAGAATAGTGACATGTGATCCAGATAATAGACATGTGATCAAAGTAATAAATAGGTGATCAAATGACACTACTACCCGACAGACTATCTAGTCTGTGTGAAATGCACGTGAGGACAACATTAGCATGCATGAGCTGTCATGGTGTACCCCAAAACTCTGGTATAGAAACTCCGACAAACTATGATGTAACCCCACATTCCTGGTAAGGAAAGTTGTGGCAAACTATGAAATCTTCGAAGCTCTGGTAGTGAGACAACGATATACTTTATAGAAAAAGAGCTCATATGCCAAGTGACTGCCGTCCCTGCTCCATGCTATTGTCTGTGTCGCATCCACGACACGTCCAATCTGACTCTAATGAATTATAATTCCAAAGGTCCAGTCAAAACATGTACATTGGAGACCCATCATCAAGTAAACATCTAGAGATCATAAACAAGTCACCTATATGCCAAGTAGTACAAATCAGTATATCATGTCTATGTGTCAGCAGGTATGATCATGGCAGCATACTGATAATGAACAGGTAAAGCATGTACAATGTATCCAATATGATCGACAGATAAAGAATATAAGCATGTAAATACTATAAATCAAGTAGGCAAGGTATACTTGTCTGGAGGTGGTACAATAATTTGATGATGTCCTACAGGCGAAATCGTCAAACCAAAGAAAAACAACAATAGTGGGACTTCCGCAGACGTCCCTGGTTGCAGAAAAAACAACACCAATGCTTCCAAATAAAAAAAATAGCTAAAATAGGCTACCCAAAAGTCCAATTCTGGACACATGGACAAAAAGTAAATTTAGATCAAAATACGGTCCACCGTTGGACCCACTTTGTACCGAAAATGTGCCAGGATAAGAGTCCTCTAAACCTAGCAAGCTATATGTCTACGAATCCATAATGACGATACGAACCCAACGGTATATCCAAAATTAGATTCCGATGAGCCGATCTCAAAATTACTCATTAAACCTAAATTAGGGGACCCGATTTGCACTAAAATGCGTACCAGGGCAAAAGTTCTCTAAACCTAGCAAACTATATGTCAACGAGTCCAGATTGACAATATAAATCTAAAGGTATATCTAGAATTGGATTCTAATGACCTGATCTCAAAATGATCTGTTGACTCGGACCGTTGGACTCGATTTGTACCAAAATATGTGTCGGGGCCACGTTGCTCCAAATTCAGCAAATTATATCTAATTTTGGAGTAGAACGATGCCACAAGTCCACTAGTGGTATCAGAATTGGAATCCAAATTTGTAGGTCCAAATTAGACTTTTATAAGTTGGAAATTACGAATTCGAATGAACAACTTTAGCGTCCAATTCAACCATTCAAACGACCTCACAATAGACTAAAATTTTTATCAAAAGAAGAGGGTTATACCAGCTGTGCACAGGAATAGGTGGTTCATCAAACAGAGTTATAATAGCGTAGAAAAAGATCTATGAAGTTGGCTCCAAAAAAATTGTTAAAAATAAATACAATTATTCAACCAACTTTGTGGCCAGTATCGACATAGTAGACGGTCAAATTAACGACTAAAAATTTAGGTGGAGGTAGAGCTATATACATAGAATATGACGAAAGAAATAGTTCAATGATCTAATAGTCAAATCACTCAGAAAATGTACACAAAGTCATCGTTCCAAGTTACGAATTCTGCTTGTCCAAAATGCGCGTCACGGCGGGATTTCGATTTTGAAGTCATAATCTACTTTCTACTGTGTCACGGCCAGGAAGGGAAGCCACGAATGTGCGCACGATGACAGGAGGAAGACTGGGGTGGCATCGACGGCAGGCCAGGGAGGGCCTCGCCGATGGCGTACGGGCAATCGTAGGGCGGTACAATATCAGCCGGAGGCTGCGACGGCTAGAGGCAACATATGGGGGAGCTGCACGGTCACAGGAGGGAGGAAGCGACAGCTTCTATGGTCATTAGTTGCCGTGTGCTATTGCTGGGGCAGGGGAAGGACTCAACGGCAGAGCCGACTCCTCCATTTCAATTTCTAGGTAGGGGTAGGACTCGGCAGTGATGTTGGCACCTCCATCTCACTTTCAAAGGGCAATCTAGTAGAGGCTGCTCCATCATCCATCTCAGGCTAGTCGCCACCCCCCAGTGGTCGGTTCCTCCTCGTCCACTCCAGTAATAATCCTGGCAGTAGCATATGCAGCATCAGTCGGAGGAGGGACTCTCAAATCTCTTCTGTCTCGATCTCAAGGGGAACTTTTATTCCCTTTCCCTCGAGATTTTGTCTACAAATTCTTCAGCCGCCACGTCTGCATTAGCTGCAGGTGTATCTAAACTCTGCAAAGGTTCCGTCTGATACGTATCTACAAACAAAACATGACCATAGTCAACACCAAAATATACAACCATGTATGAACACAAAAAAGAAGTACCTAATACGGTCGTCGGGGGCTGGTCGGCATTCAGTACCTCCAGCAGGTCGCTAAAGTTATCCTCTATGTAGTTAAAAGAAGAGGGAGTATAGACCCGGGCATCAGCATCTCAGGCCTCTCCATCTTGGGGATCCACAATCGAAAGAAT
This sequence comes from Iris pallida, assembly GCA_029216955.1. Lineage (NCBI taxonomy): Eukaryota > Viridiplantae > Streptophyta > Magnoliopsida > Asparagales > Iridaceae > Iris > Iris pallida. Next base: position 2,342,720 of record JANAVB010002600.1, read on the forward strand.
GCGCTCTTCGGAAGAGCTGACGGCTTCTTTCTCAAAAGATTCGCTCAGGTCTCGCTTCGAAGACCTAGATTTCTTCTTTACACCTAGCAAACAAGGAAAACATGGTAAGCGAAGGAGGACAACTTTATCCCATAAATGGGTATTAATCTAATTTTACCTTTACAGGAGAACATTCTTTCTTTTTCTCTGCGGGCAAGGGAGGAGCTATTGTGACTCATGCAGACTTAGATGCCAAGAGTTTCCTTGGTCTCTTTGACGCAGAAGAACCCACTCCTATTGAACAATACCTCTTCAATCGGGTATTCGTGGGCTCTTCAAACGGCTCCTCTGTCTCTACCACAAGGGTAGCCGAAACCCCTTCCATTGTTTGAGTAACCGACGAAAAATACGTTTGGACCTTCGTAATCGTCACCGTCGACGCCTCGAGCTTGGTCCCGACGATAAAACACTTTTCGTGATTATAACCGGGAGACAGAGCATTCGTCGAAAGTAGAATTTAACGACATAGTATAAGATAAGGGGTTTAGGATTCAGCAGTGGAGCCGTAAAGCGTGCCCCTGTACACCCAGTGTTATAGTATTTCCAAGATCTGGCCCCGTCCAACAGACTCTCGATAAACCCTAGGCAGGTGCTCGGGTTGGTCAACATCAACTGACTATAACCGAATTGACAGGCAAAGCGACTTGGTAAATATGGCTTAAGGAAGAAGTGATTCAAGTTCCGATAAACCAAATGCAAGGGTCATATGCGCTGCAACCAACGCAACCCCCACATCGGTAGGCTGGAGGCATCTATGCTCATGTCCTCCAACTCTTCATCAGCTTCAAATCCCCAATAAATATGGGCAAGCTTGAAAATGTCCTACACATTGCAGATAGAATAAAACCTTCCGGCAAACGGGGAAACCGATATAGAGCCACTTTCTTCTACGATAGTAGCAGATAAAGGCATCACTCTCGACATGTACCTCTTCCAGGCTAGGGCTCATCACGTTGGGGTGTGTAGTATTACCACCCCATTAGATAGTGGTAGGACAGTTATGCTTGAAAAAAATTTCCACTCCTTCCCTCCATATTAAGGATCTTCTCTACAAATTCACGTAGATACCATTGAAGGTTGCAGACCATGGGGGGAGCAGGGCCAAACGATGGCTAAATATAAGCTTCACAGTAGGTAAGATGAGATTTCGGGTCACTCTTTCCACAGATCTTGACCCGCCAGGGAACATATATAATTTCGAATCCATATCATCAGATAAACAACTAAGATAGCCATCGAGGACATCTTGTGCATGCCGTGCCAGAAGTAACTGTACAAATTGTGTAAGCAGGTGTCCCTTCTTCATCTACCGGGGATTCTTTTCGCACAAATCCTTCATTTGAGAGAGAATACTCGGAAGAGTAGTAATGTGAAGCCTCTTCGGATCATCGGGATGCTGGATAAAAATATAATTCCTCCAAGCCGTCACATAAGGAGAAGCCTTCGTCTTATCATTTCCCTGGCATACATGACGATGGCACCGCTGTTCCTTATACACCACCATCATCTTGGAATCCTTCGCATCTAAATTAAAATGCTCTAAATTGGTCGGAGAATACTCCTTATATGGCTCAGTACCCCAAGGAAGTTTCGAGACTTCGAGCATTTCATGGAGCACCAGGCCCAGTTCCCCTCCAGGTATATAAAACGTCCCAATTTGGGGATTGTATAGCTCGAAAAATCCAAAAATATATGTTGGTTCATCTCCATGCCAGCTTGAATATCCCGTATGGCATAGTGCAGACCAAGCTCCTTGAGCTCTTCTTTGTACTTTGTCAATAAAGTCATATCTTCCCACTTTGACTCATAGTGGCATCAACCTTTAACTTGGAATTTTTCCTTCAGGTATGTGGCCTTGGCCTCCAGTATGAGATTCACGAAGGTTAAGGTGCCGAAAGTTAAGGTGTTCGACGACACATCACTGAGCAAACTCCCGGGGTGTAAAACTCGTAGAGAGTAAGATGGTCTACCCCATATGAAGGTAAAAATATCCTTCTGGTTGGAACTGGTGTCAATCTTGAAAGACCCCACAACTGCCCTCACTTGACTTGGGGTTAGTTCCCAGTTCATCCATCTCTTCTAGGCCAAGCAGGTAAAGGCAGACAACGCTCGGTCTTTGGCACGTACATGCGAATGCCCTTCACATCAAAGAACCAATCCTTTATCTTCAAAATATTTGCTTCATAGGAAGCTAATTTGTCCTCGAATAAAAACTGGGGCTTCAGATAAATAGCATCGGCGCTTCTAGCAACAGGGATCGGGGCCCTCTCCATAATAATTTAAAGAAAGAAAAAAGGTTGTTCCTTGATCAGAGTCATCCTTTCTGGCGACTGGTCCAGCATGATTACAGCCTTCGCAGGGTTGACCACCTCTTCATTGAAATCCAAACCCATTTGACAAAGAGAGTTATCAAACAAAATTTCGTCCAATCTGGCAACGTCATAGACACTGCATAAAAGGACAAAAACAAAAAATTTAGCAGAAAAAGATCTTTTCTAAAGAAGGAACAAAGAACATGCACAGCCTGGCATCAACGCATCAACAAAAGTTAGGCCTTGGCACTTCTTTCGAACCAAAGTCCATGCGCGTTGGCGAAGTTAGCCTCGACGCATCTTCAAGCATAACTCCACCTTCTTTAAATAAAGAATTAATTATTTTTCACCTATTGTTATAACTATCAATTATAGTTCTCTATTATTTTATCTACTATATAACTTATTGCATTTGGATATAGAAGCTTTTAGGGCTGAGTATATGATTTATATTAGAACAAGCTTTTTGGCTAGGCCCATAATCCATTATTAGAGCCATCCCAAACTCACTTATTATATCCAGCCACAACTCATTTATATTGGCCAGCCCACGAATTAAACCCAAGTCCAAACCTATTTACTAAGGCCACAGTCCATAGGTTAAATCTAAACTTTGTAATTGGCCCAAGTCCATCTATTAGATCAAGCCCATTTATTTGGAACAACCCAATTAGTAAAGCTAGTCCAACCTATACTTGGGTCAACCACTTAGCTCTAACCCGATCATTGGTTCCTCTTCTTCTTTTTTCTCTGCGACGTTCGGCCAACAGAGGAGCAGCCGATGTCTCCTCCACACGATCGATCCAACAAACTACTTTTGGAGGCTTCCAGCGAGTTTTGTTCACTGACTTAGTTCAGCTCATCATCACCATTCTTTTCTACCGACCTATATCCGTCGATCATCGCCGTTCACCAATAACGACCGATGGTTCTTGATCCCCTCTGCCATGCCTATATATAGACCCCTTGACTTCCCAAATCTCTATCTCACTTCCATTAGAGAAGCCCTGCCGGATTTCTCCCCCTCACTCCTCTTCCTCCTTCCTCCTCTGAAGCTTCATAAGCTAAACCTAGTTTGATCGGCCATGGCTTTCCACAGAGCTCCAGTGATCCTTCCTCGTGATTGATGGCAGCGTGAGGCTTGACTTCACTATTTTTGGTAGCAACGAATAGAGCAGGATGTAGGTGTCTCGGTGATCGACAGCGAACAATGGTGATTCTATCTCTTCTTCTTTCCCTTATTAAATTCTTTTATTTGTGATTAAATCTATAGCATTATTGTCTTTTTTGAAACCGTGTGCAAGTCTTTATGACATAAATCATTGATGGCGTGACTCTGATCGACATCTCCTCTACGATTCCTTTTTGGAACGTAGGTGCATTCCCATTGCTTGAATTATTCCAATTCTTATTGATTGAACGAACCTCTGCCATGGATTGGTTGTAGATTTTTGTAGTGATCGATGACTGAATCTATAAGCTTCCATTAGGAGTCACCTCTGATATTACTTTAGTGACTGGGAGTTCAGTTATCAACTTCTTGATTAGGACCGATCAGTCGTGTATGGTTGGGTCGATCGATCGAACTTGATTTGGTGAGTTCTCCTTAGGCATAATCGCTGATCAGTTCTTGACTTATCTTTCCCTTAAGTTCTTGAATTTTTTGATTGAAACAAACAAGAAAACCTATACAATTTCGGTTCTGTTTCTATGTATGTGGCGACGTTATGTTTGAACCTGTTCTCCTTCAATTTCGGACACACGAGCAGTCGTATCCGACATCGATACTGCTCTAGGTTGACTCATATATGTTGTCTCATTGTTTATTATGTTCTGATATCACCGATAATGGTTCTGTATCTTTGTTGTAGAGTACACATTTGAAGTTGGGATGGTTACTATGTAGTAGCAGTTAAGTTTTCTTGCAAACTAATAGAGATTGTGGATTTTGAATTAGATTATTCTACATAGCCATTGAGAGTAGGATTTGAATTTTAGTTGAATGATAGGCTTGAGCTTGGGCTCATTTTGGGATTCGGGTTTTAATGCAAATTAACGTTAGTGTTGGGCCAGCCTAATGGGCTAAAGGCTTGATTCTCTGAAAAGAATTAGGGTCAAAGGGTGAATGGGATTTGAAGTAAAATGGTAGATCTCTAGACTTTTAGAAAATTAGTTAAGAAGGTTAGCTAATGTAGAAGCTTAGTAATTAGAAACTTGATTGGAAGATTTTTGGAATATTTTTTAAACTCTATTTTCCTATTTTAGGTGATTTTAAAGACATTGGCACACCATCTTCTAGTAAGAGGCAAGTACATGTATCTCAATACTACTTAACCACTTGCATGCTTGTTCATACACATATTGTTGATATGTTACCTGTTTTATTTTACTTCAATTGCTTGTATGTTCTCGTGTCGGGAGGGGGACATTCTTAAGCATGTAGTAGACTAATTTTGGACAACTTCTCGTGCCTGATAGCATATTATTTAATATACCTGATGTCCATTCTATACATGACTGATAGCATTATCATTAGACATGTCTGTTTCATGCGTGGCTGATAGCATATTATTCATTAATATGCCTGATACATATTATTCATTAATATGCCTGATACATATTTAGTCTCTACATGTTTGATGATGTCCAAATTACACATGTTCACGTAGCTAGTGCATACTCTAATTATCTTTCATATTTACTTGTCATTCACTTATTCTTGCTTTACCTTCTTTCTTAGTATCATGTGGGTAAGTATTATTGAGTTACACTGTGCTTTGCCCCTTCCTGACTCGATAGTTGATATTACAGGTAAGATTGACCCATTAGCATATTCAGAGTACTATGGACAGCAGTGGAGCCCACTCCTGATGCTAAGTAGGACCAGGACTATGTTTCTGAGATTTAGATTTATGTATAGGATTGATGATGTGATGTATTGAGATTGAGGACATATTGCAGGTTTTAGATAGCCTTTATATTCGTTACCAATTTTGTACCCAGATATTTATGTAAAACGCTATATAACTGTATATATATTATAGTGCCCCGACCTACAAGATGCATTATGATGGCTAGTTTATTCGATAAAGGCTTGTTGGACTTAGGAATATGTGAATGATCGCTCGAAAGGCTATACGATCGTAGCAGAAATTGTCTTATAAAAGTGAGTATTGGTGAACCGTTCGAAGATCCTTTAGCTCCATGCTTAAAATAAAGGATGAGTATGCTATGTTTCTTGTTGAGTTGCTCAATAATACCTTGCATGAAATTCAGAAAAGTAATGAAAGATAATTAATCAAATGACCCGAAAGCTATTGTGAACTACTTAATGAATTGTGTGCTTCGAATAATTTCATGAATGGTATGCTTGCATGCTTTAAAATGAAATACGTGACAGGTGAAGCAAAAGTCCCAAATACTTGGGTGGTGAGTTTGTCGAGCATTAGCTCGATGAACGTATGCTAAAAACAGATGCTAAGTCCCAAGAATGGTGCAGTAAGTACATTAAGTATCGGTTGGAAAGATGTATGGTATCAAAGATGTGGAAAAGGGATTGGGTAATAACATTTTATTATCCCATCGCCGATGTAGAATGTTGATTACACCAAGACCCTGGAATGAGAAAGATGGCAATACGAATGAGAAAGATGGCAATATGAATGAGAATGGTGGCTGAATTACTTAGTTTTCCTTATCATACATTATATGTTTTCTTCATAGATAAGTTACATATACTTGCATGGTCATGGACAACTTGTGCACAAGGTAGTTCCCAGAATGGTAGTCTGCGGCCATGGACTTGGTTTATCCTAGGGGGAACAATAATGGTTTTGATGTACTGACATCGAGATTTTGGGACTTTCAGTGTGGGCTTGCAACCGCACACTAAAAGGGGAATCGAAATCCTATGCTGCTGAAGTAGTAGCACAGTGATTCAAAAACCTCCCATGGGCTCGCAACCCATCTGGAGTTAGCCTTTCACCAGTTATACGAACTCCAAGATGGCATGTCGCCAATGACCTTTATATAGATAGGTCCAATGCTAATGATGTCTTATGCAGGCAGAGTTAGTTATTACTCAATTACAGGGAAGGATGTCGGCTGTTGGTAAGAATAACTTGAACGGTGATGAATATATTGAATTATGATATTGTTCTTAACAATATTTTATGCAGAAAAGGTAAGTATCATTAATGTAAATGGATGGCTATACGACCGTATGTAAGAATCACCAAGTGTGATAACTATATGCTTTACATTATGTTGGCTAAGAAATATATGTATGCTTTACTTCTGTCGGATATGAACTGCTAATCGATCCTAAGGCAATGAGAAAGACCACTTTTAATAATGTTCTATAACATGATTACTTAGTGTTGTCGTCTTAGGTGAGTTAGGCTAGCACCGCTCGCCAGTACATAGAAAATGCACTGACCCACGTTTGTGGACATTTTTATAGGTGCTCATGCATGGGGGAATCGTTTGGTCAATGATTGACATCGATGAGTCGGATGGATGTGCAGAAGCTCTTCTTGTAGGATGATGTCTTCTGCTATACGGGATATAATGTTTGGAACAATGTAGCTCAAATGTACTCGTGCGATTGTAAGCAAAGTTGGCATATTCGGTTGTAAAAGCCTAAATGGCAAGTATATATTCAGTTGGCTATTCAAGAGTCTTGTAATCTGTTGTAAATGCTGTATTTGGCTGCAAGTCTTGTAATCAATTTCAAATATCAATAAAGAGAAACATTTATTCATATCTTATTGTGACTTTAATTTATCTGCTTGGTTTTACTGTAGTGTCGTTGTTTTCTGAGAAATACCAGAAACTGTAATAGTTTTTGCCTTGTACAAGTATAATTTAGGCTAGTAAGGCATCATGTCCAGTGGCTAGATTTTGATCCTCTGGGATTGGGGTGTGATATAATGGTATCAGAGCACGACTTTACGTCCTTGGATTCTTATTCGATTTATTTCAATCAATGTTGCTCTTATGATGATTCGAAGCTGCTTCCACGATGATTCAAACATTGCATTCGTGATTACTCAAAGTTACTTCCGTGATGAAATCAAAGTTTCCTCTACGATGACTCAAAGTTGCTTCCGTGATTATTCAGTGTTGTTTCCAAATTATTCTAAGTTGCTCCTTTGAATGAAAGTCCGTTGATCCTTTTGGCCGCTCACTGGGTGTTCCATACAATAAGTCTAAAATATGTTTGCTTTAATAAATTCTTAAAAGATACAAAATGAATAACAATGGTACGGTGCTATAATAAGTTGGGATGTGTGCTAGATGTCTTATGTGTAGGATTCATAGAATTCGATTGTTATGTAGCAATCGACTGTGGGTGATGGCATAGTATGTGGAACAGAATGTGCATGGATTTCAGCAAATAGGAATCGATAGAATCTTGAGTCGGTATTGGTGGTCAGCATAACCATTACAAGATGGATAGTCCATATTGGATGTTGGTTTTATGCGAAGGGAATATTATGTCAGGAATTGCTTGAGCTCTGAGTGGTATATTACATATACCCTCGTCATGATGAGAAGTCCCCTGACCCTGTTCGTAGCATAGTGATGCTTTACTTGTAAGGTATGGGGTGGTATTGCATCATAACTGGGATTGCGATTGGTACATGATGGCTAGGCATGTCCCTTGATGGTTATGTTCGGATAACTCGTTACGAAATTTTGATTGGTTCGGATCAACCATCGTTAGACTGTGATGGGCAGCTGTATGCTGGGTAATAAGGATTGAGAATACGAAATGAATGCCTTGGTTGGGAAAGGTATAAATGATAGATTCAAGCAATGACTTGAATCAGTTGGTAAAGGATTATAGGCTTGGTAATGATGGTGGGGGTGTTGCTATCAAAAGATTTTGGAGGAATAATATAGACCGAATAGTGAAAGATGTTGGAATTGAGTAGACAAAATTATATTTTGGACATCGACAAAATTGATGGTGATGTTAGGCGCTTATCGAAATATTGTGAATGATTTAGAAGATGCTGATAGTTGCATCAACGACCAAAAAATAGAGAATAGATTTGAAAAAATAGATGGCTATGCACGTTGTGCAGTTGTGCTTGAGAAAATTTGACTTGTTCCGAATCATCAAGTTATGACCCTTGATTTTTGAGTCATAGAGAATGAACACTTGTCCCTTGATGTATGAAAGAGTAGATGATCCTTATGAGACTCTGATGTCTGGAATACAATTAAGTATCATGATGCAGCAAAATATAATAGACCCTGTCGGTGAATGATGTTGTCGCAGGAATAACGAGTTTGGGTAGAATATATAATTGTTGGATTATGACTTAGCTAAATGAGTTATATCATATCCACTAAGATGATCGATATACGGATGCTGGATATTTGGTGCCATAGATATTGGATCGGTACATGAATAGTAAAAATCTTCTTATGGAATCAAAAGGAGATGATGCAAAACGAATAATGATGGTTCACATAAATTGCTAAGGGAGGGCCATGTTTGGTGCTAGCAAAAATTCATAAAGGATACTTTTGAAAGAAATACGATTATATAGTTGCCTTATTTTGTTGGTTAAAGAGTACATACCGTAAACGTGAATTAAAAATATGGGAATTAAATATGTCGCAAAGAGATCATAGGAAAGAGATTGTAAATGATAGACTATTGAGATAGCAATATTGGATTATGACCTAGAATAGTTGGCATAATTGGATAGAAACAATTTGAATATGATGTGAGAATACAAGTCGAATTGAGCAGGTGATGTTGTGTCTATGCGAATAAGAACTGAATATTTGGATGATCGATTGATAAAGTTTTATATGAGGGCTTCGGGATTGACTCATAAGAATTGTTGGATAGATTTTGTCGATTGCGGGTAAGTCTAGAATGAGACTTTGTTGGGTATAGCCCGAGGATGAGTACGGATAGAAAGACTTGACCCTAGAATGTCGGTTGGTTGTCTAAAATATCGGTTGGTTGCCTAAAAAATCGATTGGTTTTCTAGAGTATCGGTTGGTTGCCTAAGTTTCAGATTTGTTGGCTATGATATTCAGTTATTGAACTTGGGAATAAGTCCATGAGACTGGGGTGGTGTCCTACGTCCCTTAGAATAGTCAGATTATAGATTGTCCCTGAGGTAAGATAGAGTTGTCCCTATGATAAGAGTTTGTTGCCTCTAAGATAAGAGATAAGTTTGTCCCTGATAGCTATTCATCTCAGATGAGTTAGCTGAATGTCTAGTTTAGTTTAGATTAGCTGACCGTAGAGATTTGACTAAATGCTAAGTTGACTGAATGCAAGAAAAGAAAATTTTTCTTTATTAATCACAATATATTGAAAATCTATTACATTGACTTTTCATTGATATTTGTGATTACATAGAAAATCTACTATAAATAGCCTACTCTAAACTCTAAGACAGGCGCATCACTTTTACGTCTAAGCACGGGTGCATTATTTAACCTTGTCTTCTGCCATATGCCACTAGGAACATCACTTCGACCTTGTCTTCAGCCATGTGGATCAGCCGCTGGGAGCGTAGACGCGAGCAGCAAGCGGAGGCGCATCACTTCGGCATTTACCTTGTCTTCGGCCATGTGGATTAGTCATTGCTGGCCGGCATGTCTCTTCTGAACGAGAAACTGGTTGAGCAGAATATAGGTTAGCAATAAACCCAAACCCTGTAATCAACATCTTGGCACTCGATATTGTCTCAGGGAAGAATACGGCCAACGAAGTACTAGGCACGAACTGCTCTGCCAATAACTAACTTGGTGCATCTCAGTTCTCTGATAGAATTATTCGTCAAAATCATAGCTTCTTTGAACGAAGAGATCTACAATCCACCGCCGACCGATTTGCCAAGGAGGAGACTTACGGCCATCAAAAGTTGAGTGTGTTCTTGACATAAAGTTGGGTGGAACGAGAATGAGCAAATCCTTCCCTTTTCGAACACACTTATTTATGGACAAAGCATAGTCAAACCCATACACCAAGTGGCAGTCTCTCCGAGATTAGCAGGATGAACCTAGCATAATTGGTAATGAATCTGCCATCTCGATTTTAACCAAGTCAAAATCATTATTTCGAACCCTAAAATGCTCTACGAGGTTAACCAAAAATAATGTGCCTCCCCTACAAGATCAAATGATGCGACCGATAGTCGATGCATCTCACAAATTGATGAGCCCTACAATGGATGCACCCGATAGTCGATTTGCCAATAAAGGCTCCTCGTCCATCAAATATTTAATGCTAAGTGTCAGAAGACTGCATACCGTGCCTTGAGGACAGCGCAGACGATTAATAGTCACTTAACTCAGCACACATCAGCCTCATCATTATCCACCCTTATTAGCTACAGCTGTGCTCAAACACTTGGCTAACCTGAACAAGATCCTTCTCATACGCCCTAAAGCTATGCCCTAGAACTCTCCATGTGCCCTATAAAGCCATATGCCTAAAACTCACCATGCACCCCAATGGCCATACACTCAATTCTCGCATTTGATGAGTCTAGATGGCGCATCAAAACAATTATTTTAATAAATTGGGATCTTTTAAGCAATGTACATGTGCCACATACCATTGACTCAGTCACGCTCGTGAACGGGTGCCAACTATCCAAGATCTCTACAATAAACGAATCTCGACAACTGCCACGTACCAGCTTCTCCGCAGTCCTATAGTACAGTTACAGCAGATTCACTTCAAGCTTCATGGTCGCAGTGCCCCTGTGCCCAACAAGTCATGCGCGTAGCGTTCCTACGTGCCATAAAGTCCATGTGCCCATCACATATGCGTGCATGGATAGATCATTCCACCATCTATAAATAGATAGATTATTCCTTCATTTACAAACACACAGAGACAGTTGTCCAGACATTCAGAGAGTCCGAGCATACATCAAGAGAGTCGAATTGTCGTCCAACCGAAGACTTGTAATTTTTTCTTGATCATTGTTAGATCGTCAACGGAGTAAAGGAATCAGAAGCAGCATTTATAAACCCCTTAAATTTTATGGGATTTTTATTTTTATTTTTATTTCTAAAACCTTTAAGTTTTTTTTACATAGCTTAAATTGTGTTAGCAGATTGCTACATTTTATATAATTATTGCTAAACTTTGTACAAAATATTTATTAGAATATTTTTGAAAATAATTGTAAATTGTAGATATTTTTATTATTTTCTTTTCTACATTATTAAAGAATAAATGATTTTAGTATTTTATTTTAATATACTGTTTAAATGAGTAATTTCAATAAAAAAGGTTTTTATTATATATATATATATACATATATATATATATATATATATATATATATAATTTTATTTATAAAATACTACAAGCTATGGTATTACTAAAGTGAAAATACTATTATACTAGCATGTAACATATATATATATATATATATATATATATATATATATATATATATATATATATATATATATATATATATATATATATATTTAAAAAAAATATATATATACATATATATATATATATATATATATATATATATATATATATATATATATATATATTTAAAAAAAATATATATATACATATATATATATATATATATATTTTTTTATATATATATATATATATAATGTATATATATATATATATATATGTATATATATATATTTTTTAAATATATATATATATATATATATATATATATATATATATATATATATATATATATATATATATATATATATAAAATATATATATATATATATATATATATATATATATATATATATATATATATATATATATATATATATATATATATATATATATATATATATATATATATATATAAATATATATATATTAAAATATATATATATATATATATATATTTTAAACCCCCCCATTTTATTAAAGGCGGACCCAAAGCCGCAGAACAAAACCGTATACAAGGCGCTCATGTAACATATATATATATATATATATATATATATATATATATATATATATATATATATATATATATATATATATATATACATATATATATATACATATATATATATATATATATATATATATATTTTTTATATATATATATATATATATATATATATGTTACATGTTATTATATTGGTATTTTCACTTTAGTAATACCATAGGTTGTAGTATTTTTTTTATTAGAATATATACATATGAATATGTAGATATACATATATGTGTATATATATAAGCTTAATATATATAACTTAGGTATATTAAGGTGAGATGAACTCGCGAGATATTAAACTCAATATCTCGCAAATTCCTGAAGGCCAAATCCCGCGACCCCCCACCCCGTCTCTAACAGAGAACGACTTAGTTTTACGACGAGATTCAAACTTAATCTTCTTCCAATCCTTATCAACTTATTTAATTTTTTTTACGCTATCCAAATTCAAATTCTCTTTTGTTTAAAATTCGCATCGAATTCAAATATTGATAAGTTTTGATCAGTAAATCCCTTCAAAGTAAACCCGGTTGAACATAGGTACATAAAACCGATTGCTGGGATTTCTCTTCAAAATAACCTACGAAATTCCTTCTATAGATATCGCACAGAGGCCCCGACCCTGTACGACCATCCCCGTGCCATGTCCGATCGCCTGTGCTATCACAAAGCTCGTCGGAACACCGCCCCGTACACCCCAACCGATAGCAGCAGTAGTAGCTGTTCAAAGAGTTCGTCGCAAGGTAACCCGCTACTCGACCTCCTTACACCCTGTACGATCAATCGTTTTTTATTATGTAAACACCTATGGTAACCCTAAGTTACCCTCTAGTAGACCTAATAAATATGATTACCTAATCGCACAACCTATGTCACCACCACATTCTGGAGCAAGTGTATTTTGGTAACTTGTAAATTTTTTGATTATTTTATTATATTTTAATTAATGCTTGTGCTAGTGTCTTAATTGGTGAAACCTTAGAAACTACATTGGTTAGATATTAGCCATGATGATAGAAACTTGTTAGAAAGATTAGATGACTTAGGTGCCCTAATCTAGCTAGAGTGTCCTTTAGAAACCAATTAGTGATTTAAAACATTAGCCACATTGGGCTTTTCCCTTAAGGGGCCTTAAATTGACATGTTAGGAAGACCTTTAGCAAATTTCACCAAAACCTAACCCTAGCCAACACTATGGCCGGCCACAAAAGCCTCTCCCCTTCCTATTTAATACCTACATAGCCTCCTTCTTCCCCCTTTCATTACAAACCCTAACCCTAATTTATGTTCTTCCCCAAATTGTCTCCAACCTCCAAATTGAGTCCAAATTCCCTCGAACGAATTACAAACTCTTTTTTTTGAAGAGAGGAAGCCTCTATTGCCTAGCTTGGGAGGATTTGGAGCAATTTGGCCATTGGAAGTTGAAGGGGATCTCCTCTTGAGTTTGTTTCATTGAGATTCCAACTCTCAATTGGTATGAGCCTCTAAACCCTTCAAATTTATATTACTTTGATATAGATGCATTCATTAGGAGTCTCTCTTGTATTAGGAAAGAGTTGGGTCGATTTCGGGTTGATTTGATGTGCGTATCACGAGAGTATCAGATACGCACACCAAGTGTTCGATAAAATTTAAAATGCCACATAGGGTGTTTTGATCACAAAATTCAATGTAGTTAGGTTTTATTGTATCTAATATGTGTGTTATGATCTGTGGGTTGTTTCATGGGAATTGGAGTTGTTTTGATAGGTTAAATCGGTCATAGGGAGGCTCGGCATCTGCCTTGACACTGTGTGCATTGCCCTGTTTTACAAGTATTGGTTTGGGATTACAAACAGTTGATTTCACCTCATAGTTACCAAGATTTCTTTGCCTAACCTCTGTATACTTGTCCCATAGCTCTGACCTGTGAGCATTGGCCAATCGAGCCATTGATTCACCTCTACTTCATTATAGTTCAAACCCCTTGTTAATCCTTCACGTGGTTCTGTCTTAAGTCTATGTCTAGACCATATGAGAATTTGTTCAGTCTTGGACAGCTAGTTCATGAGTTGCTTAACAATCAAATGGGTTCAGTCCACTTATAATGTTGTTCTGTCCTGCATGTGAGGTATGTTTTCTTGGTCAATCCAGAGTAGCAGTCAATCCAGTAGCAATCAGAGGGTCAGTAGGCAGGGCACCTAGGCTCTAGTATACCAATTTCCCTTCTTTGCATTTTAATTAGCTAAACACATGTGACAGGTATATAATTTATAGTGCATTAGATGTGTTCATGGTATGATTGTGTATGTGTCCACTTCTAAGGAGTGATATCGCTAACTTAGAGAGTTTTGAGCTCGAATAGAAGTGTTCTGTCCTACATAAATTCTTGATTTTAGACTTCACCTTGTATTAGTTCCCCTTCATTCTTTTCTGACCACTGTCTCTTAAGGATCTGCCCATTTCTTGTTCAGGTCCATTAACATCACATTATGTCCTCATATCTTATTAAGAACTTTTGATGTCCTGTATTCTCTATTTTCCAATCACCATACCTAGTTTGTTCAGCCCTTGCCTAGACTTAGTTTGTATGAGTGCTTAGAAGAATATAGGGGAGAGAGGCTCTAATACTCAGATGGGTATCATAACACACTCAATGCTCAGTGAATGTAAGTTTCAGTTGGGATGAGTATATTGAAGTTAGTAGATGTTAGTCTAGGTATCAGTTAGATATGTTAATTAGAGGTATATATTAGTGTCATGTATATGATTAGTTAGTATCAAGAGTTTAGTGGACTTTTTGTATATTTTGGACTGTCAGATGATGTATCAGACATGGGGAGTGATGTATCAGAGATATGGCTAAGGTGTAGGTAGGTATTCATGTAATAGTTATGTATATATCCTATGTGTATCACTCATGTATGGTATGAGAGGCTCAGGTTAGGCTAGGACAGGGCATGAAGAAGGGGTTAGGCATGGTTGCAGTAACAGTAGGATGTAACAGTAGGAGAGCTGCTCAATAGAGAGAGAAAATAAGAGCAATGCACCTCATTTTATAATACAGTCTATATTACCTCTAAATGTTCTGTCCTACATATTGGTTAGAGCCCTTGTTCTTTGATTCGGTCTATATATTAATAGCATCAGTTAATCCCTTATGTCAAGATTAATGAGGATATGGTTTAGGGTGTGCATAGATGGGATGTTTAGATCATTTGTCCATTTTAATTCCAGTTGCATTATTATCAATCCTGATTCATCCTACAGGTTTTGTTGATAGATGTCATTCCCTTGTGTTATTCAGACCTTGTTTTACTTCTAATGTTGTAATTCATTTCCTGTTTAGCCATACTGAAACTTAGTTCAGATTTTGGTATTCCTGTGTACTAGTCACTCATATTCAAGCCCCATGCTTAGCTCAGTCCTGTGTTTTAATGATAAGTCCATGTCCTTGTATCAATTGGTCATCCCACATTTGAATATCAGTCCAAATGGTTGTATCGATGCAAATATGATATTCTTTCTATTGACCCTTGTCCCAGTTTCCTTTTCTCAAACCCTAGTTGTTCAGTCAATCCATGTTAGGTTCATATGTATGGTTAGTCTATAGGCTATAAGGTAAATCCATGCTTCCGTTTGCATCTGTCCATTGATTATTGCCCTGCATTCTTGTCCTATCCATTCGAATTGTATCCAGACTTGCATTAACTGTCCTGTCTTGCATTTATCCAATAGTTCAGTCATGGAATGGATGTATCATTCCAGATATATCCCCTAGCTATAGGTTTGTCAATCTTCTTTTCTGAAAACTAATGGGATGTAGTGATTTATGGAGCATAGCAATAGCAGCCACTTTTATTTGAGTATCAGTTTCATAGGCATTGTCCAGCCCTTGTGTTTACTCCTTGTGTCAAGTCTTAGAGTAAGGAGAGATTCAATGCCATACCACTGCATTTACAAATGAGTAAAAAGGAAACTAAATTCCCCTTGCCTTCCCTTACCTCCTGGTAACTTGTAACCCTCTTATATGCATCTTGCACTAGGTCAGACTTTCCTTACACTAGATGCCCTACAATAGGCAGGACAGTTGTGGTTTAACATTGTATTTTTAATGTGTGGCAAATGTCAGATATGAATGAGTGTGTGTCTATAGATTTGGCCATGAAGGGAGTGAGGATCACCTGGGTGTGTAGGTATCATTAGTATAGTGTCTTAAATGTCTCTAGTGTATGTAAAGGAATGGTAAGTTAGGGTATAGGAATTTTCCTATGTGTATATATACATGCATACATGTATAATATAGTATTGAGTTATGAGTATTAGGTAAATACATATGGGTATAAATATGTATTTATACATATTGTATAGAGACAATAGATAGGTATAGATAGTATGGTATATTAAGGTAGATAGGTAAAGGCTAAGCTAAGGGTTAATATTGACATTATAGCTAGGTATTTGTAATACTATATAGATATGTGTGTCACATATAGGGTAGAAACTAGTTGTATAATAGGACCTAGGCATATTATATGATATGTGGTATAGTGACTTAATTAGTGAGATCTATATTGGTAATAGCTGATTGACTAGCCTCAACAAGTGGTTGACTAACCAGACCAAGATTGACCTAGTGATTGGCCTAAATAGACTAGCTTGACACATTTAGCTTCCTTAACCTAGAAATGGCCTAGCAGCATGTAAATAACATATTAGACTCACTGTTTACTCTAGAACAATAAATAACCTTGTATATCTCATTTATAGATTTGGGTGACACCACCTTGGGCATCGATCCTTATTCATTGCTCTGGATGACAGGCGAGTACATTCTTTGATAGTTCTTTTATTTATTTATGATTACTGTATTTCAGTTCTAGTATAGTCCTATTTGATTCCCTTGTCTCAATACGTATTGGTTTTTCTGTCACAACAAGTATTCGTATTCTAGATTCACTCACTCGCAATACATGTATTTGACTCGTCTAGCCTCTATTACTCGAACCACTCACAAGAATCATCTACTCGAAACATCTACATGTACTAAATGTACAAATCATACAAGAATTATCACTACAAGCAAGACAGCCATTGTTGTTGGGCCCGGTATGCGACGTGTTGTAATCAACAAGGACCACCTTATAAGAAAGATAGTCATCGCCGCTTGGCCGAGCGTGCGATGTGCCGTATTACAAGAAAGATACCATCGCTGCTTGGCCGAGCGTGCGATGTGCCATATTTACTAGTCTAAACAAGAAAGATAGCCATCTACGCTTGCCAAATGTATGGTATATCGTATTTACTATCTACTCATTTTTATGATAAGAATAGAATCTCAAAACACACTGGACTAGTGTCGTGTACTATAATTACATTGTCTCATGTTTTACAGATTGGACTCGTATCATATTGTTCTAGTAGTTGTCTATATTTTCATTTTCATTGCCATGCTCTCATGTTTCTCTGTATTTACATTCCTTGTTTGACTGTTGTCCTATTTTATTACCCATCTCCACTTTCCATGATTCATCAAGTATAACTGCATATAATTGTTTTATACTCTTTGTCATTTACTTGGGATTGCTAGATGAGGTGTGCTCATTCCATCCTGAATGGATATATTATTCAGATGATTGTCCGGAGGACACGTGTCCCTCCTATTACGGGTTTGTGCAGGGGATAGCTACCGGGGGTCCCGATTCTCAGGAGTGACCAGGAGACTAGTTTAGAGGACTTGTTCTAGTTTTCTGTTTTGAAACTTGAATTGTAGTAAGTGGAGATTTTAACATTGTATTTGAGTTTTGTTGAATATTATTATTTAAGTTGTTATTGTTGTTGAGTTTTATAGTTATTTACAAATCCGTGCTATCTTATCGTGCTTTAGACTGTGATTGAATATTACCATATCTTTATACTTATCCCCCATTCGGAGTTGAGATCTATGACAGGTAAATATGTATATTGTGTGAGTTGTTCGTTAGCGACCTAGAACAGCATTCTATCGCTGATTCCGCGGTGTAGGCTAGACGTTGTTACGCACTCGTGCCCCAATACCGGGTGCGGATCGTGACAACTGCCCATGAAATCGACACGAAGCCGAGAAAAATCTGTTTAAAAATAGAACATTAGGGCAGTCCAGAACCCCGACTTGGAAGACAGTTTATGAACCAAACATTAGGAGTTTTAAAAACTAATTTAAAACAAACATAGAAAGCATATAGGGCTATAAAACCCTTTTTACATAAGTCAATTTCGACGACAGTGCGCCAAGAAATCGGTTTCCCAAAATTGATAAAAAACTATTTTCATACTGTTGAAATTTTAGAAAAAATTTCCGATACAGAGTGCGTCCCGACAAATCAGACGACATGGTCGAGAATCGAAAGGTGTGTATCGAATTCACAGACGTGTGGAATTCAACGGAATTCAATTTTGTAGTGTGTGTGCGGCAAAATTGAGGTGTATTGGCCAAGATACCCCGTATCGGCCCGTTTGCAAACTAGTCCACAACTACGTGCACGTTTGCCATCTCGAGACAAAATTTGCGCCATTAGGACCGTGTCATTTTTTTGGTCCTGTGATCCAAGTTTGGTCTGATTCTGAGAAGGTCGACCGGAACACTATTTTGGCGGGTCTACAACTCGATCCAACGGACGATTTGTGCACTGACCATCGAAATCCAACTTTGGACATACCATTGGGTTTATATCATCAAACCAGATTCGTAGACATATAGTTTGATGACTTTAAAGACCGTAGGAACTTGCACATTTTTCGGTGCAAAGCGGGTCCAACGGCGAATATCGTTTTGACCCGAAATTATGATTTTGACCTGTGTCCAAAATTAGAATTTTGGGCGAAAGATTTTAGATATTTCTTTTATACCAAAAATATTCATGATATTTATTTCAACATTCGAGGACGTTTGCGGGACTTGAATTTTCATTGTTATTGATTCTAACGATCTGAGTGACCGGACTTGCTATTTTTTGCATACGACCTCCAAGCAAGATAACTTGCCAATATATTTTATTATTTATTTCTGTTATTTTTATTCAATTTTAGTATATATACTTCTTGTCCTATTACACTAAGCGTCCAAGTCATACTTGGGTGCAAGCGACTGCATTCGTCGTTTTACTGTTTTTGGTTTCTTATTTGCATTGACCTAATACTAGACGACTACCGATTGATGGGAGGTATTGGTATATCTCACATGAACTTTACACATGTTTTACCATGAGTTGTGAGTTACATGTAGGACACAAACTCGCATAGTTGGTTAGCCACGGATGCGTATGAAACGTGCGACGGTTAGTGAATAACTGCCAATAGTATTGCATGATTAGTGGACTTGGAAGTTATTAGAGGTTCATGTATGTTATGGAGATGACATAGATAGGCATTGGGTGGGCAGAACAGTTTCTTGACGTATGGGCCACCTTTGTACTTTTCTTATTTTAACCTGTAAGCTCCACCGGAGACGTAAATCATTGATGTCCTCTGACATTCGCTAAGCGTTATAGACGTACCCTCTAAACTGACGCCCTCTGACGTTCTCAGAGCGTTATGGACGTAAGCTCCTGGTGCCCAAGGAAAAGGGACTATGCCAATCCCATATAGCTAGAGTGCTCATACATTGG
This sequence comes from Iris pallida, assembly GCA_029216955.1. NCBI lineage: Eukaryota > Viridiplantae > Streptophyta > Magnoliopsida > Asparagales > Iridaceae > Iris > Iris pallida. Next base: position 2,362,685 of record JANAVB010002600.1, read on the forward strand.
AGGTTTGTTCTTAACTGCATAATCACTGTAGAATGGTTAGGCACCCTATTGCATGTATCTTTATTTTATTATACAGTTTATATGGTATGTTATTTTTTGTATCTTGTTACGTTCCGCTGAAGATCTGGTGAATTCTCCAGGCTTAGACGATGTTGACTTCCTCTAGGAGTACGATTCTGCATCTTGACCATCCTTTGCAGACGATGCGATCTCGCCTTTCGAGATCTAGTTCTTTAGTCATGATTTGAGAATTTGTGGTGGACATCTTTTTATTGTTTCTTTTATTTTATTTTAAGGGGTCGGACACCAATTATCTGAGACGATTTTTCATAGCTATTTAGTAGTGGATCTGTTTCCACCCGGCTATATCTTTTGACTCATTTATTTTATTCTATATGGCTTCTGCGATCTTTTATATTCTATGGATGAGATGTAGTTATTCTGTGATTGGCCTGTGGTTTATATTGTATACATCTTTTGTATATGTACAAGGATTCTATATATTGGAGTATTCTTCGTATGTAACTGGCATATTTCGTATACCTCGTCCTACGTATGTTGGGAATGGGGCATTACAGCAGTCGATCTCCATCGCCATACGTCCACAGAAAATGAATTTTACTCAAAAGATCCTATCGAGGATCAAAATTGTAATTTTCTTTATTTGTTTGAAAGTAAAAGTTTCTCCATACTTTTCAATGGCAAACAGTGATTATTCATGCGACGAGGTTCGTGGTATGATGGTATGGGTTGATAGCTTCTAGATCAGAGTTCAACTTGTCTTCAACTTGTGAAATCAATCCGTCCATGAATCCCAGCAAATACTTGTTTATGCTTTCATGTGTATTTATTTTATATTGTAGTATTTCATCTATGCGTGATATTTTTCTTATCTTGATTACACACAAAGAGTAGAGTGTTCTAGTCATGTTTTTTGTTTCTTGTTATCGTTATCGTGATCATTTTATAGTATTGTGAGGTATGAATATTAGAGAGGTAAAATTACTAGGCCTGTGGAAAATCCCGATTGTATTGTTGGCAACTCTCTCGTTTAAGGGGGCAGACCCTTTATATCCTCATCGTTCGCCCAAGCCTTCCACGTGTAGGAACGTTGTACTTCTCATGACACGTGAACTATCATTGATAACATGAGTTTATTCATCTTTTCATGCCTGTTATCTCCTGTATTAGTTTCTTTTATTGCATGATTTCTTGATCGTATTTTATATTTTTTCTTTTGATCATTGTTCTCCATGTTTAGTGTTATGTTGAATTATATTATACTTGTATTGTGATGCTAGACTTGTACTTATTCCATTCCTAACTGGAATTTTATTTTTTAGCTTACTCAGTTGCTACCCTTCCACTTGGAACCTTGTTGGAGGAGATAGAGATTTTTGGCGGCCGAGCTTAGATTCTAAATAGATTAGATAGTTCATGAATTTAAATATTTAGGGGTTTGTTCCCGAATATTATCTTGGTGTATTATTGGATTTGTGAATTGAATAGTTATTGTGAATGGGCAAATAAATTATTTTTGTTAGTAATATTACGTTGATGATCGTTATTGAGGTCTAGACAGTTTACTACCGCTGATGCTGCAACGTAGGCTGGACTTGGCCATGAACTTGTATCCCAAAAGTGGGAGCGGGTCATGACAGTTTTGCTATATCAGAGTTCAGGTATTTTATCATGCTTTCATATTTTATCTGTTATTTATATTATGCTATTTAGTCTTATTTTATATAACCATATCGTTCTTCGAATCTAATCGAACATATATGTTATTAGGCTGCAGACCCTGATACATATGGTTCATTCTTGATACTACTTATTCTGTGGATTAAGATAGGAATCTGTTAGTTGATTGATAAATAGATTTAGAAAAAAGACAACTTATACGTATTCAAGTAAGGCTGGAGTCCACTTGATACGTATATGGCATATATAAGTATTTGTAGTCATACGTATTTTGGAACTGGGATGTCACGTAACTCTTCCATTTGTGCCACCGCCTCAAAGGCCTTGGTATACGACTCACATTTTCGATTCATGACATCCCTTCATATGTTATCATTCAGACCTTTTACGAACCAATTCATGCAAGCCCTCTCATTTGGTATCATCGAGCTACCATACTTCGCAAGTTTGGAGAATTTTGATTTATAGTCCTCAACGGACATGTTCCCTAGCTTCAGTACCATGAACTAATCTTTCTTCTTCTAACAGACCGTTGGAGGAAGATATTGCTCCAGGAATGCTTGCTTGAACATGTTCCAAGTTATCCTTCCGTCCAGAGTCTTGGCATTGAGTTCTGGTTTCTTAGTTTCCCACCAATTGTTTGCTCGCAATCATAGCTGTAGGGATGCACAAACCACCTTCTTGCGACTTGGAAATCCTACAAATATGAACAAATGTTTTATCTTTTTAATATATTCCATCACCAAATTTGGTGATGTCCTACCCTCAAACTCTAGAGGTTTCACATTCAGAAAATTGGATGGCTGAAATGTCGACTTCATGTGTGTTGATGGGGGTTCGTTAGCTTCTTCTAGCCCGATCTCAGGAGTCGATATCAGGATTCTCTGCGGATGCAGTATTATTGGTCGCAAGCGCAGTTACCATTTGGGACATGACATCCAGTTGTTTCTGTTGCCCATTGCTTTAAGCCTCAACCTATTTCTGCTGGACTTCAAATTGTTTTCTCTGAGCCTCCATGAGGGTCACTATCTTTTCGGTCAAGCCCGATACTCGGGAAGCAGTCAACAAAGGAGCAAGTACAATGTAACTCAACTATACTCAACAACAAGATGCAATAGTACATAAAATAGCAAAGGTAGTTGTCACGCCCCAGATCCAGAATACCGGAGAGCGGAGGAATGACTCAGCCATCTACGTATTACAGGTAGATGAATATCGTAAAATACGATCAATGCTATCTACTAGACAAGGGTGCACAATACATACAAGTCTCACAGGGTTACTCAACATCTATTGTCTCAATCATTCAAACAAGAAACAGTAATATAGAACATGTAAGATAAAGCAGTAAGGCATCCCAAACACTCAGTCAAAATGTTCTAGAGATCTAGCTTTAGAAAATATAGCTAGATGATATAACAAGGTACACACAATCGTTATCAGGTGCACTCTAATTTAGTTACAATTATGTAAAAGCAAGTGCAAGAAAGTTAGACTAACAGGTCAGTGCCAAACGATAAAAGTAAAGTAAGCAGTAAAACGAGTAGGAAAGCAAGGAACCCACTAATGTCCTCCAGCGGCCATGCTTCTAGTATTGACCATCTTGGGGATAGAAGTAAGCTGAATCCTCCGGAATTGGCTCTAAATCTGGCCATGCAAAACCAGTGAGGTTAGACCCCAAATAGCAAGTACCATAAGGAAGCACGAAATGCATAAATAAAACCAGTAAGAAGTAAATAAAGCATAAGGAATATTAGTATTTGTTTTTGCGACCGGGGTGCACGTTACATCGTGACACTTCGAACAAACTCTCCAACCAAACAAGGACGAAAGTTGACCCGTCATGTCATAAAATTCCGCTCACCTTAGTAGTTAATAGAATATGATACAGTGCACAGACAAATCCAAATTAAAGCGGCAATACAACTACTACCGTTTGCTAACTGTAAGTTCCAAGTTATCTTGGAAAGATACATTATTGAATTCCTCAGTTCTTACCATGTACAAGCAAGGCTAGTCCATTCATAATCAACTATGCCAATCATGAATTACACGGGTCCTAGCAGGATGCCCGTCAACAATATTGTAGAAAAATAAATAGATACCACTCCCTGCCCGTGTGGCAGATTTGTAGTATCCATGGGGACCAGCAGACATGTCGGGGCTATATTTATCCCGAAGATGATTGTTAGGTAAGAACTCAGGAATTCACTCCTCTTCATGCAGTAGTTATTTTATGTTACTTAGTTGTCCCTACCTTAATTGAAATGACATGCAGTGGGTCATGATCATTCTGAATTAGTACATTCATACGGGGTACAATATGCATAACTCTACAACGATACCAGTGTAGTTAGGTTGTAGGTTTTACATAGCTTAATACAGCAAACAAACCTAGCTACGGGATAATCATGCCTTGACTCTAAGATACACATGTTTAAGATACACGTGTTATTTTTGTAATAAAGAAAGATTTACCAGTGCATTAGCACATACTCAATATTATGTGAATTGAAAGTAATTGTGTAGTTGGAAATGACAGTACGAGTACACATGTCAATGATCGGGGTCGGCTAGTCAGTCGCAAAAGTTTATTGTATAAACAAGAACGTGTCTCATTCAATTAAATATGACGGCTAGCAAGTCTCTTAGTTCCAAATATAGGAATGCATGATCAATGTTCAATTAATATAGCAATGGTACGACAACAAATGGCACGAGCAATGAATGGTACGAGCAATATTAGGTGTGGTCAATGACATATACGAGCAACAATTGGTGCATGCAACAAATGGTACGAGCAACAATTGGTGCGGACAATAAATGGAACGAGCAACAATTGGTGCGGGCGACAAATGGTGCGAGCAACAATTGGTGCGAACAATGAATGGTGCGAGCAACAATTAGTACGGGCAACATATGGTGCGGGAAACAAATGGTGCACCCGACAAATGGTGCAAGCGACAATTGGTGCAAACAATGAATGGTGCGAACAATGATTGGTGTGGACAACAAATGGTGTGAACAATGATTGGTCCGGGCAAAAAATGGTGTAATCAACAATAGGTGGGGACAATAAATGGTGCGAGCAACAACTGGTGCTGACAATGAATGGTGCAAGCAAAAATTTGTACAGGCAACAAATGGTGCGAGCAACAATTGGTACGAACAATGAATGGTGCGAGCAACGAATGGTTCGAGCAACAATTAGTATGGGCAACAAATGGTGTGAGCCATGAATGGTGCACTACAATTGGTGCGGACAACAAATGGTGCACTACAAATGGTACGGGCAACAAATGGTACGCAACAATTGGGGCAGCAGCAATTAGTGTGGCTGTAATTGGTGCGACAGCAATTGGTGCGGCTGTAATTGGTACGGCTGCAATTATGGCGGCAACAATTGGTGCGGCTGTAATTGGTGCGGCAGCAGTTTGTACGACAATAATTGGTACGGCAGCAATTGACGCGGCGGTAATTGGTGGGGCATCAATTGGTGTGGTAGCAATTGGCATGGCCGCTGTTTTTTACAGCAGCTCAAAAACTCGAAAAACCTATGGAATCCTAAAACTCCAATTGATCATAACTTCTAATCTACAATTCAAAATGAGATGAAAAAGCAAACTTGCTTCAAATTGAACCCTCTTGGACATAAAACCATTTGTTTTCGAAGAAGAACAAGTTTTGAAGATCAAAACCCTATTTTTCCTAAAGAACCCACTTTTCTTCAAAGTAATTAAAACACATGAAAATGAAATTAAAATGCTACGGCCACAACATTAATCATGATAAGAATGAAAAGAGGAAGAGAATAGAGCAATAAAATTAATGCTTTGAGGAATTCCTCTATATTATGCAATATACTTGCCTCTCTCTAATGGCTAGGATTTTGATGAAGGAAAAATAAATGGAAATGAATGAGGAGAGAGAGAGAGAGAGAGAAACTGATATAAAAACCAAGCCCAAGGGATCTCCACCATTCATTCCTCTCCACACAATCTAAGCCATCCATCCCTTTCTATGTTGAACCAAGCCAAACCAAGTTGGTTCAACATAAACCGAAATGAACCAAGAGCTAGACAAGAGCAGAAAATAAAATACAAAAAAATAACTAGCAGGTAATTACAGGAACTAAATGTAGAATAAATGCATGACAGATACTAAATAAATACAGGCAAGCAGTACATGTATTAAAATACGTATCCCGGGAACATGGAGTGACATTTCTACCCAACTAAGAAAAATTTTATCCTTGGAATTTCAAATCCAAGAAGGCTAGAAATATCAGGGCTAGACTAAGCTAACTACAAACAATTCTAGCATACAAGCAATCATCCTAAAATATCAATAGCAAACAATCAATCTATATTATCAATCTATGATATCAATTAATCTCTACCCATAGGGTGATAAGCATGTAGAATATAGACAATCAAGGTATACGGAAAGAAATATACCTTGTGAGTCAAATAGGTGGGGATACCGTGATCTGATATCATCCTCACGTTTCCACATTGACTCACCTAAGGAGAGATTGCCCCAAACAACACGGACAAGACTAATTGTTCGATTCTTGAGTATCTTCTTCCTTCGGTCCAAAATGGACACAGGCTGTTCCTCGTAAGACAGGGTGGTACCAACAACTAGCTCAGAATGATCGAGGACAAGGCTTGGGTCCGATACATACCTATGCAAATGAGATACATGAAACACGTCATGTACCTCATAACGAAGGCAGAAGGGACAAACGATAAGCAATATCGCCTCCTCTATCAAGGATAACAAATGGGCCTACGTCTCACGGACAAAACTTCTCGTAAATCCCGAATCTAATGACTCCACGGGTAGACAAAATCTGCAAGAATACATAGTCACCAACATAAAATTCTAATGGCCTACGACACTGGTCTGCCCAATGACGATGTCGATCTTGCGCAACCCGAAGTCGCTCTCTAATACCTTTGACAACTTTAACCGTCTGGATAATAATCTATTGGCCTAACATCTTCCTCTCCCCAATATCATCACATACAAATGACGATCTGTACTACTTACCGTACAGTACCTCGAATGGTGCTATCTGGATATTGGCTTGATAATTGTTGTTGTACAAGAATTCGACTAAGTGAGGTGACTCTCCCATGATCCTCCAAATCTAGGGTACAAACTCATAACATATCTTCTAAAGTCTGAATTGTTCTTTCTGATTATTCGTCCGTCTGTGGGTGGTAAGCCGTATTGAATGTTAACTTGGTACCCAGGCTCTGATGTAAACTCTTCCAGAAATGCGACGTAAAGCGGGTCTCTCTATCTGACAATACTGATAGAAACTCCATGCTTTCTGACTATCTATTGCATATATATCTCTGATAGCTTATCTGTAGATTGTCTTACTCTGAAAGAATGAAAGTGTGCCACCTTTGTAAGTCGATCCACTATCAACCAAATAGCATCCTTACCACTTGGTGATCTTGGTAAATCGGTCACATAGTCCATTGTGATGTGCTTTCACTTTCACTCTGGGATATGAAGCGGTTGTAGTAATGCTGCTGGCCTATGTTGTTCTGCCTTCACTTGCTGAGATATTAAGCAACGGGAAACGAATCTAGCTATCTTCCTCTTCATTTTGTTTCACCAGAAGTGTTGCTTGATATCCTTGTACATTTTGGTACCTCCAGGATGTATAGAATATTGAGAACTGTGGGCCTCTGTCATAACCTCATGTCTGATATCTCCGCTTGGCACACATAGACGTGATCCAAATCTAAGTATTTCATCCTCATAAGTTTCTATCTCCTTCCTGAGTCTCGATTCACATTTTGCCCTAAGCTTCTGAATCCTTGGGTCCTGTGCCTGAGCTACCGTGATCCTGTCTACTAAGTCGGATTGAATTTGTAGACTTTCTAGAATTCCTTTATCACTTGGAATTATAACCTCGATGCCCGTCTCTTGAAGATCTTCTAGAATGTGCTTCTGTAATGTCAACATAAATGCGTCGCCTCTAGCTTATTGAGAACTGGACTTCTATTTAACAATACAAACTCGCTTGCACAAAGAAAGCCTAGGAATGAAAACCTAGGTACAGCAATCTAAGTACAATTGTTTATTTTTGATTATGGGGGATGACGATAGAGGCTCGGAAAAGCGACGGCAGCTCTGCCTTACTCCTTGGACGATCGGACGTAGCCTTGGCTCTGATGAAAAAATGCTCTCCTTTTTTTCTTTGTATATGCTCCTCTGCGTGTCTCTCTCTGTATGCGTCTGTCTCCGTCCGTTTTTTTTGCAAGGGAATATCACCTTACTATTTATAGGAGTGGGGGATCATTAGGGTTTGCAATGATTGCTCTTCTTGAAAAGTCGGCGGCTTAGGAGTCAACCAATCTGGGCCGTTCATCCTAAATATAATAGATCTGGGCAATTAATATGGATTGCATCAAATCTTTGGGAGCAATAAATGTTGATTGCTATGAATCTTCGTGATTTGTGATGGCTTGCCACATGTGCAATTTGCTTAATTTGATTTGATCTGGACAATTATGGCGATTGCAACAAATCTGATTTTGTTAGGATTTGTTAGCCGCCATAATTCCTAGGGGGATAAGACTGCCACGTGTCTCAATTATCGTGAAGAGCGCCACGTGTCTCAACTAGACCGTTCTGGCAGAGCCGCATATGAGTGGTCCAGTCGCATGAAGCATGCATCAGCATGAGGATGGGCAGCCGCATGAGGATGGGCAGCCGCATGAGGGTAGGCAGCCGCATGAAGGATACAGCCGCATGAAGAAGACAGCCACATGAAGTGGGCAGCAGCATGAAGAAGGCGGCCGCATGGAGTGGGCGGCCGCATGAAGTGGGCGGCTGCATGAAGTGGCCTCGGAACTTGGTAGATCTTGCCAGCTGTAAGAAAATTTTCTCCTCTTTCCTAGGAACACGCCATTATGTCAGAGTCATTATTGCGTCTTTATGTCAGTGCTATCATTGTCAGAGCTGTCATTTGTGAGAGTAGCCGTCAGGGCATTAAATGCAGAAGAGTATAGATAAGAACTGTTTAAGGGCCACTTGGCTCCTTTCTGGGTCGCATGGAGCCATCCGAGCCGCATGGTCTCTTGAGCCGCATGGATTATCTGGCTGCATGGATTGTCTGGCTGCATGGGCTTCTCAGCCACATGTCCTTCCTAGCCGCTTGGGGATCCTTCTGTCGGAGCCGTATAAGCTTTTCTTTGTTCTTTTCCATGCTTCTACAAGACCCCCTTCAAAGTTCTTAATTTGCAAAATTGAAATACTTTGAATAAGAAACATGGCCACGTAAAAACTCTTCGGGCCGCATAGAATGTTCTGGCCGCATGGACTTCTCAGCCGTATGGCCTTCCTAGCCGCATGGGCTTCCTAGCCGCATGGACGTCCCAGCCGCATGGGCTGTCTGGCCGCATAGGCTGTCTGGCCGCATAGGCTCCTTGCCATGTCTTCATGCCACGTGTGCAAATCTTTACATTGATTGCCCTTGATTTGCTGTCAGATTTAAAGTCGCTTTTTGGGGTAGGATCCCAAGAGTTTAGCCTTAAATAGTCAGATCGCCTCGATACCTGAAGAGTCGATTACGCTGCACACGGATCGAGGCATCGGTCTATGAGCTCCCCCTCTTGTCTATAAATAGCAGCGTATTTGGACGAACTTCTCTCCTGTCGTCAACTCTTCTTGACTTAGATTTCTGTCATGTCTTCCTCCTCCAATCATTAGACAACAATGGCTCCCAAGTCTTCCAAGGCTGTGACGAAGGCTGCGGCGATGGGCAAGAAAGCGGCTTCGTCTTCGACTGTCGTGCCCCCCGTTCGTCCTGATGTCCGTCCTGACATCAAGGGTAAGGACTATGTAGAAGATCGAATACTTCGAAACCCTAACAAGGACGGCTCTGTTGCATGCTTTATGCACAAGCCTTTAATGCGTCTCTCTCGTCTTTCTCGAACTGTTTCAAATTGTATGGGCCACATGCATGTCCCCTGACCGAGCCGCATGGGGGTATACCCCATGTCCGAGCCGCATAGGAGTTGTCTTGTAGGCCGCATGAATACTGAAACGCATAAGGATCCGTCGAACAGAGCCGTATAGACTCTTTTGAATGTCTTCTGACTGTCACCTGACTTTTTATTTCTTCTATCTTTGGTTCTTGCAGCATCTCCGCCGGAGGCTGGGATCATTGTGAAAGAGGAGCCGCTGCCTCTTTTCATCAAACAAGAGTCATCACACGTTAAGGAGGAGGTGATACCAAAAATAGAGGAACGACATCACACCCCAGAACCAGAATACTGGAGAGCGGGGGCAGACATAGCCAGCTACGTATATTGAAGTGCAATCCACCTCGCTATACGCTCACGGTTGTCTAGATACATGAGGGTTTAACTACAAGCCATCAGTCTCCTATGGTCAAGAACAAGCCTATTGTCTCAATCACAAACAAGTAAGTAAAGTTATAAGATGTAAGATCACCAAATATACAATAGTAAGACGTCCCAAACATTACATATTCAGCTGATCATAAAGCTAGTCGTTACAAAATGTGAAGACTAGCAAGAGTTTAGTCATACATGATCAACCCTAGGATCTGTCAATCATGTTACAGCCCGTAAGCAGACAGTAAGTAAGAGCAATCCAGCTAAACATGTGCTCGTCGGCTAAATGCCTCAAAAGAATATTTTTACAATAAAGTGGGAGATCAAAAATAAACCCACTCGTTGCCCTGGTTACGCTTGGTGGTCACCATCGGGCTGGAAGGTCGGTAGATCCTCTGGAGCTGCTCCAAAATCTGGCTATACAAAACCAGCTGGGTCAGACCCCAGAAAGAGCAAGTGCCACAAAGGAAGCTTCACTTAGGAACTAAAACCAGCAATTAGCACAAGTACAATATAATATTAAAACTGGAATTAAAGAAAACATGTCAGGATGATATACGACGAGACAACCGTGGAACTATTCAGATAACCAGGTTACAACCCATAAACTAAACAAGGACCGGGGTTGTAATCCTTCATCTGAACGAAACTTGGTTTCCCACCATTTATTGACAAGATAATATAAGAAAATCAGGACATGTAACAACCTTGTACATGATCAAGACATGACTAGACTGGTTACTCCATCCAAATCAATCACGGCCAGACAATAAATATGGCTTGATACTTTAACAAACTAGGGTTATCACAGGCCTAATTACTAACAAGATGCAGCGAGATTATTCCACAGCCACAAGCCATACAGACCATCCAGGTTACCCAGGTCAAAATATTAGGGGTTGAATTCAGGTGGGTACATCGTCTAGGAAATGCATGTACCCTTAAGTAGCTTGAAGGGTGCAACACATGACGGTGTGCTGGAAATGTGCCCTACACGACGGCAGGCTGCAGATCCTAAGCGCGCCCAGGTAACGGGATCACCTGTAGCTGGGAAATCTCTTCATGACTATTGTGTTATTCTAGTTTGTTAGCCTTAGTCCATTTCAGTAGGTACTCCTGACCGTGGTACTCAGGAGTCCCATCCTAGCATGATGCGAGACAAGACTGGTTCATTTGGACAAGCACAATCACCCACGGTGTCTAGGATTATTATACTGGTCATGTCATCTCAAAGAGCCATCGCAACAGCTTATCAAGATATATCATGTCAGGTTACTTGTCGGGAGTGCGCCACGGCGGGCCACTATCAAAAATTATCATGTTGTGTCCATGTATCGTGTCAGGTTCATGTCATGTCACGTTAGCCGTCGTAACAACAATTTAAGGCAATCATGTCAGGTATACTTGTCATACTATGCCATGTTCAATTATCATTTCCAAACATATCAAATAAATTCGTGATTATTACGCTAGCTTGATTATTTCTACTACGCTAGACCAAGGGGCCTTCAAGCGTAATGCGGCTTACGCTAGCAAGAGCAAGGTAAGATAGCTCTACGCGAGCAAGGACAAATGCAGGAGGGGCTTTACGCTAGCCGAGCTTTACGCCCGTCGAGCTTTACGCCCGCCAAGCTTTACGCTCGCCAACTCTCGATCAAGCTTTACGCGAGGGAAACTTTACGCGAGGAACACTCGGTAAACTTTACGCTCATGAGAGCCGGCTCGAGCTAGGGATTTTATGCTAGCTTGATTTTACGCTAGCGGGAGAGTCCCGTGCGTAAAACCGATTAGCTCAGCGTAAAACGAGTACGCTTGACACGCGATGCATGGGCGTAAAGGAGCACTACGCGGGCACGTGAAAACGTGTGCGTAAAAGGCTGAACAATACGTTGGCACATAAAATATGTGCGTAAAACTAGATCTTCTCCAACCAGCCTCCAATGGCCATGAAAACCCATGAACCAAAAGACCATAATTCACTCAAATTAAGTCACAATCAGGACTTCCAACAGTCTAAATTGGATAGAATCAATTTTTCTACAACATAGAACCTTCAAAACTTGAAAACAAGAAGGTTTGATAGATCAAAACCATGAAAATCCGAAAATGGCTAAAACCTAGATCTACAAGAAAATGTAAAATGACAAGAACTAAAGTGGATTAGAAAGTTGCATAGGAGAGTTTAGAACAATAAAAAATGTGGGTTCCTTCTTGAAGCAAGTTGCACTTGCCTACGGTGGGGGGGGGGGTTCTCTTGGTTGGTGGTGGAGAGTAAATAAAGAAGGAATAAAGTAAAGAGGAGAGAGAAATAAAAGGGGTTAATAAATAAGGAGGGTGGTAGGTATGAGGGTTCACCCTTGGTTCATAATGAACCAAAGCAAACCAAGCCAAGCCGAACCAACCCAAGAATAAACCAATCAATGAAATGCTAGAATAAATCAAGCAGGGAGACATGCAATACGGAAATAAATACGTACACGTATTCTAAAATACGTGATACGAACCACATGCATTACAACTCTACCCAACTTAAAAGAATTCCGTCCTCGGAATTTAATTAAGAGGCTAGAGGGGGCAAGTACAAGCTACACTAATCACAAGCAAGTTATAACTAGGAAATCAATCAACCATGCAAGCAAGGAATCGAAGGCATGGGGCATAAGGAAGATATTATACCTCACGAGTCAAACAAGTCAGGATATCGCGATCAGATATCATCCTCACGCTCCCACATTGACTCTCCCAAAGAGTGATGACCCCAAGCAACTCGGACTAACTTGATAGTCTTGTTCTTGAGTATCTTCTCTCTCCGGTCCAATATAGACACGGGCCTCTCCTCATACGAAAGGTTGGTACCAACAACTAATTCCGAATGATCTAGGATGTGGTTCGGGTCCGGGATATACCGTCGTAATTGGGATACATGGAACACGTCATACATCTCACATAGCGACGACGGAAGGGCAATTATAGGACACATCTCCTACTCGCTCCAGAATATTGAACGACCCTATATACCTAGGACTAAGCTTTTCCCGTACGCCGAAGCGAATGACGCCACGGTTAGGCAAAATCCTCAGGAATATGTGGTCGCCGACTGAAAACTCAAGAGAGCGCTGATGAGAATGGGTCCAATGGCGCTGGCGATCTTGGGAAACTCGAAGATGATCCCTGACTCTTCGGACCACTTCAACTGTCTGGACAATCATTTCTGGACCAAGCATCTGCCTTTCTCCAACATCATCCCAGGCTAGCGGGGATCTGCACTTCCTACCGTACAGGGCTTCGAACGGGGCCATCTGGATACTGGCTTAGAAACTGTTGTTGTACGAGAACTCCACCAGGTGCAAGTGATCTTCCCACAAACCACCAAAGTCGAGGGTGCAAGATCGTAACATATCTTCAAGAGCCTGGATCGTGCGTTCTGACTGACCATCTGTCTGCGGATGATATACTGAGCTGAACTGGAGGTGATTCCCCAAGCTTTCTTGCAAGCTACGCCAGAAGTGCGACGTGAAACTTGAATCTCGGTTCGAGGTGATACTGACTGGCACACCGAGAAGCCTGACAATCTGTCGGAGATACATCTCTGCTAGCTTAGCCGTCGACTGACCAACTCTGAACGGGAAGAAGTTGGCCACCTTCGTGAGCTGGTCAACTATAACCCAAATAGCATCTCGACCAGCTGGGAATCTAGGTAATCCAGTCACGAAATCCATGGTCACGTGCTCCCACTTCCATTCGAGAATTAGCAAGGGCTGAAGAAGTCCTGCTGGCCTCTGATGCTCCGCTTTAACCTGTTGGCAAACCAAACACCGAGAGACAAACCGGGCTATCTCCCTCTTAATTCCATTCCACCAAAAGTGCTATCAGATATCACGGTACATCTTCGTACCGCCTGGATGAATAGAATACTGTGAACTGTGGGCCTCTGCCATGTTTTCCTGTCTGATATTTCTGCTGGGTACACAAAGATGCTTACCATGCCTAAGTGTACTATCGTCATGAATGCATAACTCTGGTCGCCATCCTGCTTCACACTCTGCTCTGAGTCGCTGAAGCTTGGAATCTGCTAACTGAGCCATCTTGATCATCTCGACTATGCTGGACTGAACTTGCATACTGGCCATCAATGCCACACTAGAAGGAAGAACAACTTCTATACCCATCTTCTGAAGATCGCCTAACAGCTCTGGTTGTGCTGTTAGGAAATATACTCCGGCTCTCCTGCTCAATGCATCTGCCACGACGTTGGCCTTCCCTGGGTGGTACTGCAAGTTAACATCATAATCCACAAGTAGCTCTAGCCACCTTCTCTGACGCATGTTGAGATCTTTCTGGGTAAAAACATACTTCAGGCTCTTGTGGTCGGTGAAGATCTCCATCCTATCTCCATTCAAGTAGTGTCTCCAAAGCTTAAGTGCAAACACTACTGCTGCCAGCTCCAAGTCATGGGTTGGGTAATTCCTCTCATGATCATAAAGTTGACGTGATGCATAAGCTATTACCTTCCCATGCTGCATCAAAACACATCCCAAACCTCTGTCTGAAGCATCACAATATACTGAGAATCCTCCGGTTCTATCTGGAAATGTGACAATAGAAGCCGTCATCAAGCCTTGCTTCAACTGCTCAAAAGAACTCTGACACTCTACTGTCCAAGCAAACTGCACATCCTTGCGGGTCAACTGGGTCAATGGCGCTGAAATCTGAGCAAAGTCCGAAACAAATCGCTAGTAGTAGCCGGCCAATCCAAGAAAACTATGGACTTCTTAACTGTGCTGGGCACTGGCCATGTCTCAATGGCCACGATCTTCTGGGGATCCACTTCTACTCCTCCTTTGGTGATGATATGACCCAAGTATGAAATGCGATCGAGCCAGAACTCGTATTTACTGAACTTGGCATATAATTGGTGCTCTTTGAGAATCTGAAGAACCACTCGAAGATGCTGCTCATGCTCCGCCTCGCTCTTGTTGTAGACTAGGATGTCGTCTAGGAACACAATCACGAACTGATCCAAATAAGGCATGAAGATACGATTCATGAGGTCCATGAATACAGCTGGCATATTGGTTGCTCCAAATGGCATAACAAGGAACTCCCAATGCCCATACCTCGATCTAAAAGCTATCTTTGGGATGTCCTGCTCTCTGACTCTGATCTGATGATATCCTGAGCGTAAGTCGATCTTCGAAAATACTGCTACCCCCTTGAGTTGATCAAACAAGTCATCTATCCTCAGAAAAGGGTACCTGTTCTTGATTGTTACTGAGTTCAGGGTACGATAATCAACACATAATCTGGACGTACCATCTTTTTTTTTCACAAGAAGCATCAGGACTCCCAAGGCGATCCACTTGCACGAATGAATCCCTTGGTCCTAAGTTTTTCAATCATTATGTACAATATCTCTAGCTCTGACGGCGCCATCCTGTAGACTCTCTCCGATGCTGGGGCTGTCCCGGGAATCAACTCTATGGTGAACTCGATCTTCCGCTCTGGCGGCATCCCTGGAAGCTCTTCTGAGAAAACATCTGGAAACTCTTCAACTATCCGGGGTAACTGTATTGCTGCTACGGCCATCCGTAATACCGGAGAAGAAGGTTCAACTTTGCCTCAACAAAAAGAAAACTCTGGCTCGCCTGGAATGCTAAAAATAACCCTACAAATATGGCAGTCTATTCTAGCATACTGGTTCCTCAACCAATCCATCCCTAAGACTACATCATAATCGGCCATCGAAAACTCTATCAATCTAGCGGGAAATTCTCTTCCGCTAACTACGATCCGACACGAGGAAAACACTCTATCTACTCCAACGAGTCCGTTACCAGTATGTATATTGAGCCTTACTGATAATGACTCGGGCTCTAATCCAATCCGTGTTACGAATCGTGCAGACATGAATGAATGCGATGCACCAGAATTAAATAAAGCTGAAGCTGGAAAGGAGTTGACAAGAATAGTACCTGCCACTACCTCTCCTGGTGCCAATCCTTCCTCTACGGTCATCACCATAGCCTGACTATGCCCTCGGAGTGCTGGTCCCCTCTGCTAAAATCCTCGCTGCCGGATCTGGATCTGGTCTTAGGCTTGTGCATACTGCTTTGCCAAAATACCTGGGACTGAGGCGGCAAGGGCCTCTGAGACTTATACTGCTGCTGCTGGACCGGTGTTGGTCCTCTCACCGAAGGACTAGAAAGGTTGGACGATGATGAACTACCCCTATTCGGGCAAGATCCAACCCTATGGTCTGCTGCTCCACAAGCCAGGCACAATCCCTGTGCCCTGCGATATTCCGCCACCACATGGCCTGGCTTTCCACAATAAGAACATCCCACTGCGGAAGACTGCTTCTGCTTCTGCTGCTGCGGGTACGTCGGAACTGAGTGCTGAACCAACGTCACTGAGGTCGCCCGCCTCGGAGTTCCAATAGTCAAAGCCCTGGCTGCCGGGGCTGGTGCAAAAGATTGGTTCATCTGGCCGTGAGATCTCTTCCGACCTCCGGCCCTATCAACAATCCCCTGGAAGGTATACTCATACCTCCTAGTTGCTCTCAAAACTGCATCGAACATCTGATGCTCAAACTGCTCCACTGCTAATAAGATCTCCAGATGAAGCCCCTACTGGAATTGCTGCACTCTATCATACTCGGTTGCCACCAAGGTGGTAGCAAACTGACTGAGTCTAGAAAACTCGATCGCATATTCGTCGACCGTCCTGTCCATCTGCTTCAAATTGGTGAACCTGGTCTGTAGATCATACCGAGCTACAGCATCAAAATACTTGGTCTGGAATCTCTCTCTGAATACCGCCCAAGCAATGGGTGCTGCTAATCCAACGGCCTGTGCCGTCCACCAGCTGCGGGCAAGATCTAACAACTGCAGGTGAACCACGGCTACCTTCTCGTTCTCTGGAGTCCTAGCTGCTTCTAGAATCATCTATTGGTCCTGAAGTCAAGCATCTGCAGCGATCGTATCTTTACTGCCGTCGAAGAAGGGAGGGTTCAAGCGCTTGAAACTGTTGGCCGTGCTATTACCCTGTTGACCTCCTCTGGTCAAAGCGTCTACCACCGCCTGGTGCAAGGCATCTCCACGACGATCTTGGGAAGCTATCAAGGTCCTGATGAGACCTACCAAAGTGCTATCATCAGGTTCGGTAGACTAAACTGGTTGGACTGGTGACTCTCCTCCAAT
Organism: Iris pallida; assembly: GCA_029216955.1. Taxonomy (NCBI): domain Eukaryota; kingdom Viridiplantae; phylum Streptophyta; class Magnoliopsida; order Asparagales; family Iridaceae; genus Iris; species Iris pallida. The sequence continues at coordinate 2,379,972 of JANAVB010002600.1, forward strand.
AGGCACGACTCTGGAGGCTACTCTGGAATGCTGGGCTTGATCTCCGGGTTGCTGCTGGTCCATGAGAGGTGCTCCGCCATGCTGATCGGCAGGTCCAGGAACAATGTCGCTGAAGAAAACGACATAGGGAATAATAAGGAGGGACCAGGATAGATCAATGATACAAGCATGTGATCAGGACAAGAATCCAGGAATTCAGAAGATACAAGCAGAGATCAAGGGCGAATACTGATTGAGACATCTATTCGGTAAACACTTACATATCTTGAATTACAAGACCTGCATGGGCCACCACTTAAACCATGTCATGCCGTAGAACCAGAATACTGGAAAGCAGGGCAGACATAGCCAGCTACGTATATTGAAGTGCAACCCACCTCGCTATACGATTACAACTGTCTAGATACATGAGGGTTTAACTACAAGCCATCAGTCTCCTATGGTCAAGAACAAGCCTATTGTCTCAATCACAAGCAAGTAAGTAAAGTTACAAGATGTAAGATTACCAAATATACAATAGTAAGGCGTCCCAAACATTATATATTCAGCTGATCATGATGCTAGTCGTTACAAAATATGAAAACTAGCAAGAGTTTAGTCATACATGATCAACCCTAGGATCTGTCAATCTTGTTACAGCCCGTAGACAGAAAGTAAGTAACAGCAATCGAGCTAAACATGTGCTCGTCGGCTAAACGCCTCAAAAGAATATTTTTACAATAAAATGGGAGATCAAAAATAAACCCTCTCGTTGCCCTGGTTACGCCTGGTGGTCACCATCGGGCTATAAGGTCGGTAGATCCTCTGGAGCTGCTCCAAAATCTGGCCATACAAAATCAGCTGGGTCAGACCCCAGAAAGAGCAAGTACCACAAAGGAAGATTCACTTAGAAACTAAAACCAGCAATTAGCACAAGTATAATACAATATTAAAACTGGAATTAAAAAAAAACATGTCAGGATGATATACGACGAGACAACCATGGAACTATTCAGATAACTAGGTTACAATCCGTAAACCAAACAAGGACCGGGGTTGTAACCCTTCATCTGAACGAAACTTGGTTTCCCACCATTTATTGACAAGATAATATAAAAAAATCAGGACATATAACAATCTTGTACATGATCAAGACAGGACTAGACTGGTTACTCCATCCAAATCAATCACGGCACAATAAATACGGCTTGATACTTTAACTAACTAGGGTTATCACAGACCTAATTACTAACAAGTGTTTTCCATAAATAAATTTTATTTATTTATTATGTTTCTGAGAAAATTACAACTATAGGAATCTGATCTAGAAGACGATCACTTTATCCCTTGGACGATACAATGAAGAAGGCTCGGATCTCGAAGAATTTGGACAGCAACTGGGCAATCTCTCTGTTCTCTCTGAATTGAATCTGGTGTCTGTTGAAGGTGGAGAAACGTTGGAGTGCGGGCATACGCTCAGTCAGTTACTTGACGTGTGTATAACTGCAGGGACGCGTGGCAAATTTTGGTGGAGACACGTTGGAGTGCGGGTGAGAGTAGTGGAGTATATCCATGAGAGATTGATGGCATGAATGCCATATTGCATAACTTCTGAATGAGTGGGTAACCGAATACAAGACACATGAGAACGTGTGTTGAATGTACATTTGAAGTCATTCTGAATGCATTTACTTTGATACACTATCTTTTGGAGAAGCATGACTAGCATACACTGTCTTGTTTGAAGAGGAGTCGTATGGAGTCCATACGCTCACTTGATGAGGAGTCGTATGGAGTACATACGCTTACTTGATGAGGAGTCGTATGGAGTACATACGCTGCCTTGATGAGGAGTCGTATGAAGTCCATACGCTGCCTTGATGAGGAGTCGTATAAAGTACATACGCTGCCTTGATGAGGAGTCGTATGAAGTACATACGCTGCCTTGATGAGGGGTCGTATGACTGGAGAAATAGACACGTGGCTGTCTTCAATCTTCTCGAATACGCCATATCTCCCAATAACTGACAAATATCTCTCGAGCGTCGTGTTGCGGATATGACGGCTGACAGACTGTCAGAAATGACAGTAATGATGGCTGTGCATTTATGATGGCTAATGAGCTGTCCTCGTAAAAGACAAAATCAACTCTCGGAAATCCATACGACGGTTAATTCTCCTAAGACAGCTGTTCTTTGCACGAAAGACGAAGTGTCAGATTCATTCCCCATCGAGCGTATGCTGTGTTGTCAGTCGAGAAATAATAAAATATTTACTGATCGTATGACTTTTGGCTGACTTGGTCTTATGTCAGCGTGTCAGAATTTTTCACACCCAACAAGACCCCCTTCAAAGTTTTCGAACTTTATGATTTTCAAAAGTTCGAAATTACTTTGAACTCAAAGTGGGAATAAGTCTTGACACGTTGGCACGAGTTTGTTATCTCCTCGATATCAGTGCATATCTCTAGGGATTCTGTATTTTGAAAACGGCTGCCGTTTGGGCTTCTCTTTCTTCTATAAATAGGCCTTTAAGAACTTAATTCTTTTCTTTACTTTTTGCTTTCGTCTTCGAGAGAGAGAATCCAGAGCTCAAGCTTTCTCCTTTTCCAACCTAATCTTCGTCAATAGCACCCAAGCTCAACGCTGCCGCGAAGGGGAAAGGCAATGCTCCTGCAGAGCCGTCTCGACCCACCGCTGCCGCCGCAACCACTAGGAGAACCGTCGAGCAGCGTCTTCCACAGAGCGAACTTCCGTTGAAACCCCTATACGGTGAGGATGGGGACGATGAACAGTAACCATCCCTTTTTAGGGCTCTGGTTAGGACAAAATCAGAAAATGTATCCCTTTTTCAGGGTCAATACGCCAGAAAATACACTTCCCTATTTAGGGTTTAGTCGTATTCCAAGTTTTTCGTCTTATACGAAAAATATGTTTTGAGCATATTTCTGTAAGATACGCGTATCTTTGATAGAAATGTCAGAATATGCTGATCTGAAAGAATACGCTATGTCAAGTCGTCTCGTTGAGATACGCTGACTCTCTTGTTAGCGTATATATGCTGCTCTTTGGAAAATTCCATACGACTGCTTACTTTGGTTAGACATACACGTAGCCGAGCGTAGATTAAACTTAGAATCTGTCATACGCTTAGGATAGACTGAGCGTAAGTTGATTTTTGAATCTGACATACGCTTAGGATGGACTGAGCGTAAGTTGATCTTTGAATCTGACATACGCTTAGGATGGACTGAGCGTAAGTTGATCTTTGAATCTGACATACGCTTAGGATGGACTGAGCGTAAGTTGATCTTTGAATCTGACATACGCTTAGGATGGACTGAGCGTAAGTTGATCTTTGAACTTGTCATCCCTTTGTATTTTTTTAAGGATTTTTAACCTCTTATTTTTCCTTTATAGTGGATATTCTAGCCCAAGAAGCGCAGTTTGAAGGATGTGCAGGGAGCAATTATAAGAGTGATCTATCCCATGTCCACTTTTCACAGTTTGATGAACCTTCCACAAGAATAGCCATTCTGAAAAATCAAGATAGCGAAACCCTGCTGAGTCTGATAAGTGGTCAACCACTATAGAGTGTGGACAGTGTTACCCACTCAAAACCGGTATTTCTATTTGGGGACGCTATTGACAAAGACTCCCAGCCAGCCTTCGATAAAGTGTCATACTCGTATTACCGGGATGGTGATGTGACCCAGCCGATGTACTTGACTGGATTGTCTAAGAGTATCAACATAGCTCGCTTATTCCATGTGAGTCACCAAAGGCACATGAAATAGGATATTACTCCAACCCGTCAAGCAAAAGCTGGATAGATAGGGTATAGACAGGGAAGATTTCGTAGTGGTACTGAACCGCATGTTTCAGTCTTACGAGGATTATTGCCATCTACAATTACCCCTGAGGACTCTGTATTTCTGATGCCGGTTAGAGTCCCGATATTCGCAAATGAATTTGCGCAGCTAGAAAATACTGTATATCTGAAACAGTCCATGAGACTCACTGGTCTCGTGAACCCAGAGAATACCAGATGGACTGCTCTCGTGAGATGGATTCTGAGAGATTATGGAGAACAGTTGAAGGCGATAGGCCTGTACGATGCCATCAAGTGCACTGCTTATGGTTTTAGGCCGAACCCAGATTTGTTCCTGGCACTAGCAGAAAGGTACAACTACCGTACTGGAACTTTTATGACTCCGAGAGGCGAGATAGGATTCGCTCTCCACGAAATGGCATACATTTCTCAGCTGCCGACAGGAGATCTACCGTATGAGGAGTATATCCCGTTTATTGATGAAATGAACAAGATCTCTGATGCCAACCCGCTAATTCTTCATGTATTCGAAGAATTAATGTGCCACTATAGTATCTGTAAGGCCTTTTATAAGGCAAAAGATATAGATTCAGGCTGTTATACTTCGAAGTGGATGGCCTACTTATTCCAAGGCCGCAACGAAGAAACTCAGAAGAAGAAGAAGACCGAACAATATATTGGTCGTTTTAAACCTCTGAGTCAACCCGAAATTGACAAATTAATCCGGGAGACAACCCATGATGACATCATAATCGAAGAAGATGAAGGCACCTATAAAGCTGGTGATAGGTTAGAGACCTACATAAAGCAAGGTGGCCGGGCTTTATCTAATGAAGGTCATCTGGCCAGTTTCTATTCCTTTGGCTGAGAAGATTCATAGTACCTGGCACCTGTTCGGCAGACAGGATGCACCGAAGAATCATTTTTGCAGGAGTCCGTCTGACGTTCGGGTACAGGATGGACTTGCTAACGGCGATGACATGCCGTCTGAACGCCGGTTTAAGAGCATATACAGATAGAATGTTTAACCTGGCGAAGAAAAAACTAACAGCTTTTCTTCGGGTAGAAATGCCCTTCACATATTTGTACGGATGGCTGCTCCTCCACTTTGAGTCTCTTATGAGTGCTGGACTGGCCAGACCAGATGACACTTTCTTAGAAAGATACCGTGATACGCCCAAGTGGAAATATGATACCTTGACAGACTGCAGGACCATACTGAATAGGGGAGAACTATGGAGTTTCACCTGTGTTCCTCCGCCTATCGGTTATGAGACTATGCCTGCGAGGATGATTGATGGCATTGGTGCCAATGAACTGGATGATGTTCAGCATGAATGGCTGAAGAGGATCAGACCATCCCACCTGGTCTGTCGCCATGACGACATCACTTATTTGGAGCCATATCTTCCGAGTAGATTTGCTCGACAATTCGGCTATGATCAGTTGCATGTAGGGAATGCAACGACATGCTTCAACCACCAAGGCGGATTGATCGACGGTGCGAGAGCCTGGATATATTATATTGCCAAAGGTACCAGAGCTACCTTTACAATGCCAAATCCGGTGAATCATCGGAAATGAGCTAAGATGTTGGCATCTTACGCCAAGTTCTATGTATCTACGAATACATTTGATGAGAAGTTCAGCATCTTGGGTAAGAGCTTCATTCATGTTAATAAGAAATCAACCAAATCAACTCTGCCGGAAGATTGTCATGACCGAGAGGATCCTCTCGCTACTGATGAGGTTTATGAAGAAGTCTAAATGGGGAATCTCTTTTCTGATGAACTTCATCAGCCCCTACATGTACCGCTTGGAAATGCCGAGAATAGTGTATCTGCTGAGGGTATACCGAAGAAAAAGCGTGGCAAGGATGCTTCAGTCCAGCTCCAAAAAGAGTTACTCGAGCAGAAGATCATAGTCGCGTAGGAATTACTATTCCGGGGACTTCTCCTGCTTCGAGTCAACATATCAGAGATGCTGATAAAGAAGGTAGTGACTCCAAAGAAGATTATCCTACCATTCTACTAATGAAAAGGGTAGGAAAAAGAAAAGTGGTAGTTTCAAAGACTAAATCTGTAATTTGTCTTGATGCAGAAAGCCCCACCAATCGTGCTGAACGGTTGGCTCGAGAGAAGCAAACTGCCCTTGCTCCTCAGCAAAAAGTTGAAGCGGGATCTTCTACTGCCAAGAAGATTATTGAAGTTTCCTCCCCTACACCCTCGGAAGCGCAGCCCACGCAGGACGCTAATATAGAACCTACTGCGGAGGATGTGATAAAAGAATCGGCAGCTAAGCCATCTACTGATCAAATAATACCGGCTGCGAAGGATCCTTCCATGGTAGTGGATGAGCATGCTGAACCATCCGTACTGGTTTCGAGAGAATTAGTGAAGGAAGGAACCATTCTCGAGCAACTTGTTGATTTAGCTTTGATTGATATTTCCGAGAGCGACAAGGGTGAAGAAGAACAGGTTGACTATGAACCTTCTTCTCATTCCATTGAAGATGAGGATATGGAGATTGAAGATGAGTCACCAACTGAAATTCGTGTCGACGAGTTGAAGACGGCCGGCCAACATTCGGGGTTGACTCCAGAGCCAGAGAACCTTCTAGAAATAGAAGCCCATGTTTCGAGCACCTCTGGGGCAGGAAGTAGTGAGATGAGACCAGTGTCAGAAGACACTTTGAATAGACTGCGAACAGGGCTGAACGATCCTCGAGAAACAGAGTTCGAGCCAACTTCAGGTAATATTTTATCCAGTAAAGTTTGTCTTTTCTTGCTTTATTGTCTTTAATTTTGATCAAGCTTCTTTGATTCCAAAAGTTGTAGGAACTACATCAGCGATGAGCTCGACTCATGCTCCACCTGTTCGGACTGATGTTGGTGAGGGAAGCTCACATTTAACAAGTTCTCCAAAAGCACACACTTCTGTTTCCAGAATAGAGCCCATTCCAGCTTCTTCCTTCACAATGGCAGCAACTCCTGGTTTTGAAACGGGAATAGCAAGGACCATGGTGATGTACTCAGATATTATTTATTCGTATCTGGATACATTTTCCAGGCGATTTATGAAAGACGAGACTATACCTTTTTCCAATCTCCGAACGGCGATTAATTTTTTGCTTTTAGCTCTGCGACAGGCTGGTTATGAGACTCAGTGTACTTTCTTTGAGCATCTCCTAGATGATTTGGAAGTAACCATCCACAAATACTGGAAAATCAAGAAAGAAGATATTAAATCCTTGACTGTGGCTGAGATTGCTCAACTGGAACGTGAAGCTCAAACTCAGCAGGCTGCTTTGAAAGAATTCCTCGCTTTGTCATCTGAGAAGTTAATGGCGAAGGATGAGGAAATAGTAACAACTCGTCAGAAGATAGAATGTCTGGAAACAGAAGAAATATCTAGAGCTGAAGAACTCCAGAAACTAAAGGAAGAATTAGCTCGTCTCCAGTAGCGCATTACATCCGCAGAAAAAGAGCAATCTTATATTATCGCAGCTCGTATAGCTAAAGCTACCCGCTATCAAGTTCTACAGCAAGAGCGGGAACAGATGCAAACTGAGCAGATAGAAGAAACTAATCGTCGTAGTACGTTATCATTAATTTTGATCAACAGATGGTTGCAATTGAAGCAACAGAGCGAATTCGTAAAGCTCATGAGGAGAAGATGAATAGTGTACTTGCTCATATTCAGGAGATAATTACACCTTCTATTCAATAGATTAATACTCATTTGTAATCAGTATTTTGATTTTGACTGAGGAAATGAGCACTTTGATCTGATTTCGATTTTGTGTATGATATTTTTTTTTATAGAAAATATGTTCAGAGGTAAATAATATATGACATATTTCAATAGAATAAAATATACAAATAAATTTTGTAATTTCATCAGATGATATTAAACCAAAATTTTTAATTTAATACTGATTAGAGAAAACAGAATTCAGATATAAAGATATCTTTGAACTCAATTTTCCATGATCTTTGGACTCGAAAATCAAAAGACTAGATATCATTTTCATAGAATAGAAAATATGATACTGAGATAGAAAATTCAGAGATAATATGGACGTGATTTTCTATATGAGATCTTTATTAAATCCACTGGGGATCTAATAAGACAGAATATCAAATTCTCTGGGAAGATGATATGTGGTAGAATATCAATTTTCGCTGGGGATAACGATATCGAGACGACATTTGTGGGGAAGAATAAACTCTGATTTTATATTTGCTGGGGAATAATTGCAGCAGTTGAAAATATCATATATTAACGAGATTTATACATAATATTTATTTAAGAATTTGCCGTTGATAGGCATCATCGTGACTTTACCATCCATAGAGGTAAGCTGATATGCTCCGTTTGAGAAGACTTTATTTACGACGAATGGGCCTTCCCATTTCGCGTCGAACTTACCTTTGCTCATATGTGTCATAGTCATTGGACGTTTGACAGTAAGAACAAGTTCTCCTTTCCGATATGCTCTGACTTTCACCTTCTGGTTAAAAGCTTTTGAATTTCGGGCCTGATACAGCTCAATATTTTGTTGAACGTACAATCGCTTTTCGTCTAGAGCTTCTAGCTCTTGAAGTCGAAGATGATCATTGTTCTCTGTTGTAAGTTCATTGGAGATTGCGATTCTTAGAGAAGTTATCTGGATCTCGAGGGGAAGGACAGTTTCACACCCGTATACCAAAGAGAAAGGCGTACATCCGGTCGTATTGTGAACTGTGGTGCGATAGGCCCATAAACATTCACCAAGCTTCTCGCTCCAGTTGCGTTTGTTAGAAGAAACAAACTTTTTCAGGAGTTTGATGATGGTTTTATTGAAAGCTTCCGCCAATCCATTAGCTGCTGGATTATATGCTGTAGAAGCTAGGTTATTGATTCGATAGTCGTCGCAGCATCGAGTAAATTTCTGAGTGACGAACTGTGGTCCATTATCATGGATAATACGCCGAGGAACACCAAATCGATAGATGACATAATGCTTAACGAAGTTGATGACGTTGGAAGTTTTGACTTCGGATAGCGGGATTGCTTCAGCCCATTTTGAAAAGTAGTCGGTTATTGCTAGAATAAACCGGTGTCCTTTTGATGACGGTGGGTTGATAGGACCAATGATGTCCATGCCCAGGCCTCGAAGGGCCATGATGCCGCTGTCGGGTGTAAGAACTCTGACGGTTGATGGATAAAGTCTGCATGGATTTGACAGGCTTTACATTTTTGGGCATATTGAATGGCGTCAGCCACCATCGTGGGCCAATAATAACCCATACGTCGGATGCGATCTTGAAGTTTAGGACCTGGTTGATGGGCTCCGCAGACACCATCATATGCTTCACGGATAATCTATTGCGCTTCCTCACCAGCGATGCATCGGAGGAGAAGATCGTCATAGGCCCGACGATATAGTGTCTTTGTCGTATGATTATAATAGAATCTGAGAGATCGACGCCGAATAGACGCTGCTTCGCACGGATTATCAAGAAGTTTGTCATACAATACAAAGTCTAGAAATGGACGTCTCCAGTCTTCGGTCATGGCTTCTGTTTTGTTGGAAAAGACGTATTCCATAGTAGAATCGGAAGAAGACGAGGATGCTCTGTCAAACCCTAATCCAGTGTTAAGGTTGGAGGAGTTAAATTCATCAGGGTTAAGAGAATTTTCGTCTGGATCATGGGAAAAACCCAAAACCAAATTATTCTCGATGTAGAATAGCTCCCGGTTATAAACCACTATCAATTGTTGACGTCTGACCGGTATGGCTAGCACAGCGGCAAGATTAGCCAAAGCATCGGCTTCCGTATTACAGGCTCACCGAACGTGTTCAATAAAGAAACCTTCAAAGGAAGAGGCCATAGAGAGTGTTGCTCGGTGATATGGTATCAAATCCTGATGACGGACTTCGTATGTACCTCTGATTTGATTGACGATAAGTTTGGAGTCTCCATAAACTTCTAAATATTGAATATCCAGGTGTTTAGCAAGTTGAAGACCGATGAGTAATGCATTGTATTCGGCTATATTGTTTGAACACGATTGATCCAGAGAATAAGCCCTCTGAATAGTCAGTCCTTCCTGGGATACAAGAACAATCCTGACTCCGGCGATAATATCGCCATTGGGACCCATTCTAGACGCTCCATCAAAGAATAGACGCCAGGTAGGAGTTTCTTCAGAAACCTGATTTGAGTCCATAACTTCATCTGGAATCTCATCGTATAATTTAGAATCCTCCGGAACTGCATGAGCTGCCAGGAAATCAGCAAGATCCTGTCCCTTAACTAACTTTTGAGGAACATAATGCATGTCATATTGAGCTAATAATATTCCCCAATTAGCCAGTCTGGAGTTGAGAATACCGAATTTCTTCATCATAATCCTGATGGGATTCACTCTGAAAATGACATGAATTATTTGACCGATAATGTAATGTCGCGTCTTCTGAACGGCAAATATTAATGCTAGGCATTCTTTCTCAATTGGAGAATAATGCGGTTCAGCACCTGTCATTGTGCGACTGAGGTAATAAATAGCCTGTTAATGGCCATCTTTGTTTTTCTGAGCGAGCAATGCACCGAGAGAATGATCCATGGCTCGAACATATAGAAGGAATGGTATTTCCGAGACGGGAGGTACCAAAATCGGAGGGTTCATGAGGTACTGTTTGATGTCGTCAAATGCTTTTTGACATTCTTTGTTCCAGACGAAGGACACACCTTTCTTCAAAAGTTTGTTGAACAGTCTGCAGCGTCTTGATAAATTGGATATGAATCTCTTGATATAAGTAATTCTTCCTTGAAATCCTCGTAGCTCTTTTAAGGTGCGTAGAGGATGCATCTCTTGGATGGCTTTGATCTTCTCGGGATCCATGTGTATACCTTTAGCGGTAATGACGAAGCCGAGAAATTTACCACTAGAGACGCCCAGGAAGGACTTAGTAGGGTTCATCTTAAGTTGATGTTGGCACATTAAATCAAAGACAGTCTTCAAATCTTGGATATGATCCTCCTTTTGTCGACTCTTGACTGCAATATCATCAACGTAGCATTCGACTGTTTTTCGGAGATGTTAGCAGAATCTAGTGCTCATTGCTCGCTGATATGTTGGTCCTGCATTTTTGAGACCAAACGGCATCACTGTGTAACAGTATGTACCGATCGGTGTTCTGAAAGAAGTATGTCTCTCGTCGTCTGGAAATATTTTGATTTGGTTGTACCCTGAATACCCATCCATAAATGACATTCGTTCGAAACCACACGTGTTATCGATCATGACATCGGTGATTGGAAGAGGAAATTCGTCCTTAGGATAAGCCGTGTTGAGATCGCAAAAGTCTATACAGACTCGGATCTTGCCAGTCTTTTTGAGAACAGGAACAATGTTAGCCACCCACTCAGGATGTTCTCGGATAAATTCGGAAGCCATAAGCTTGTTGACTTCAGCTTCAATTGCATCCATAATGTCTGGACGAAATCGTCGCTGTTGTTGTTTGACCGATTTAGCATTCGGCATGATATTATGTTTGTGTGTTGCGATCTTTGGATCTAGCCCTGGCATATCCTCATAGCTCCAGGCGAAGACATCGATGTAATCATGAATAAGCTTAATCATGTCTTGTTTATCTGTTTCTGAAAGACTTTCGCTGATGAATATTGGTTTGGGGAATCCCTCCTCACCAACATCAATTTGGATCAATTTATCTTCAGTAGGAGGTTCTCTTTGTTCGAACCTGAATTCCCATTGGTTGTCTAATCTTTGGGCCCATTGTTCCGATTCGGGTAATATTTTAAAATTATCTTCATCTTCATCATTTTCTTGCGGACCGTTGGCGGAGACCATATTGGCGGATAGAGTAGAACGATGAAAATCATCTATACTTGTGTCGGAATCCCAAGAAAAGGAATCGGAAGAATCAGATCGTTTATCTCCGTCGGATTCTGGATCCTCATGGACTGTGTTGATGAAGGGGGTAGGAGTAATGTAACCCAATCCACTTTTTGTTCTTCCGTATTTCAAGGGAGGAATTCGAACAGGCATTCTTCTTCCTTTTCCCCTACTGAGGCTGGTTCTGAAGTCATAGCCCATGTTCTTGATGATATTTTTGGACTGTTGACTGTAGCGACGTAATTGTAACCTTCCGGTATCATCGTTTTTGTCGTCGTCTTCCAGATTAGGAGGATTTTGGGGCCCCTTGCAGAAGAATATTGGAGTTTCTCCTGACTTTCTAATAGGAACAAGGAAGTATGAATTTTGTACAGACTCTAATGTTACTTCTGTATGAAGAGTTTGAACAACTCCTATAGTTAGTGGCTCTAAGCTATCTAGCAAATGTAAATAACTTTGTACATGATTACAAACATCAATATACTGTAAAGGAGATGCTTTATTAATATCAGATGCTGTATTTACAGAAGAAGGCTGAGCCTTAGTAGATTTAGTCAAATTAATGACTAAAGGGGGAGAAGAAGGGTGAGCAAAAGTTTTATTTCGATTAAGGTCGATAACAAAAGGCTCAGAGGAGGCGAGCTCCCTTGAAGAGGATCGTGGATAAGTAGTGCATCCACTGACTGGAATAACTAGAGTATCTGGTCTAGCCGGAGAAGATGGTGAGAGAGTGGTGCATCCACTGACAGGGATTATCAGCAAACTTTGTGGAGTTTGGGAAGGCAATGAAGTGGTACTTCTATTGACAGGAATTATCAGTGGGCTTTCTTCAGATGATTTAGTAGACCGCGGATGAGTGATACGCCCTTTTACAGGAATAACAAAGGTGTCAACTTTCGATGTCTCGTCATCATCTATAGCTTGTAAGACTTTTGAATACTCATCTTTGTATATGCGAGAGTCACTGTAGTAAGCTTCGACTCCTCTGAAAGGATTAATGTCCGCGACTTCCTTTTGAACTTCTCCCTTTTCATCAATATATTTGAAGCACTAGTGAAGAGTGGAGGGGACGATATTGTGTTCATGGAGAAAAGGTCTTCCCAAGAGCAAGTTGTAAGATCCAACTAACTCGATCACGTAGAATGTGACACTCGCCCGGAAATTGCCTATTTGTATTTTTAGGCGAATTTTCCCCAGAGGTTCGCTCTTGCCTTGATTGAACCCTAAAATGGTAGTGACTGTCTTGACTAGATGATGAACTGGGATCCGTAAGGCATCCAAGAGACTCTTAGGTATAATACTTAGAGTTGATCTTGGATCAATTAGAATACGGTCGACCTCCATCGTGTCAATGTACCCAGTGAAGTAGAGAGGCCGATCATGACGATTGTCCTCTAGAAGCATATCGTCTTGGGTAAAAGTGATGTTCGGAATGATTTCCAAGACACTGTTGCAATGTAGGCAAGTCACTGGCTCTGCTTCCGGCTTCTTCAGATGAGTCAGGCAAGAGTCTGCTTGCAGTAGAGCTTCACTTAACGTTTCCCGAGTTTCCTTGGATAAATATAAAAGTTCAAAGATGGACAACCTGGCTGGAGTGTTAGCAAGTTGAGCCAGAATGTCAAAATTATATGGCTTCTGCAATCCGGGAGAAAGAGACTTCTTGATTGGTTTATCGAAGCGGGCAGGTTGCTTCCCTTTGTCGGCTGTTGTTGGTTTAGAGGGAATCGTTTCAGCAGGAGCATTTGAAGGTCCTTCGTTAGAGATGGGTGCTGGAGCTGCAACCGGAGGGATATCAGGAGTTTCCTTAGGAGCTTCAGCATAATCATTTAGATATGTTTTTCCTGACCGGGTTCCGGAGAGAGCTTCGACTTTAGGCTCAGGTTAAGGGTCTACTGAAACCATGTTGCAATCCTTGTTCTTGGTTTTTCGGTGTTTGATGAGAGCTTCAGTCCAGAAACCAAGGCCAATACGGGATTGATTATGTCTCAAAGTGAGGGCTAGAGGTGCTCGGAGTCCTTTGCCGGAGCTTAAACCAGGAGCAGTGGCTAGATCATAACCCATCTTCGCCATTAATTTACGAGATTGTGAACTATATTGATGAAACGTAGGTTTGTATCCGTCTTCGGATCGAGGTACAGTTTTTACCTCTGTAGGGGGTGACTTTCCTGCTAAGATGAAAGTAGAGGTTAGAAAAAGATTGGGTGTGATGCTAGAAGTCATATGGCATGACTTAGTCTTTCCAGGTTTCTTTTTAGACAGAGGAGCCTTCCGAGGAGAAGAGGGAGACGTCTCAAACTCCGTCACTAAATCGGGATGGATCCACATAATCTCTCCCTTTTTAGTGGTGATGGAAACAAGTCCTTCATTCTGGGTTGGTGGCATATTCACAACTTCAAGGGTTGCTTTGCGGATAGGGACAATCCCATTTTCCACTAATAACGGAGGAAAGTCACCGAACTGCATCGAAATCACATTTGCTGTGACTGTCTTGTCTTTAGGTGTTAGTGTCACAGCTCCTGATTTGATCATTTCTTGGATCTTTCGTTTTAACACGAAGCAAGACCGGATTGTATGATCCAGCATTCTGTGATATGGACAGTATTTTGGATGATCCGTCTTGTTGGCTTCATCAGGCTTTTTGATCTCTGGCAGTTGTATCTTGTTACGTTTAAGTAAACATTCGAAGATACCTTGAACATCGTCGTCGTCGAAAGAGTATTCTTCTTTCGGCCGAGGAGGTCTCTGTTGTTGATTTGTTGGAGCTGGGGTAGCTTGGGCAGATATTACCTCTTGATTTTTGCTCTGGAGATTGACTTCGAGAGTCTCTTTTCCTTTGCGATTGTTGGGTGGTGTACTATTGTTAGTATTTTGACTTGATTCATTGGGAGTCATGTGTACCCCCAGACCTTTGAAAGTCTCAGCACTGACTTCGGCAGCTTTGGCACTGACGATGAAGGAAGGTCAGTCTTGGAACTGAGTGGATCCTGTCCACATACTGATGATTGGTAAGAGGTTCGACTTGCAAGTGTCGATAGTGACGGCATCGGGAGTTCCGAGAGGCATTTTTAGAGCTTCTCTTCTGAATCTTTCAATGAAGCTCTCAGTGCTTTCATTATTTTTTTGTTTGATTCTTATAAGAGCTGACATGGTCATGTCGTTAATGCCTTCATAGAATCGTTCTAGAAACATCTGTTTGAACCCGGCAAACGAAGTAATGCACCCATCAGGGATACTTCGATACCATTCATAAGCGGTTCTTTTAAGACAACCAACAAATACCCGAGTGAGGAGGGCATCGCTCGGTTGCAGCTGATCAGTCATTACCTCAAAGTGATTGATGAACTGACTTGGGAGGTGGTCCCATCAAATAAAGAGATGGTCGGAGGCTTGTATTTTGGGGGGTACGATACATCCTTCCATTGTATGCGGTAAGGCAGCTTGATACCTAATCTTTGTAAGCCGTCCTTTTGCTTGAACGCTTCGAATTGAGACCGAAGATTCTTCAACTCTTCAGTGACAGCTCCAGAAGATTGCGGTGTCGTTGCTTGTTGGGCATAATTGGGAGGAGGGACTGCAGCATATGTACCACCCCCAGCTCCAGATTTACTTGGAGTGGGCTGTACATGAACATTAGATTGTACCCCCGGAATAGTAGAAGGTTCCAGGTTTGGGGCAACAGGAGTATTTAATACCACTGGTGGTACTGTTTGTTGAACTTGCTGAGTTTGTTGCTGAGCTTTCATAAGAGTATGCATAGCAATCAATGTATCCGCCACGGCTCGTAACTGTTGTTCCAAGGAAGAAATCCTTTGTTCATGAGCCTCATTGCTAGTCGAAGGTTCGTGATTGCCATCTACCATATAAGTGGTAATCATTCGAGGTATCGACGATGAAACAGTCTGTTCTAAATCGTTGCTATGAGAGTCAGTATCTTTCCCGGGGCTATTCACGGGAGTTAATACTGGGAAGTTGGACTCTCCTAGGAAGTCCTCCCTGATCTCAGGATTATCATCTGGATGAGAAGAAGAAGAGACCCTGGTCGAAGCTCTGGTTCTGGATCTGGTACCGAGGTAAACACCGTCTTCGAAATCTAACATAGAATCAGATCGTATTCTACCCCCAGTATTTCTGGAAGTCATGTTCACGGAAGCATAAAGAGGTTCATCTTCGTCTGGTATTGGTTCATGTTGAATCCGTTCGAAGACAGATCGTCTTTTCGGTGAGCAACAACACTGGATCACGACCCGAGGTTGGAAGTTACAAAAATGCTCTTCATAACGAATATGAGCAATGTCAGAGACAGATGGAGTGTTGATTCTCTGTTTGTTTTGCAGATGTTCCCGGAGATCTGCAGAAACAGACTGGGAAGTGTTTGAAGATAGTCTCTGTGTAGAAACTTGTCTTTTATTCTTCTGTCTTTTTGGTTCTTGAATGTATAAAGACCGATTGATCTGAGTGATATAGTTCTTAGCATATTGTGCATCAGGGTCTATTATACTTGTCCCAGTTTGATAAGACTTCTTTATGTCGGAAGTAGAACCGAGACGATTTCGATTAAGCTTATTACGAAGGTCCATAGGAGGTACAATTTTGGTATCAGTCCTGGATACTTACAAATTGCCTTTCTCGGATCGGGAAATTTTGAGAGAAGGAAGATGAACATTATTCCGACTGGGAGTCGGTAATAATCCATCTTTAGAGGAAGTAGCCAAAAGGCTTTTTTTTTTGTTTGATCTAGTAAGAATACTAGTCAAATTAACACCAGAGGTAAAAACCTTAGGAGCAGAGGAGTTGACTAAAGAGTCGTTCTTCTTGGTTGGCACAAGACGTACAAGTTGTGGGGGAATCATTTGTATATTCTGTTGAAGAGAACCCCCAGCCTGGCCTTGAGAGACAGTCAAAGGACTGTATTGGTTAGCAGACGTTGACTTCAGAGAATTCTTATTATACGCTGTCTTTTGACTAGCGTATGGTTGGTCAATGGTTGCCATACGCACAGAGTCATTAATGGCTAAAGAGCCGACTGCTGTCGTAGGAGTAGAAGAAGAAGAGACTTTGACATGTCCAGAGATGGGTTTCCTTGGACACGCTGACTTGGCTAAAGAGCCTATTTTGTCAGCGTGACTAGGAGAAGCCACTGTTACTGTATTCAGAGAAGTCGAGGCGTGCTTCGCTGATGTTGGAGACGTGTTCTTGTCAGCATGGAAAGTGACAGAAGCGTCTCGGGCCGCCGGAGAAGACTTAGGGACATAGAAAGAACGTCCCTTCTTCTTGGCAGAGAAAGAAACGAAGCAAACAGTTAGGCCCTCCTTCGCCTTGAGCATTTCTTTATAAGCAGATTGGTCGAATTGTACGACCATCGTCTTCTTCGTCGAACCGATCGACGAAGTATCGCATTGAGTTGTTGCCGTCTCGTTATAGGAGACAGCCTTTCCCAGCAGAGTCGCCAATTTGTTTTCTATAAATAATTCTATTTATTTATTGTGTTACTGAAAAAATTACAACTATAGGAATCTGATCTAGAAGACGATCACTTTATCCCTTGGACGATGCGATGAAGAAGGCTCGAATCTCGAAGAATTTGGACAGCAACTGGGCAATCTCTCTGTTCACTCTGAATTGAATCTGGTGTCTGTTGAAGGTGGTGAAACTCTCTTTTATAGAGTTCTGGATAACTGCTCTGGACATACGCTCAGTCAGTTACTTGACGTGTGCATAACTGCAGGGACGCGTGGCAAATTTTGGTGGAGACACGTTGGAGTGCGGTTGAGAGTAGTGGAGTATATCCAGGAGAGATTGATGGCATGAATGCCATGTTGCATAACTTCTGAATGAGTGGGTAACCGAATACAGGACACATGAGAACATGTGTTGACTGTACATTTGAAGTCATTCTGAATGCATTTGCTTTGATATGCTATGTTTTGGAGAAGCATGACTAGCATACACTGTCTTGTTTGAAGAGGAGTCGTATGGAGTCCATACGCTCACTTGATGAGGAGCCGTATGGAGTACATACGCTCACTTGATGAGGAGTCGTATGGAGTACATACGCTGCGTTGATGAGGAGTCGTATGAAGTCCATACGCTGCCTTGATGAGGAGTCATATAAAGTACATACGCTGCCTTGATGAGGAGTCGTATGAAGTACATACGCTGCCTTGATGAGGGGTCGTATGACTGGAGAAATAGACACGTGGCTGTCTTCAATCTTTTCGAATACGCCATATCTCCCAATAACTGACAAATATCTCTCGAGCATCGTGTTGCGGATATGACGGCTGACAGACTGTCAGAAATGACAGTAATGATGGCTGTACATTTATGATGGCTAATGAGCTGTCCTCGTAAAAGACAAAATCAACTCTCGAAAATCCATACGACGGTTAATTCTCCTAAGACAGCTGTTCTTTGCACGAAAGACGAAGTGTCAAATTCATTCCCCATCGAGCGTATGCTGTGCTATCAGTCGAGAAATAATAAAATATTCACTGAGCGTATGACTTTTGGCTGACTTGGTCTTATGTCAGCGTGTCAGAATTTTTCACACACTACAAGACCCCCTTCAAAGTTTTCGAACTTTATGATTTTCAAAAGTTCGAAATTACTTTGAACTCAAAGTGGGAATAAGTCTTGACACGCTGGCACGAGTTTGTTATCTCCTCGATATCAGTGCATATCTCTAGGGATTCTGTATTTTGAAAACGGCTGCCGTTTGGGCTTCTCTTTCTTCTATAAATAGGCCTTTAAGAACTTAATTCTTTTCTTTACTTTTTGCTTTCGTCTTTGAGAGAGAGAATCCAGAGCTCAAGCTTTCTCCTTCTCCAACCTCATCTTCGTCAACGGCACCCAAGCTCGACGCTGCCGCGAAGGAAAAAGGCAAGGCTCCTGCAGAGCCGTCTCGACCCGCCGCCGCCGCCGCAACCACTAGGTGAACCGCCGAACAGCGTCTTCCACAGAGCGAACTTCCGTTGAAACCCCTATACGGTAAGGATGGGGACGATGAACAGTAACCATCCCTTTTTAGGGCTCTGGTTAGGACAAAATCAGAAAATGTATCCCCTTTTTAGGGTCAATACGCCAGAAAATATACTTCCTTCTTTAGGGTTTAGTCGTATTCCATGTTTTTCGTCTTATACGAAAAATATGTTTTGAGTGTATTTCTGTAAGATACGCGTATCTTTGATAGAAATGTCAGAATACGCTGATCTGAAAGAATACGCTATGTCAAGTCATCTCGTTGAGATACGCTGACTCTCTTGTTAGCGTATATATGCTGCTCTTTGGAAAATTCCATACGCCTGCTTACTTTGGTTAGACATACACGTAGCTGAGCGTAGGTTAAACTTATAAAAAGGGGATAAAGAGTACGCTATAGGAACTCAATTCTCTACGCACGTACTACTACGCTAGACCAAGGGGCCTTCAAGTGTAATACGGCTTACGCTAGCAAGAGCAAGGTAAGATAGCTCTACGGGAACAAGGACAAATGCAGGAGGGGCTTTACGCCCGCCGAGCTTTACGCCCGCCGAGCTTTACGCCCGCCAAGCTTTACGCTCGCCAACTCTCGATCAAGCTTTACATAAGGGAAACTTTACGCGAGGAACACTCGGTAAACTTTACGCTCGTGAGAGCCGGCTCGAGATAGGTATTTTACGCTAGCTCGATTTTACGCTAGCGGAAGAGTCCCGTGCGTAAAACCGATTAGCTCAGCGTAAAATGAGCACGCTTGACACGCGATGCGTGGGCGTAAAGGGGCACTAAGCGGGCACGTGAAAACGTGTGCGTAAAAGGCTGAACAATATGCTGGCACGTAAAATGTGTACGTAAAACTAGATCTTCTCCAACCAGCCTCCAATGGCCATGAAAATCCATGAACCAAAAGACCATAATTCACTCAAATTAAGTCGCAATCAGGACTTTCAACAGTCTAAATTGGGTAGAATCAATTTTCCTACAACATAGAACCTTCAAAACTTGAAAACAAGACGGTTTGATAGATCAAAACTATAAAAATACGAAAATGGCTAAAACCTAGATCTACAAGAAAATATACAAGAAAATGTAAAATGACAAGAACTAAAGTGGATTAGAAAGTTGCATAGGAGAGTTTAGAACAATAAAAAATGGTGGGTTCCTTCATGAAGCAAGTTGCACTTGCCTACGGTGGGGGGGTTCTCTTGGTTGGTGGTGGAGAGTAAATGAAGAAGGAATAAAGTAAAGAGGAGAGAGAAAGGGAAGGGGTTAATAAATAAGGAGGGTGGTAGGTAGGAGGATTCACCCTTGGTTCATAATGAACCAAAGCAAACCAAACCAAGCCGAACCAACCCAAGAAAAAACCAATCAATGAAATGCTAGAATAAATCAAGCAGGAAGACATGCAATACGGGAATAAATACGTACACGTATTCCAAAATACGTGATATGAACCACAGGCATTACAAACAAAAAGAAGAGCTGGCACCTCAAGGGGAGGAAAGCCTTCCAAATATCAAAATCATAAAGGAGGAGCCCCTGTCTGAGGGTAGTAGTGTTGGGAATTCTGACTCTCCTGCTCTGGACAAGGATTTTTCTCAATTAGATCCTTCATATGCAAGGTGGTTGAGGGAATGGTATATGCGCCCCCGTAACTAGGATTCGTGGGCTCCCATAAATGTGTGTCTTTTGTCTTTAATATTTTTGCCTGTCATTAGCCGTAGTTTGTGTCTCGTTTTTCTTTCCTTCTTGTCTGAATGAAATGATGAAGAACTTCTTTGACTTGCTTGTAGTCTTGTGAATGTAACCGATTTTTGAATAAATAGAATATATTTTGCTTCCTTCTTTGCTTGTAATAGTTATCTTTATGTGGACCTATTATCTCTAGCGTACCCCGATTTTGGGTACGGACAATAAGTTGGAATAAAACCGACATGCTTACTCAGAAGAAGTGAGGTCGTGGTAAGTATGGGGGTTTTATACCACGGAGTCTTCCTACTCAGAGGTAATGAGGACGTGGCAGGAGTGGACTCAGTGGAGGATGTTTGTAGTCAATATAGAACATTTGTGTGCCTATTATTCTTGGCGTAGTCCGGTTTTGGGTGCGGATAATAAGTCGAAAGGGAACCAACATACTTACTCAGAGGTAATGAGGACATGGCAAGCATGAGGGTTTCTTCGATGGAGCCTTCCTACTCAGAGGTAACGAGGACGTGGTAGAAGTGGGCTCCATGAAGGGGTAAATAGAACGACTCAGAGGTAATGAGGACGTGGAAGTTCTTGTAAAGCGGTGATTTATTTTTGGCGAAAGTGAAACGACTCAGAGGTAACATTGACGTGGTCGTTTTAGAAATTTATGAATCTGTTACCTTTTTGTGCCCTGGGAGTGCGGGTAGTAGATCATGAGAGAGGAGCTCTTTCAAAAAAATAAGTTCAGAGGTATGATCATACATGACTTACTACCTAAAAGAGTGACCAGAATATAAGTTCAGAGGCACCTGCGGGTACATAACTCGATAATCCAGAAAATTTAGAGTGAAAGTGTAAGTTCAGAGGTACCAGGGGGTACATAACTCAACACTCTGGGATATATGGAGCCAGAATATGAGTTCAGCGGTACCGGAGGGTACATAACTCAGCATTTTGGGATATTTGGAGGAAGAATGTGGGTTCAGTGGTACCGAAGGGTACATGACTCAACACTCTGGATTTGGAGAATGTCGTTTAGACATAATACTTCTTCAGGAACTTGCCGTTAATAGGCAACATGAGCAAGTCTCCGTTTTGTTTTGCGAGGCGGTAAGCACCGTTGGAGAATACAGCCTCAATGATAAATGGACCTTCCCATTTTGGCTGGAATTTGTCGGCGGTTTTATGAGTCATAACCATCGGCCTTCGAACTGCCAAAACGAGATCGCCCACTTGGAATGTTCTGACCTTAACCATCTTGTTGAAGGCTCCGGAGATGCGTGCTTGGTATAGCTCGATTCGCTGCTGAGCCAGTAGGCGCTTTTCATCTAAGGCCTCCAACTCTTGTAGCCGAAGACGGTGGTTATCGTTCGTCGTCAATTGGTAAGTAAGAGCGACGCAGAGTGAGGGTATTTGAGTCTCCAATGGAAGGACTGCCTCACTTCCGTACACCAGGGAGAATGGTGTGTTCTTGGTGGCTGTTCGGACTATAGTACGGTACGCCCATAAGCATTCGCCAAGCTTCTCGTTCCAGTCGCGTTTGTTAGAAGACACGAACTTCTTGAGCAACTTGATGATGGTTTTGTTGAATGCTTCTGCCAATCCATTCGCTGTCGGATTGTATGGCGTTGAAGCAACATTCTGGATTTGGTGCTTCTCGTAGAATCGATAGAAGGCGTGGCTTGCAAACTGCGGACCATTATCGTGGATGATCCTTCGGGGCAGTCTAAAGCGATAGATGACGTAATGCTTGAGAAAGCTGATCATGTTTGAAGTCTTTACCTCTGCAAGCAAAACAACTTCCGCCTATTTGGAGAAGTAGTCTGTGATTGCGAGTATAAAGCGATATCCTCGGGAAGAAGGTAGAGTGATCGGAACGATGATATCCATTCCCCAAGCTTTGAATGGCCAGGACGCCACTGTCGGATGTAGAAACTCGGATAACTGGTGGATGAAATCTGCGTGAACTTGACAGGCTTGGCACTTTCTTGCATATTCTATCGCATCTGCTACCATCGTGGGCCAGTAGTAGCCTATCCGGAGAAGACGGTCTTACAATTTTGGGCCAGGCTGATGGGCTCCGCAGACATCGTCGTGAGCTTCACGTACAGCTTCTTTGGCTTCTGTATTTGATAGACACCGAAGCAATAATCCGTCGTAGGATCGCCGATACAGCATTTTTGTCTCTATATCGTAGAAGAATCTGAGAGAACGCCTTTTGATAGAGGTAGCTTCCTTTGAGTTCTCGGACAGGATGTCGTAGACTACGAAGTCTATGAATGGTTGTCGCCAGTCTGGCACTTCGTCGATCGTCTGAGCGGAATAACTTGCCACGAATTGAACGTTGGTCTTGGGACAGACCAGTTCGTGGCCTATCACGTCCACCAAATGATGAGTATGGTTTGGCACTGCTAGGGAAGCGGCAAGGCCTGCTAAGGCATCGGCTTCGATATTTTGGAGTCTGGGAACGTGTTCAATGAAGAATCCCTTAATGACAAAATGATGTTGATCGCTATTTTATGATATAGGATCATGTCTTCATGGCGGACTTCGTATGAGCCCCGGATCTGATTGACGATTAACTGTGAATCGTCGTATGCTTCAAGATATTCTACCTCCAGCTCTCTTGCAAGTTGGAGGCCAATGACCAAGGCGTTGTATTCGGCCACATTCTTTGAACAAGGTTCGGTGAGGGAGTAAGCGTGATTGATCACCAGTCCGGAATGAGAAATCAGCACCACCCCGACTCCGACGATGATGTTGCCTTTGGGTCCGGTTCTTGAAGCACCGTCGAAGAGGCCACATGTGAGTTGGCGACCTCATATAGGATTTCTTCGTATATTTTGGTCGACTCTATCCTTGAATATTGCCCATGTAGCGAGGCGAGAGCAGAGTACCCCTGGTTTAGTCATGAGGACCCTGAGAGGGTTGACTCGTGAGATCACATGTATGCTTTGTCCCGTGACATAGTGTTGCATCTTTTGAATGGCGAACACCAGGGCGAGGCATTCCTTCTCTACGACGGTATATCGGTAGGGAGACAACAATATTGCCCATATAGCGAGGCGAGAGCTGAGTACCCCTGGTTTAGTCATGAGGACCCTGAGAGGGTTGACTCGTGAGATCACATGTATGCTTTGTCCCGTGACATAGTGTTGCATCTTTTGAATGGAGAACACCAGGGCGAGGCATTCCTTCTCCACGGCGGTATATCAGTGTTTTGGCCCCATCATCATTCGACTAAGATAATATATAGCCTGCTCATGGCCTGCATCGTTGTTTTGTACTAGTAGAGCACCAAGAGAATGCTCTATTGCTCGCACATAGAGCATGAATGGTTTTTCTGCAACCGGGGCCACCAGGACTGGAGGGTTCGACAAATATTCTTTGGTGCTGTCGAAGGCACGTTGGCATTCTTCATCCCATACGAACGAGATGCCCTTCTTCATGAGGTGGGTGAATGGCTGACATCGCCCAAAGAGGTTAGAAATGAACCTCCTAATGTAAGCTAGCCTCCCTTGAAGGCCTCGGAATTCACGGAGATTTCTTAGGGGATTCATCACCATGATTGCTTTTGTCTTCTCTGGATCTATATGAATTCCCTGGGCAGCAATGATGAAACCCAGGAATTTTCTACTGGATACACCCAAGAAGGATTTGGTAGGGTTTATCTTCAAGTTGTGAACCCGCATCAGGTCGAATACTGTCCTCAGATCCTGCAGATGGTCTCCCTTACAACGACTCTTGACAGCGATGTCATCAACATAGCACTCCACACTCTTGCACAAGTGGTCTCTGAAGATGATACTCATGGCTCTTTGATATGTGTCACCAGCATTCTTTAAACCAAAAGGCATGTCTGTGTAGCAGTATGTGCCAATCGGTGTTTAGAATGATGTATGCTTTTCGTCGTCGGGAGACATCTTAATTTGGTTGTATCCTGAGAAGCCATCCATGAATGACATGCGCTCGAAGCCGCAGGTGTTGTCAATCATGATGTCTGTGATAGGGAGGGAGAACTCATCTTTGGGCATACCTCATTCAGATTGCGGAAGTCGATGCAAATTTGAATCTTTCCATTCTTCTTGAGGACCGGTACTATGTTGGCGACCCAGTCCGGATGTTGTTCCTCACGAGTGAAGCCGCTGGCTATCAGTTTGTTGACTTCGGCTTCGATCGCATCCATGATGCCTGGGCGGAAGCGTCGTTGCTGTTGCTTGACCGGCTTTGCATCTGGCCGAATATTGAGCTTGTG
Organism: Iris pallida; assembly: GCA_029216955.1. Taxonomy (NCBI): domain Eukaryota; kingdom Viridiplantae; phylum Streptophyta; class Magnoliopsida; order Asparagales; family Iridaceae; genus Iris; species Iris pallida. The sequence goes on from JANAVB010002600.1 coordinate 2,404,605, forward strand.
AAGAGCAACATCGGGGTTTAGCCCTGGTATGTCTTCATAGCTCCAGGCGAACACATTAATATATTCTTTGACAATTTCCAGTAGCGATTCTCGTTCTTTGTCTGTCAGGCTTTTACTAACGAAGATTAGTTTTGGAGAAGAGTCGCTGCCGAGGTCGACCTGCATAACCTCATCTTCAGTAGGAGGATATCTTTGTTCGAACTGTCTTTTCCATTGTGCATCCAGCAGTTGGGCCTACGGCTCTAATTCAAGAAGTTCAGGAAGGTCTTTATTTTCTTCGTAAGCGTCGGCAAATGCCATATTGACAGACAAGACCTGCCTGAATACGTCCACGATGCTGATATCTGAATCCGAGGTTGGCGATCCGGTTGAGTGTGAATGCCAGTCACATTCCTTATTTGAGCTTTTAGGGGGTGGTTGCAGGAGTAACATACCCCAGCCCGTATCGGGTCTTGTTGTAGTAGTCCTATGGTTTGCCAGCCGGGACTGGCGACTTTAGAGGTAATCGCCGACCAGTGCCATAGTTCAAGCCTGGCGTAGTCTCCAGATCATACCCCTGCTTTTGTATGAGGTATTTGGATTTGGGGCTGTACAAATAAAGAGGCAGTCTACCGGCATCCAATTCGAGATCGGCTTCTTCTATTATGAAGGGCTGTAGATCATTCTTCTGGCCGAAGATGATCGGATGGTCCCCTCCATCGATTATGCGGTAAGGGTCTTCCGCTAGAGTAAGTTGGTTTACGGCGTAAACATTTGTCACCTATGTGTGTAGGTGGGTGCCTATACCGTGTTCCATACAATACATTTTACAAAGCTTATTAAGCTCGAGGTAGTTCAAAGATAGCCCTTTATTGAAGAAGTAAGGTATCTTTTCTAGCGGAATTACGTCATCTACGGATGGAACATCAGTGTGAGCAGCCACATACTTGGCCAGTTCTGGTTCTTCTTCGGCCACCCCCTGTATAAATGAAGACTGAGAGGATGACTTGGACAGCTTAATCATCAGGGGTTCCGCTGGTGGAGCAGAACATAGAGTCGTTAGCGAACTAGTAACCCCCGGTTGGTGCTCGATGTTAGGCGGGGAGTTGTTGGCTCGCTAGGAGCCCCCCGACTTTGTATCGGGCCGATGATTCTTCTTGGGAAGACGTATCGTCATTGGCTGGTCAGAGGGATTGAGCTTCTCCATTTTTGGCTGGCCGACTCTCGGCAGTCTGATTGTCAGTGGCTCCATTGTGGGTCTTGGCGCTTGGCCAGACCTTGGCAGTCGGATTATCATTTGCCCTTCTTGTGCCGAGAGACTGATTGCATCCTTAGGCAGAGCGGCCATAAAGGGTACGGTCTTGCCAGGTTTGCGAGCTTGGAGGTGGATCGTCAGAGGTTCTTCTGATCCTGTGGTTGTCTCAGTTCGAGCTTGCACATCTCCTTCGCCAAGGTGCCTCTTCGACTTCTCGTATAATCAGGAGTCCGAGTTGTAGGATTCGACCCCTTTGAAGGGATCGATGTCGGCAAATTCTGTCCTCACGAAGCTATGCTTGTCGACATACTTGAAGCACTGGTGCAGTGTGGAAGGCACGATCATGTAATCATGTATCTAAGGGCGCCCCAGGAGGATATTGTAGGAAGTGTCCGCATCTATGACGTAACAGGTCACTTCTGACTGAAGATCGCCAATTTGGCACTTCAAGCAAATCTTCCCAATCGGGTAGCTCCTGTCCAAATTGAAACCGCTGATGGCGGTGCTTGTTGGCGTCAGACGATGCATAGGAATGCGCAAATGGTGTAATAGACCCTTCGGGATGATGCTTATGGACGAACCAGGATCAATGTGCATCCGATCCATCTTTACGTCACCGATGTATCCAGTATAATACAACGGACGATCGTACAGGTTGGTTTTGATGAGAATATCTTGCAGAGTGAAGACAATATTAGGTATCGCTCCTGTACAAGCGCTATCTTGGAGATCTGCAGACGGGCTCTCCTCCGTGAGGTTAACCTGAGCCAGATATGCGTCGGCATTCTGGAGTACGTCATTCAATGCCACATAAACATCCTTCGAGAGTCTCAGGAGCTCGTATAATGCAATTTTGCCGATGTGTTGGCCAATTGTGCCAGGATGTCAAAGTTGTAGGGCCTTTCTAGCCCATGAGGTGCCTCTTTTCGGAGGGATTTATTAAAACGAGTCTCCTTCGGCCTAGGCTTGTCGGTCGTCGGAGGTTAAGAAGGTCCTGGAGCGTCAGCAGTAGCCGACTGATGATCTTCAGTCGAGTTATCCGGTATAGGTTGGAATTGAGCACCAGATCGGGTAATGACAGCTATGGCTTCTTCGACATCTGTCGAGATTGTGTGGCAGGATCTGATTTTTCCACTCTTCTTCTTGCCAAAGAAGGGTGGTGTGGACCGTGTCACTTTAGGTACCAAGTCTGGATGGACCCGCATAACCTCCCCTCGTGACGTGGTGAGGGGTACTAGACCAGTAGCCTGATCTCTAGGAGGTAGAAGATTAGCAATCTCCGTTGTCGCCCGAGGGACGGGTACCACGCCGTCTTGAGTCTCTGTCGGAGGAAAGCTGCCAAACTATACGGACATCATATTGGCTGCCACGGTTACCTCCTCGAAATCAATGGCCAGAGCCTTCGAATCGATGAGATGTTGGATGTATCGTTTCAGTTGGTAGCAGTCGTGTGTAGCATAGTGGACGTAGCGGTAGTAATGGCAGTACTTTGGGCTCTCCATTTCTGCCGGCCGAGGTTCCCGTCTTGGCGGAGGGAGATGAATTCTATCTTCTTGTATGAGCATGTCCAAGATGGGCTTGACATGGCCATCTTTGAAGGAGTAGGTCATTTGCTGCTATTGCTTTTCTCCTGGTTTTGACTCAGGCTTCTAGGCTGTGTCGGCTACCATAGCCTGCTTGCCGTTGTTGTCCTGATTGTTGGAGGAGTTACCACCAATATTGTTGTTGGTACTAGGGCGCTTGCCTTTGTCTTCCCCCTCCGAGATGTGCAATCCCAGTTGGCGAGTCTTCTTCAACCTGTCTTTAGCACTAGTGCACTGATGATAAATGTCTTCCAGTCCTTAAATTGACTTTCGTCCATCTAGAGGCTGATTTTCGGAAGCAGTCTCTTTTGGCAAATTTTAATTAAGGAGGAATCCGGATTACCAGACGGCAACTTCATTGCCGTTTGGCGAAACCGCTCAATATAGTTCATTGTCAGCTCCTTTTTCCCTTGAACGATGTCCATGAGGGTAGACATTGTGACGTCCTGTCCTACTTCGTAGAACTCTCCAAGAACATGCGCTTGAAGCTGGCGAAGGAGTGGTTGCAGTTGTCTGGCAGATTGCGGTACCAGTCAAAGGCGACCCCTTCCAATGCCCCGATGAATAATCGTATAAGGATGGCATCGTCTTGGGGCAGATGGTCGGTGGTGCCTCGAAGTAAGTGATGTACCGACTTGCGGAGGTCTTTCCATCATAGGGATTGATGTTGAACGCCTTATATCTTGGTGGGAAAGGGACATCCCTCCATACAGCAGGGTATGGTTGCCGTATTCTGAGGTCTTGAGAGGCTTCTCGAGCATGAAACATGGCTCGGAGCTCCTGGACCTCTCTTCTTATTTTTCTGGACTCATCCGTAGCGGTAGGAGCCGACATTTTAGGAGGATTATTGCCCGGGTTTGGTGCTACTGAGTTCGAGTCCGCATTGACCGCGGGACCCGAGCTTGTTTGGCCAGGCGTCCCTTCTTGCAGAGTTGGAAGAGCTGCTTTGATCTCGTCCACAGATTTGACCATGGTGTGCAGTATGGCCTTCAGAGTGTCGATGCGCTGGCGATCACTGGGACCATCTTGATCGTCGCTTGTCACGAACGTCGTCCTCACGCGAGTAGAGATGGAAGGAACGGTGGACGAAGTACCCTCTGAATCACATCCTTGTACGGAGAAGTCATCGGGATATGTGGGAATGTTCTCCTCTGGTTCGGATTCAGAAGGAATTGTACCACCAGCTTCAGATCTTGCTTCATCTTGAGAGTCGTGGACGTCCTCGGGGACGTTGGCACCTGCTGTATCAGATGGGAGAGTTGTTTCTCCGGGCTCGTCTCCTTGGAACATCGGATTATCGTGGATGTTCGGAGGAGTACTACCCCCAGTTCCAGCGACCTCCACGGGTGTGAATGATGAATCTCCCAATATAGTAGATTTCGTCTTTGAACGGGTACCTTGGAAAACTCCGGTGGAGGGCAATCGCTTAGACGATAGTTTCTTGGTTATAGTTGTTGAAATCTTTGGGCTGGAGACATTTATCTTTTCCTCTCCCGTCGGCGGGGATTCTCTGAGCAGAATTGCAGGAGACGACGGGAGGCGCCTCGTCTTCTTAACTTGGTTGTTGTAGTCTTTGGAAGATGGACTGCCGGTCTTCTCTTACTGTCGCGTTGTTGCAACAGCAGTTGATAATGACTTGGGTGCAGTGATGTCCATGGGAGGACCCTTTGCACACCAAGGCCACTTCTCTTTCCTTGCGGTTGTGGAGGATAACCTCACGCAAGTCAGATGGGTCTGGAACAACCATATTTGCTTCCTGGGTTTTGGAAGACTTTTGGAAACCACTCTGTCCGTTTGCCGTCGGGGGCTGGACTCGAGTGGCTCTATACAACTTTCCATCAGAGGCCCGCATAACAGTAAACGGAACGCTCGGATGGTCAGAGGTTGGGACAGCCGACTGAGCTCGCTGAGCTCGTACTGCCCTAGACTTCTTCACTCTAGCGCCTGAGGGCACATAGTAGGAAGAGTCTAAGTGGTGCTGCAGAGAGTCAGACTCATTTTCTTGGGAGCATGAGGGATCAGGACCATAGGAGAGGCGATCGAAGACTGAGCCTGAGCTACGTGGAGCAGACAGTATACGGCTGGAATCAACAGTCTTTATGCGGCCGACAGTCGTGGCCGCATAGACTTTCTTCCTGCGGCTAGAAATCTCGGCCGCATGAGTCTCCTCCATGCGGCTGGAAGTCTTGGCCGTATAGATATTCTGCATGCGGCTGGCAGTTTCGGTCGCATGAGCATCATGCAAGCGGCTGGCAATCTTGGCCGCATGAGCGTTCTGCCTGTAGCTAGTACCTTTGTTTGGCTTCTTCCTGGAGTACATAGAATCACTCTTTGCCCCTGCAAGTCCAGCATCGTTGTGCTTTCCTCTGTCGGACTTGGGGACAGCAGAGTCCTCTATGGCTTGAAGTGGGGCCGCATGAGAGTTGCCTTCGCCGTCTTGGGCAGCAGAGAGTACTCCATCCAGAGCTTGGGGAGGCGCAAATGATTTGGGCCTCCACTCCCTGCGGGCTTTCTTCGTGCAGGTTCGCTTCTGGATCGGACTAGCGCTCCCATCGGAGACCATTTCTTCAAACGCCTGTTGGTCGAAGCGGACGACCATCTTTTGTTGTGTGGAGCCAAGTTTGGCTGCATCCGATTGTGTCACCAACTCCTCAGCCGTAGAGAAGTTAGTCCCCAGCAGAGTCGCCATCGTGTTTGCTATTGATTATAAAAGAACAGAACAGTTTTATGGAAGGACTGGACTTCTATTTCACAATACAAACTCGCTTGTACAAAGAAAGCCTAGGAATGAAAACCTAGGTACAGTAATCTAAGTACAATTATTTATTTTTGATTCTAGGGGGTGACGATAGAGGCTCGGAAAAGCAACGGCAGATCTGCCTTACTCCTTGGACGATCGGACGTAGCCTTGGCTCTGATAAAGAAATGCTCTCCTTTTTCTCTCTGTTTATGCTCCTCTGCGTGTCTCTCTCGGTATGCGTCTGTCTCCGTCCATTTTTTTGCAAGGGAATAGCACCTTGTTATTTATAGGAGTGGGGGATCATTAGGGTTTGCAATGATTGATCATTTTAGAAAGTCGGCGGCTTAGGAGTCAACCAATCTGGGCCGTTCATCCTGAATATAATAGATCTAAGCAATTAATGTGGATTGCATCAAATCTTTGGGAGCAATAAATGTTGATTGCTATGAATCTTCATGATTTGTAATGGCTTGCCACGTGTGCAATTTTCTTAATTTGATTTGATCTGGGTAATTATGGCGATTGTAACAAATCTGATTTTGTTAGGATTGGTTAGCGGCCATAATTTCTAGGGGATAAGACTACCACGTGTCTCAATTGTAGTGAAGAGCGCCACGTGTCTCAACTGGGCCGTCCTGGTAGAACCGCATATGAGTGGTCCAGCCGCATGAAGCATACAGTCGCATGAGGATGGGCAGCCGTATGAGGATGGACAGCCGTATGAGGATAGGCAGCCGCATGAGGATGGGCAGCCGCATGAGGGTAGGCAGCCGCATGAAGGATACAGCCGCATGAAGAAGGCAGCCGTATGAAGTGGGCAGCCTCATGAAGAAGGAGGTCGCATGGAGTGGACGACCGTATGAAGTGGGCGCCGCATGAAGTGGACGGCCGCATGAAGTGGCCTCGGAACTTGGTGGATCTTGCCAGCTGTAAGAAGATTTTCTTCTCTTCCCTAAGAACACGCTATTATGTCAGAGTCATTATTACGTCTTTATGTCAGAGCTATCATTGTCAGAGCTGTCATTTGTCAGAGTAGTTGTCAGGACATTAAATGCAGCAGAGTATAGATAAGAACTGTTTAAGGGCCACGTGGCTCCTTTATGGGCCGCATGGAGCCATCCGAGCCGCATGGATTATCTGGCCGCATGGATTGTCTGGCCGCATGGACTTCTCAGCCACATATGCTTCCTAGCCGCATAGGGATCCTTCTGTCGGAGCCGCATAAGCTTTTCTTTATTCTTTTCCATGCTTCTACAGGCACTCTGTCGACCAGGCAAATGGCACATCATTTTGTGTAAAACGGGTTATTGGTGCTGAGATTCTAGCAAAGTCTGACATAAACCTTCTGTAATATCTTGCCAATCCCAAGAAACTTCGTACATCTGCTACTGTCTTAGGAATTAGCCAACTTTCCACTCCTTCCACTTTTGTGGGATCTACTGCTACTCGAACCCTGATACGATGTGCCCTAATAATAAAATATGATCGGACCAAAACTCATACTTACTAAGCTTGGTGTACAACTGGTTCTCTCTCAGAACATGCAACACTTTTCTGAGGTGATCTTCATGCTCTTCTTCACATGCTGAGGATACAAGAACGTCGTCGATGAACACTTTGACAAATTGATCTAAGTATGTCATTAAGATGCGGTTCATCAAATCCATGAATAATGCTGGAGCGTTGGTAAAACCAAAGGCATAACTAAGAATTCGTAATCCTGTATTTTAACCTGAATGTTGTCTTAGGAATATCCTCTTCTCGAACTCTAACTTGATGATATCCTGACCGAAGATCTATCTTGGAGAAAACTCTTTCTCTTCTCAACTAATCAAACAAGTCATCGATCCTAGGTATTGGGTACTTGTTCTTCACTGTTATCACATTGAGCTTTTTGTAGTCCATGCACAATCTTGATGACCCATCCTTATTTTCTACAAGTACCACTGGTGTTGCCTCTGGTGATTCGCTGGCTCGAACGAACTTCTTCGCCTTCAGTTCTTCTATGTGCTGGTACAACTTGGCCAGCTCTGAACCCGACATTTTATAAACTCGATCCGAAATTAGTTTAGTTCCAGCTGCCAATTCTATGCCGAACTCAATATCTCTTACATGTGGTGGACCTGGAAGTTCTTCAAAAAAATATGTCAAGAAACTCTTCAACTACTTTCGGGACTTGAATTTCTTCCAATGTCGCCACGAGTCCTCATACTTATTGGTCTGCCTCTGATCTGACTAAGATAAACTGCTCCATGCCTAGAATATTAAAAGATACACTCCCTCTATGGCAATCTATCATTGCATGACTATCTTTCAGCCAATCCACGCCCAAGATAATGACACCCATAGAAAATTCAATCAACTTGGAGGGTAAGGAACGCCCGCATACGACGACTCGACACGCTAGACTAACTCTACTAGCTCCTACTAGCCCATTACCAATGAGTATATTCAATCTCTCTGGCAATGCCTCGAATTTCATTCCTAGTCGTGTTGCAAATTCTACAGATATAAATGAATGTGATGCTCCTGAATCAAACAATGCTACTACGGGATATGAGCGACAAGAATGTTACCTGCCATAACATTACCCAATGCCAATGCCTCTTCCAAAGACAAATTGAATACCTGTCCTCGGCCTCTTTGTTGGTTCCCATGCTGCGGCCTAGCCTAGTATTGCTGCTGGCCTCTGCCTTGGGGAAGCTGGGGTGGTCTCTGTTGTTGATGTTGTATCGGCGGTCCCTGCTGCCAAAATATCTGAGCATGTGTCATTGCCAACGGTCTCACTACTACCGCTGGTTTTCGATACTGGATTGCCCCTGGTGTTGGCAGTGCAGAAAATTATTGTATTCACCCTCCTGGCCTCGAATTTATGAGACAAGTGGAAACTCTATGATCTGGACTCCCACATGTCAAATACTGTCCGTTCAATACCCTACACACACCTCTAGTGTGCCCTACCTTCCACAATAGGTGCCGCCCGTTGGGGTTTGCTGGCTCTTCCTCGGTTGTTATTGCCTCGATGTTGGTGCTGGCCCTCGTATTGCCATATCGTAAATGCGAATGCCAGGGGATGGTGCTGTTACATGTGGCGCTGCTCCCCCTCCCCCTCTCCTCCCCCTTCAATCTGATTGTGAGACCTCTTTTGGCCTCCAGTCCTTGATGTCATCCTCTGGTTGGTGATCTCGTGCCTTCGGGTTGCTGTCAATACATCATCGAAAGTCTAGTAGTTGTGCCCTCTATCGGTTGCAAGAGTTCAAGATGAAACCCCTGCTAAAACCTCATAGCCCTTTGGCCCTACGTTGCTTCCATTTCTGGGGCAAATCTACTCAGTCTACAGAACTCCGCTTCATAAGCATCCTCCATTTTATTGGCTTGCTTGAGGTTTATTGTAGCTCAAACTGCACCACAACTCCATAATAATTAGTCATAAATCTCGCAGTAAAATCGTCCCAGGCAATAGGACGTCGGATGCCCACTTCCTCTGATTCCCACCACTCGCGTGTGAGATCCTGAAATAACAGCTTCACTTGATCCACTTGTTCTTCAGCTAGAACCTTAGCCGCTGTCATAATAGTCTCGATGTCTTTAAGCCATGCATCCGCTAAAACAGCATCTTTCATGCCTTCAAAATGTCGGGGGTTGTACTTGTATAATCGAGTTGACGCCCTTGAATCAGTCCTCACTCCTCTTTCTAGAGTCGTCTACAATCCTTGGTTGAGTAATATATTATGCTCTTGCAGTTGAGTGTGCATGTGTTGATGGGCCAACATATGATGCTGCTGAATGGCCATCATCCCCCTTATGATTTCCAGAAGAGCTGGTGTGTCTACTGCCACAGGGGTAGGTGGAACTGTTGGTGGTGAACCTCCGGATACTAAGGTCCAGCTGCTGGTTACACTATCACCTCTTCTTAGAAGTGCTCTAGAGGTAGCATCGGCCCTTATTGCTATAATCCCCCTATATTTTTATATGCTTTTATTTAATTTATTTTAGATTTATAGTATTTTTAGGAAATTTATTTATAATTGGAAGTATTAATAAGAGTGATATATATATAGGTGTATATATATACAAATTTATATATACATTTTTTATATACATATATGGTATATTGCTTAAAAAGATTTGGTGGTAATAAATATTTTAGTATATTGAGCGTTAGAATTGTTATGATTTTTATAAATAATTTTTTGGTATTTGTTGATATACATATATAGGTGTAAATGTACTTTTGTATATGAGTATATATATGACATATATAAAAGTGTATATAGTAAAAAAAAGAAAACAAAATAACATCTCAGCTATACTCGCGAGATGAAGCCCATCTCGCGAGTTGACCCAACCCAAAATCTCGCGCAAGCCTTTCCTAGGCCGAGTAGGAAACAGCAGCAGCGGTAGCATATATATGCTGCGTTTGGCCTTAAGAAACCCTAACACTTCTCGTAAATCACCACCCTGCGACTTACTCTGCCCCTCCTCAACACCCCGTACAGCCGCTGACCACCGCAGCGCCGCCCACGATGCCGCGAAGACGCCGGACGGAGTCGCCACACGTGCGCTAGGACAGAGCAGCCACAGCGAAAGGCCACTTTCGAGGTCAGTTTCTCCCTCGTTTTTCAATTATTTTTCAATCTACAAAAACTAGCATGCATCCCATATAACCCTCTAGGATCTCCATTAATTAGAATCTTGTAGATACCATGTAAATCACTCGAAACTTCGAAGCGAAATTGACAAAAAAACTGACTTCTGACATAGTTAGGAACAGTCCATACGCCCACATTGGAAGGCCAATTTTGGTCGATATAAAGACAGTTCTCCAGATATAGTTTATAACAGTCGTAGATGGCATATAGGAGGTTAAAAAGGCCTCGGTTAGATTTATTTTTCATTATTTGTACAGGAAATTATTCTTCGTTAAAGTTCAAGAAAAACCATGTTTAAAATTGTAGAAATTTTAGAAACTTTCTCCGATACGGCATGCGCCCCGATAAACTGGACAATATGGTCGTAAACTATATGCATCGAAAGAGGCGTATGGATGTTGCCGACGTATGCAAACTGACGGAACTTGATTTCGTTGCGTGTGCGCAACAAAATCAGTGCGTATCCGTCAAGATACCTCTGTATCGACCTTTTGCAAACTTGGCCATAACATTGTGTACACTCGTCGGTTTGAGAAAAAACTTTTGCCAACAAGACCGTAACGAAATTCTGGTCCTGTGTGCCAAGTTTGGTCCGATTCTGAGAAGGTCAACCTGAATGCCCATTTGGCGGGCCCGTGACCCGATCCAACGGGCGAAATTGTGCACGGCCTGTCAGAATCCAACTTTGGACATACGGTTGGGTGCTTATCCTCAAACCGGATTCATAGACATATAGTTTGATGACTTTAGAGACCATAGATATTGGCACGCATTTTTGTACAAAATGGGTCCAACGACGGACATCGTTTTGACTTAAAATTATGATTTTGCCCATGTTCCAGAATTAGACTTTTGGACAGGCATTTCCTAGATATATCTTTTACACCAGGAATGTTCTTGATGTTTGTTTCAGTATCCGGAGCCGTTCGTGGATTTTGAGATTCATTGCTGACGTACTTGATTGTTGGATTGTCATTCCTGCACCGCCAGGCAAGATACCTTGCCACCTTACTATGTGATTTACCTTAGCTTATTTTTAGTTATTTATATTCAGCATTACTTATCTATTGTTAGTATTATATCACTGTGTCCAAGTCACACTTGGGTGCAAACGACTATATCGGTCGTTTTACTTGTTTTGTTTTATTCTCTTGCATTGACTTAGCCTAGTGACCACCAATTGATGATAAGGTATTGGTATATCTCATACGGCCTTGACACATACTTTATCACATGTTGTGAGTCACATGTAGGACACATATTCGCATAGTCGGCTGGCCACCGATACGTCTGAGGCATGCGACGGATATGAGTAACTGCCAATATAATGCATGCTAGTAGACTTGGAGGTTACTAGAGGTTCATATTAGTCACGAAGATGACGATACTAGGCATTGGGTGGAGAAAATAACACCTAACGTATGGCTTCTATTACACTTTCCCTTGTATCTCGGAAGCTCCGCTAGAGATACGGGTATGCTTACCCCCTCTGGTTGGTCATTGATGTTCTTGAACGTTATGCGCTTGGTCACTTGAGCCCAAGAGGGGACTATATCGGAACCTATTATCAGCCAGGGCTCATGCGTCGAAGGATTGTATCTCAATTGCATGTTCACAGTGGAATGGTTAAGAACCCTATTGTATGCATCACTTTATTTTCTGTTATATATCACAGTTTATATGGCATGGTATTTTCTTGTATCTTGTTACGTCCCTCTGAGGATCTGGTTATCTCTACAGGGTTAGACGATTTCCCGCAGGAGTACGGAACGGCATTGGATCATTCATACATCTATGACGAGGCATCTCCTGCTGATTTTTAGTTTATTTATACATTGAGACATTAGTGGACATCTTATATCTCTTTTCTTTCTATTTTGTGGAGGTTGGACTCCGATCGTTTGAGACTATTTTCATAGCTGTTTGGACTGGGTATGTCCACCCGGCTATCTCTTTGATTCACTTATTATTTTGGACTCTTATATCTTCTGTGATGAGAGGTAGTTTTATATTCTGGCCTATGATTTTAATTGTTATTTACAGCTTATGTACATATACAAGGATTTTATATATTGGGGTATTCTTCGTATATGTACAGCTGGCATGTCTACGTACTTGGTCCTAAGTATTTTAGGACTGGGGCGTTATATGTTTTTGTGGTGGCCCATGCAGGTCAGAAAATATTGCTGGGTTACATGATTGTGCCCAACAAGCCTGCATATAGGAATATAAATAGTATCTCATCTAGAACTACTACCTCCTTCGACTTCCAAACCTTTCGAATTCTCTTTGATTTCTTGAATCGCCTTCTGTCTAACCTTCCTAATGTTATCCTATTTTTGTGCCAGCAATATGAATATACGAAGCGGACACACCATTACCTTGACCCCCAGAGCTGGTGATACGACTACCCAAGAGGAGCAGAACCCTCTAATGACCCCGGTGATGTCGTATCATCCAGGACAGCAGCAGGCTACCACGATCCCGTCGACGGTGCACCAGGAAACTCAAGCACCCCCAGCCAACCAGACTGGGCAGACCACTATAGTACCCCTAGAAGGGAATGTGCCCTCTACTACACCACTTCAGCCAAATTATGTGACTCAACCAGATCAGAGAATCCCAGCTTTCCAGCAAGCCACTTCCTTCCAAGTCCCCATCATCCACGCCAGTTCCTTACTCTTATGAGTCTTCAGTGGCAAGGTTCTTGCTAGGGTTATTGCAAGTGCAGCAACAAAAGAATGATTTTGCAAGGAGTATTATATCTGTAGCCCTAAACAGGACTCTATCTACCCCGCCAGCCTTAGTACCAACCAGAGAGACTCAGAACGGTCTGAATAGACATCCTGAAGCACAACAACATCCTAAGGCTCAACAACACCCTAGAGCAACAACATATCTTAATAAGAAGCTTCCTATATGTCGCTTCTGCCAAAGAAAGGGTCACGTTATAAAGGATTGTCATCGTAGATTGGAACGGTGTATGATTTTTTGTTCCAATTATTACGAAGCCAAAGATTGTACGGGGACACAGTATACCTCGCAGCAACAGCAAGCAGAAGGACTATACCGGGCTCGAGAGAAGCCTACCTGCAACTACTGCTGAAAGAAGGGACACATCAGTAAAGATTGTCGAATCCGTCATGGTTTATTCTTAAGATGCGGATCAAGACAACATATGATTAAAGATTGTCCCAAACCACGAACTCAAGTGCATGATCAGTAGACTACCAGGACAACAGCCCCAGCACTTTCCACACCTTGACCGGTTCAGTATGTGTCGAGGCTCATGACACAAATAGTAGGAGCACCACAAACAGTAAGAGCACCACGTCCACCATTACCTCCACAGCGATTGCAGTTCTACAGGGCTAGAGTACAGGGCCCTAGTCAAAAGCACAGGCAGGCCTTTCACTAGCAGTAGAGGGTACAGAATCCCTGGGGGAAATCATAGCAGGTATGATTTTAGTTGCTACGTTCTTGCCATTTGCCTTATTAACACTGGAGCCACACAGCACTAGTTAATCATAAGCCTAGTCATGCATTTTCCATCTTACTTATCCCTTCCTAAAACATAGATCCATTATTATTACCTTTAAGTTGTTGATAATGGTAAATGATCAGAACATATGATGACCTCAAAACTGGTATACTATCTTCCCTCAAGAAATTGTGATGTCAATATGTATATTACTAATTATTCCTTACCTGGAGTTAGCCATTTCAGTTACGTTACTGTACTGAACGGGCCTGCATATAGAATTAGAATCTAGGAACCTCATCCACATACTTGACCTCTATCATTGATTCCATTTGAACCCCGTTGATTGTCTTTAATTACATCTTGCACGATTCCCTTTCTACCACAAATATTATCCTTTCTTCCCGTGTTGATAGACAGGTTAGGAAGATGACTCATACTTGGTATACGCATTTTATGTTTCTCAAATACGCTATTAGTTGAACTCTTTTAAGTTGGGTAGAACGCCTCATGACCTATCATCCTCCTTGTCCCTACGACCTTCTTTAAAGAGAACACTCAGAAGATTACCTAGACTATGCTTATTAGTTCAATCAATGCCTTAGATAAGAAACTAGTAGGACAACTGTAGAGGCACGATCATAGGTCGAGTCTTAGAGCTTGATGAACTTGAACTACTTTTGCCTTCTTTCAACCAAATATATCGCATACTTATATTTTTTACTATCGTGACTAAATACCGCTATTATAGCCTAGTTTCGCAAGCTTATTCTTTATCAAGCTTGTTCAGGGCATGTATTTATTGGAGACGCCCATGAACATACTGCCTAATTAAAATTGATGTATTATGGTCTGATTGTATATAGATACATAACTAAATCTCTACCTCTTTATATATATACATATGGTTAGTCATGCATGTTATGAGTAAATAGGTTGTATATTATAGATTGTTAACCAATATGCCATGAGTAGTTTAACTGGATAGCTATTATTTTGAAACCCAAATCCTCCTATACACTTTCATGTATATTTTACGCACACACATGCCTACTATCTAACCACATGAACATGTCCATATACACCATACACATAAAAACCATATACCATTTACATAATGCTAGCTTTTCCCTCTCTAACACTCTCTCTATATATAATGTGATTGGATTTCAATGCTCGACATTTGTGCTTTAAATTTTGATTTTGATTTTTCTTTGAATAGTACCCCTTTATAGATAATTAGTAGTTATCTTTATTTATTTTTGATAAATTACCAGTTTTCATATAGGATCGTAGACTGCCTTACAGTCTTGACGAATTGTTGTTTCTGTAACTTTTCTAGTTTAGCACCCTAGATTGCTTGTGTGTTTTGATACCCTATGACCGTTTGGTTAGCATGACTAGTATACCTAGATGAGACTTCACTACCACCGTATGCCATGACCCTGTATACCGTCCTTTTTAATCGTATGTTTTATTTAAGTTCTGAGACTTGATTGTGGGGGTTTGACCTAGAGGGAGTATGAACATTTTAATTTCGAGAATGAAATTTTTATAAGGTGGGTAGGATGTGAGCACCCTAAATTTCGGGTTGATTTTTTTTATTTTTCTGATTGACTTAGTTTCAATAAATAAATTATTCTGTTTATTATCTTTAAGTGTACTTTTCCGTGCCTTTGATATTTGGAGTGTCAGGGATGTTCAACTCTGAAAACCTTCTTCACGAGTTTTGTAGTGGACAGGATTACCTTCATGATGGTATATAATGTCCCATCAAAACTTGTTCCCTTGTACTCTTTTTGCTTCGCAGAACTTCGGGTCAATTTAGACCATTTGATCAATTAATTAATTTTCCCACTCTTTTTCTTGATCATCATATGCACGTTATCGTGACTTTTGATTTGGGAGCACCAGACCAGTCATTTTCTTGAAACCAACTTCTCATGCATGATCTACTCGAGATGCTCTTCATCCATGACCTTCGTACCCCACTCAGACACACCATTTTGTGCTCCATTGCTTCGCACAACTTTCCTAACACGTGACCCGATTTTATTTCACCCCACGGTGTCACATTTATTTTCTAACTTGATTTGCGGGTACCCTGTCGACCAAAACCTGTCAACCCCAAATATGGACATCGCCCACATTGAGCCTACTACCCGCACGACACTTGTGTCCCATTTATTGGAATCCCCATATGCTACTTATTTACCCATGATTATAAACACCTATTTAATTCGATTATTTCGTCATGTCCGATTTTGATCCAACCCGGCTCTACTGAACCCAACCCCAGCTTCATGTTTCCCTCTCTCATGACTCCCTCATTTTTCTTTGCCCAAAAATAATATTAAATACCTTGTCCATCTATTTTTATATTTAATGGAAATTTCTGTTTATTAAAAATTCCTTGGAATGACCAAATTTCCTACATTCAATCCTAGCCCTCAATTTAACATATTATCATCACAACCCAACATTCACATTTTTTCCAACACTCACCCTTAATTTTTCCCTACATGGCCGGCCCTAACTTCTAGGGATGGCTTTTCTCTCTACTTCCCTCTTTTACTCACTCCCTCTCATTAATTATTCACTCACCTCCTCTCTCTCTTTCTAATATTTTTTTCTACACTACATAGCAGCATATTAGCACCACCACCATCGACATAGCCGACCACCACCCTGGCCGAGGCCGTCGGCCACCACCCTGGCCAGCAGGCCGACCAGCCTCCTCTCCTCCTTCAACCATCACCCCCACCAGTTTAATTCATCACCACCACCACCACATCCATCACCACCCGAGCTCAGTCGCCAGCCTCACCGAGCCAACCTGGCCGAGCTCCTCCCATCCTCCTGGCCGGAGCTCCGTCGTGGCCGACGTCGTCGACCACCACCTTGGCGGTCGGCCACCACCAGTCTCCTCCTCCCATTGAATCACTACCACCACCACATCAATCCACCGCCACCTCCATCATCCGTGTGCCACCATCTCTGCCGTGCGGCACCGCCATGGCCGCGCGCCACGGCCGACCTCGCCGTGGCCGTGCGCCCCCGCCGTCATCGGGCTAGGCAGGCCGCGCACCCCACAGCAGCGTCGCAGCAGCTGCAAACAGCAGCAGGTGGCCGACCAGGAACGGCCTGTGGCCGCGCGCGCTGGCCACGTCGTCTGCCGCCGCCGTCGTGGGTATGCCCCCCGAGGTGGGCGAATGCCGGCAACCCCCCTGGTTCCGCTGCTTCTTCTCCGGCGCGACGTATAGGTGATTCGTGCATTTCGCTCGAATTTCCGCTGTGACGCGCGCGAAATCAAGTCCGTTTTGGCACCCCATCGCAGCAACTTCGCACACGATTTTCGAGAAATCCAACCGTTGGATCAATGATTTCTTCTCTCCGTCACAATCTCGGTATATCCGTCTTCACTCCTGTCAATTTTTATCCGTTAATTTTATCGCTTGATACCTCAAAATCGGCCACCAAGTTTATCGTTTAAATTGTATAAATTTTGGACAGTTTCACGGAGCCAACTTTGTCGGCTTGTACCTTCTCCACTGCAGCTCCATTTGGCGTATTACCAGTTCCTATATGAAGCTGGTATAACCCTCTTACTACCTCTCCAATTTTGTTTTATTGTGAGCTTGTTTGATTGGTTGAATTCGACGCCAAAGTTGGTCGTCCGAATTTGTAATTTCCAACTTGTAAAATTCCATTTTTGAACATGGGACTCCATATTTCATTTCTGAAACCACCAGTAGACTCGTGGCGTCGTTCTGGCATGTTTTCATATATAATTTGTTAGATTTGGAGGACGTGGACTCTGGCACGTATTTCGGTACAAAGTGGGCTCCACAGTCCGGGTCAACGGACTTTTTGACGTCGGCTCATTGGTATCCAATTCTGGATATACCGTTGAGTTCGTATCATCATTCTGGACTCGTTGACATATAATTTTCTAGGTTTTAGTGGACATTGGTTCCGGCACGTATTTCGGTGCAAGTCGGATACCAATATCCGGGTCAACATGTCATTTTGAGATCGGCTCATCGGAATCTAATTTCGGATACACCGTTGAGTTCGTATCGTCATTTCGGACTCGTTGACATGTAGTTTGCTAAGTTTTGAGAACATTGGCTCCGACACGCATTTCCGTGCAAACCGAAATTTCAAGTTCTGGTCAACGGACCAAATTGAGATCGGGTCAACGGAATCCAATTCTGGATATACCGTTGGGTTCGTATCGTCATTCTGGTTTCGTGGACATATAATTTGTTATGTTTTGTAGACTTGTTTTCTTGTACATTTTTCGGTACAAAACGACTCCGACACGGATATCGTTTTTGACCCGAAATTACCTTTTTGCCCTTGTGTCCAAATTGGACCGATGGATAGGCTATCCTAGCTAATTTGACCATTCTGGACACGTTGGCGATGTTTATTTCATCATCCGACAAGGTTTGTAGATAGTTTATCTATGTATCACCTTTTAATTAATAATTAATTCTTATAATATTCGTATTTCGGGATTAGTACAACGAAACTGAGATCGGTCAATTCCAGCGATCTCACATTGCTGAAATTGACAAGATGGACATGTGGATCACTATAATAAGATTATTAACCATACCGTTGATCATCTTATCTCGATTTGCATGTCGTAAGTTTCGACGTACGAATAACGAAGTACACTTTATATCTTTAATAATTAGACTAGAATTGACCCTGTTTGACTAGAGTTGACCAGTTGACCAAAAGTCAACTGTAAGTCAACACTTGACCTAGTTTGACTAGATTGTTGGCCGGAGTTGACCTAGAGTTGATTTGACTTAGAAGAACCTAGGATAATATAGATTGCTTGTAGAGATTCATTTATTACAACTTGAACACCTTGTAACCTGTGTTGCTTTAAACAGGACTGTGTGGCTTCAGTTGGACCCCTATACCTATCAACTGTTCAGGTTATCAGGCGAGTACATTCTCTGATCATTTCATATCCTGTTAGAATTATTCTCCTGCTTTAGATTACTTTACTTGATGCTGTCACGTTGGTCACACGGATTAGTACTATATGGATCCTTTCTTGAGATGTTATCCTCTCAGGAAGCATCTGATACTACATGTTCTGTGTGTTTCACTTACATTGTGTATCACTATGCTTCATGGTTCATTGAATCACTTGTGACATGTACTCTCATGATCACAGAGTCTTCCTTGAATCATCCATTTATGGGTATTTTCTAGAAGCCCCATTTATGGGACTATCATGTATCACCCTTCGGGGGCTATTACATGAATCATACCATAACCTGGCTGGATTCTTGTGTATTGATTGGGGGTACGGGGGAGTAGAAGTGGACATGTGGATAATATCCAAGTAGTTTAGCATCAGAATCATTCCGTAGTGTAGCTTCAGAATCATCCTATGCCATTCACATGTCTATATTGTACTCTGACTCACTAGCCACTGTTAGTTCTCTATTTATAGTAGATATTTCCATTACAGCTATCTCCTTTACATTCTGTACTTTCTTCAGATCCTGTATCTTACTTTACTGTATGATTATATTTTCTAACCTACTATGAATTGTTGATATGTACTGTGCTCGCCCCTGTCCTGACTGGACCTGTTGATAGATTTTACAGATAGCCTGGAGGTTGCCTGCTAGCCTAGAGGAGACATAGTAGAGGTTGTATAGATAGTTATTTCAGTTGTCTGGAGTTGTATTTACTTTATGGATTACTGTATTTGAGATTTGAGATGTTTTTCTGGGTTTGTGTATCTTAGACACTTAGACTTCTATCTGTTGTATCTCTTTGTGGATTTTATATTTTATCTATCTTTTATCATGCTCTACCTTATATGTGATTGAGACTGTATTGCTATGTCACCTCCATTCGGAGAGTATATACTGTACATGTACCTTTATATTGTTAGATGATTGACCAAGGACAGCGTTCTACCGTTGATACTGCGGCGTAGGCTGGACGTACCCACGTCTCGTGCCCTTACTCTAGGGTACGGGTCATGACACATTTTTAGTGGTGGTCCATGCAGGTCGAGTTTGAGTAGTGGTATTCGAACTAGAGTACCACTACAGCCTACAGTAGGATTAGGATAAATATTTGAAGGTACTCAATCACAGTTAGGATCCCTTGAGAGATTCCTAGGACGACCCTTGAGAATCTTATTTTAACTCGATTTGAAAACTCTTCTTCCCTTGATTTGATTTATCTTTACTTTCTGTTCTTGAATTTTATTTTGATGGATGATTGTTGAATTTTGAATCTTGATGTTAGTTGTTGCATCCGAGTTTGTATTTATATGATTTGATGGATTATTGTTCAATTTTGAATCTTGATGTTCGTTGATAAATTTGATTTTTTTGGTATCCATTGTTGATTTAATTTAATTTTTGTCAAGATGAAATTATATGGGCTAGGTCATCTATGTTATGGAATCAGGTCTTCTACAGTCACATTAGCCAGCATGGTGAGGACATATAGTCTGACTTGGATATATTTCTCGGGTGTGGGAATTTAAGGTTTTTGCAGCCAAGCTAGCGGCATCGCGAAAATTTTAAATACCATGATTCTAGAGGTATGTGCCTTAGTCGAGGACTCTGTGATTTTCGTAGCCTTGCTTACTAGTATGACGAGGATTTAGAGTACCATAATTTTGGATAGACGCATATGATTATCAGATTGTACCTTAAATACTTTTGAAAATGTTTTCTCTACTTTTGTTTCAGTCCTTCTTAAAAAAGAAGAAGAAGGAATTATTGTTTATTTTGTTCTGTTTTGCTTATCATTATTTAACTTAGGAGTAGCTTTAGCTGTATTATAAACCTTTGTGTAACTTCTTAATATGAATTTTTCTTAATATAATGAATCGACGATTTTGCTAGACCTTATCTTGGAATTGATATTATAGCTCTGGTTTCAAAATGGTTCCTTCTTTTAAACAAATTAGCAGAACAGATTTCATTGTTATTTCCTTCTTGCTATTATTCTTGTATTAAATAATAATAATAATAATAATAATAATAATAATAATAATAATAAAACTGTCTTGATTACATCAATCACCTACTTTGCAATCTTGGTAGGAATCTAAATATTGGTCTTAATATAGAATTTGATTTTATATTGGGACATGAGAATATAGATATAGTGGACATAGACACTTGCCTGACACGTCTGCATGCTATGTCACTGCCACTTTTCTAGCTTGAGGGTATTTTGGTCATTTTCAAAATTTTGGAATTATTTTGGGATTATTATTATTATTAATTATAATTAATGTGATTTTTAGATGATTTTTTAGTGTAATTGATTTGTGCCAGTTTTAGATTTTGACTCATGTTGACTAGGAGACTGTCCTATTGGCTAACCTAGGTCAAGACATCCAGGTTAGGTTAAGAAACCCTAGTGTGACCTAAGTTAGTCATTTCAAGTTCATTAGAATTGGTTTGGGGTAATTAGGAGTTAGTTTAGCCTAAGAATGGCTTGTGAAGTCACAAGTCATAACCATGACTTAAACCAATTAGGGCTCAACCAACTAGCCAAAACCCTAGCCTAGGGCCCTATGGCCGGCCACATGATAGCCCCCCCTCTATAAATACTCTCCTATGAATTAGGGCTAGCCTCTCTCTTAAAGTTTATCCAAGTTTTTAGAAAGGGGTAAGTTCCATCTTCATAAATTCATAATAAATTCATTTCAAGTCCTTTTTCCCTCTAATAAATTACAATAGGCTCTAAATCTTGTGTTCTTGCTGTTGGTAATAATTTTTGACAGGGGGAAAACAATTTGAAGGACTTTGGGTGGTTTGAGGAATCATTCCTTTGAGGTTTTTTTGGGAGTTGTGCACATTGAGGTATAATCCTATCCATAGCTCCTAAAATCTGGTAAAATTCATTTCTAGGTTGCCCTAACCCTAGCCTAACTATAGGAATAGGGTTTTCCAAGTTTTCGTGTCGTTTCGTGTCCATTTTGGACACGTATCAGTGTGTATTACTGGGTGTTTGATGAAATGCCCCAATGGGCATTTCGTGTAAGATTTTGAAATCCTTTTGAATAGGAAGTTAGTCCTAGGTGTCGTTTAGGGTTTCCCAGTGTCATGTGGTGTATTGCGTGTCGCATCGAGTCGTGGGGAACACGGGACACGCGAGTGCGGGTGAGAGCGCGCGGGCACAGTGCGTGCCCTGCTGCTCGGGGGCTACTGCAAACTCGTTTCTCCACTTCGACCCTTGATTTTTGACCAGTGGTTAGGGACAGTGACTGAGACGAGGCTCGCAAAGTTTCACGAGTCCTCGTGTCGTATCGGACACGGTATTCAGGGTGCACGGGGTAGCTGTGTGTGCGTGCGTGTGCTGTGTATGTTTTTGTTATTTAATCGTTTTTAAATGATTCTAAAATAGGTTTTAATGATTGAATGGATCCTAATGATCATGTGTGGTTCCTGTTTCCATTGGTTGACATGTTAGATTAGGTTGTTCAAGAGTTTTGATTCGAACATGGGATGTTTATGGGATTGTTCTGATACCTTCACTGATACTGTTTTTCCAGTTTTTCCAAACAGTTTAAATCTCCTTTTCCTGTTATGTTTTATCAATTAAATTGAACCCACATATCATGTTACATGTTAACTAAGTTTCTAAACTAAATTATGGCCCTTTGGTTGTGAGTTTGAGTTTTGGACTGTTGAGTTCATTTTCGAAATTGTTTGAGGACTGAGAAGGTGTATTTAAACTGAGATGCACATGGTTACTTGATTTCAAAACTATCATTCTTCAAAACTTATATGGTGTGTTTAAATTTTGTATTGATTAGTTGTGTTTCAGTCGATTCTAAACCTGAGATTCAACTATATTTCACTGAGTTCATATGTGTAATTCTGAGTTTCATTAGTTGAACTAGGAATGAGGTTAAAACCTTGATTTTTGTTGTGGTTTCGATTCCTTGATAACCTGGGAATAGGGTGTTGAGTTGGGGGTATAACTGAATTCATTTCATTCATTGTTGCAATATTCCCTTCACAGTTTTCTTGGTTGTGTTCACAAATAGATGTTCAGTTTTTCCTTTTACTGTCAAGGAGTTGGTTGAATCTTCCTATTTCGAAATGTGTTAACTGTTGAACTTTGGATTCAATGTTTTTCCTTTTTATTCTGAGAATTAGGTGCTGTCTTTTAGGACTTTTTTGATGGGACTTGTGATTCCCATGCTTGTAATGTAGTTCAGTGGTAGGATGGGGGAATGTTCATGTTAACTGGGAGTAAAACCTGAGTATGTATACTGTGTACTGAGATTTTGCTTCCTGAGATGTTGGTTCTAAAACCTGTAGTTGGATGACATAAAACCTGAGATGGGATTATATTCCCAGTTTTCAAAAAAACATGAGAATGGTTTAAACCACTTGTTAGACTGTACATATTCCCCACTGTTTTCCTGTTCCATTTCAAACCTGGGAATGGTTCCTTTTTCTGTTAATACTTGAAACTGAATCTTCATGTTATTTGTAAACTGCATTTGAACTGTTGTTTTCTTTAAATCTGGAATGCCATAGAGGACTGTTTTGTTCAGTTTTTACACTGAGTTGTAGTCAGAACCTGATGCTATTCCTCTTCACTGTTTTTTCCTTCTCTTGAATTGACTGAACTGTTTTCTGTTTTGCTCTTCCATGCTTCCACTTTGTTCACTTGGCACATATACACACACCACAGTTTCTTCACTGTCCTCTCACACCATGACACCTGAGCACAAGCTCTAAACTGATTACTTTTCCTTCCTTTCCCTTTTCCTGTCATAATGCACACCCCCTTCCACACACACACACATACACTCTCTTATATATAGATATATTACAATACATGTTTGTAGTGATATTAGTTCCCTAGATATATTAGTTATATATATGTAATATGTGTGAAATGTATATATATATATATATATACATGGTACTTGTGGGTTGATTGTGTATAAATATAGGTTTAGTGATGTGTTATTATAATATGGATAGTGTGTAGATAGCCCATTGGTTATGAGTATAGGTATGGCTTGACATGGTATTGCCTAGATTAGCCTAGAAAACCTAGAATAGTCTTGCTAGACCTAGATTAGACTTGGTTGACCTAGTTTGACTTCTAGGGTTGACAAGAGTTTACCAAGAGTTGACTTTGGTCTAAATTAACCTAGTTTCATGTAGAATGCATTAATTTGCATCGTATTATCATTGTAGACTCATAGTGACTTGTACTGTACTATAGGAGACAGACACCACTCCTCGGACAGTCTATATTCTCTCAGATTCACCGGTTACAGGCGAGTACATTCTCTAATTATTTCATATCCTGCATTAGGAGTATATTTCCTGCTTTAGATTACTATACATGATGCTGACACGTTGGAAACACGGATTAGTACTATATGGATCTTGTTCTGCGATGTTATCCCCTTAGCGGATACATCAGGTATTCGTGTTCGTGTACTTTATCATGAGCATCGTGTACTCCTTGTGTTCGTGCTTTTCGTGTACAAATCGTGTGAAATCGTGTATACTCATGTGCTCACATGATCTCGTGTGCGACTATACTTCGTGTGCAATAACATATCATAGATGGATCCTTGTGTATTGATTGGGGCGGGGGAGTAGAAGTGGTTATGTAATCAATCCAGTAGATTACTCGTGTACAACCTCTGTAGATTACTCGTGTACAATATCGTGTCATTTACATAACCATCTTGTGCTCTGAATTACTAGACACTGCTAGTTCTCTATATACTGTAGCTATTTATTTACAGTCTTTCCTGTTTATCATATTCTTCAGTTTCTTGTATTTTACTCTATAAGCATGATTATATATCCTGACCTGCTATGATTTGTTGAGATGTATTGTGCTCGCTCCTGTCCTGACTGGACCTGTTGAAATATTACAGAGGACGAGGCTGAGGCGTTCTGCCCTACTTACTACGGTGCTACACTAGACGAGTACCTGGACTTGGACCAGCAGCAGGAGCCACTAGCTGTAGATGACACTCCTTTAGATTAGGACTGTCTTTTCTATTCTGGATTACTGTATTAGACTTGAGATATTCTGAGATGTATTATTTTAGACACTTAGAACTCTGGTTTGTACCTCTGTGATTCTCTGTTCTGGATATTGTTATCTTTCATTATCTATCTATCTTACCTGTTCTACCTTAGCCGTGGTTGAGTTTATATTGTGTTATGTCACCCCCATTCGGGGAGTATAACTGCTATACCTTCAATTGTTAGATGTTGTGACCTAGGACAGCGTTCTACCGCCGACACTGCGACGTAGGCTGGACGTACCCACGTCTCGTGCCCTTACTCTAGGGTGCGGGTCGTGACACATTTTTAGTGGTGGCCCATGCAGGTCTAGGATATAAGTGTAGTAGTATTCGAACTAGAATATCGCTGCAGCCTGCAGTAGAAATTAGCATATGTTTGAAGGTTCTCAATCACACTAGAAAAAATTTCTTATCAGATTCCGTGTATCTATTTTGCTGCTTATTGTCTTCCTTAGAATTTTAAACTGTCCTCCTTTGATTATTCGACTCATTCTCAGTAATTGCTTCTTGTTTGATCTGTGTCTCCAGGATGGTTGATTCGCGATCGTATCGCCCCGTGACGGGAGAGGCTGGAGAGGGGTCTGCCACCTCTCGTGTTCAGCATCCAGCTCCCGGTGCCACAGGGCCAGTGCAGCCCTCAGGAGTGGGAGCTTCTGCCACTTTTGGAGGAGCACCTCCACCAGTCGGGTGGCCGAGCATGGTGATTCCTGAGATCCTTCCTCTGCAGCAGCCTCCGCCTGCGAGGATGGTTGATGCGGCCCATCTCTTCTCCTTCGTGGAGAGGATTCTGGAGTCCTCGCACTAGCGCAGTCAGAGACAGACTGCAGATTTCAGGCAGGGAATTGATGAGGCGCACCAGCTGGTACGCACGACTGTTGAGATGGTGACTGGTCAGGGGGCCTAGCAGCAGCCCCGTAGGAGGGAGAGAGATATTCAGGACTTCCAGAAGATGCATCCTCGGGAGTTCTTGGGCACAGAGGGCATTCACTATGCCGATGATTGGATTGAGCACATAGAGGAGATCTTCCGACTGGCAGAGATACCAGATCGGCTTCACATTGAGGCAGCGGGCAGCCAGATGCAGGATTTGGCCCGTGTATGGTACCAGACTGATCCCAGAGTAGGAGTGGAGGGCCAGACTTGGGCCCGGTTTAAGGAGCTGTTCAAGGAGCAGTTCTTTCCCGATGTAGCCTTGGGTGGGATCGAGGCGCAGTTCGAGGCTCTGGTTCAGGGGAACCAGACAGTTGCTGAGTATGCCGGGGAGTTCTGCCGACTGGCCCGGTTTATTGATGATCTGACGGAGAAGACCAAGGCGAGGAATTTTTGCCAAGGTTTGACTAGGGAGATTCGGTCGCTGACCAAGAGCGACCGGAATGCTACTTTTGCTGAGATTTATTCTGGGGCCATGGCAGTAGAGGACGACCTGGGACTGAGGCAGAAGAGAGGTCGCGACTTTCAGTCAGGCAGTAGCAGTCAGGGGCAGGCCAAGAGGCCTCATTTCCAGCAGCAGTTTCAGCATCAGAGGCCAGTGCAGCAGTTTCAGCAGCAGGGCCGTGTACCTTTCCAGCAGGTGCAGCACCAGCATCAGAGGGGGCAGCAGGCACCCAGGCAGCAGGCTATTAGTTGTACTTTCTACAAGAAGCCTGGGCACAAGTGGGACGAGTGCAGGAAGAGACTCGGCAGATGCATGATGTGTGGATCAGCTGACCATCAGATGCGAGAGTGTCCAGTTGCGTCGGTACGTCCGGTACCAGGAGGAGCTAGGGCAGCCAAGGCTCTAACAGGCCAGCAGAGGGGACCAGCCCTGCAGACCCAGCAGCAGAGGTTCCAGCTGCACCAGCAGCAGGCACGGGGTGGACAGCAGGGGCGAGCATTCGCCATGGCAGCTGAGGATGCTGAGGTCATCGGAGAGCTGATAGCAGGTTCCGTTCTTCTCGACTCCCTTCCAGCATTTGCATTCTTTGATTCCGGGGCTTCCCACAGCTTTGTGTCTGTATCATATGCTATTAGACACAGTTTGATTTCGGAACCATTGCCTAGGACCTGCGAGATCACGACCGGGGGTGGGGTCATCCTCGTGAGTGATGTTTGCAGAGGGCGGAGTGTCATTTTGGGAGGCCGAGAGTTGGGGGTGAGTCTACTAGTCATGCCATTACCGAACTACGACATTGTATTAGGTATGGACTGGCTGAGTAGACACCACGCCCGTATTGATTGTCGTGGGGGTAGAGTTTTGTTCGGGGCCCCAGGAGAGCCAGAGTTTGAGTACACCCGACGGCAGGCAGAGCAGGACGGCAGAGTTTTCTGTGGTGCATCAGTCGAGGAGCAGGTGGCTCCGCATCCCTTGATCGCAGAGTTTATGGACGTATTTCCTGAGAAGTTGCCAGGACTTCCACCGGACAGAGATGTAGAGTTCTCGATAGACTTGGTTCCCGGCGCAGAACCGATCTCTCAGCATGTCTATCGAGTGAACAACAGCGAGTTAGTGGAGCTGAAGAAGCAGGTGGATGAGCTGCAGGACAAGGGCTTCATTCGCTCGAGTTCTTCACCTTGGGGTGCACCGATACTTTTCGTACCCAAGAAGGATGGGTCGGTACGTATGTGTATCGACTACAGGGCACTTAACAACCTGACAATCAAGAACAGATACCCACTGCCGCGGATCGATGATCTGTTTGATCAGTTGAGCAGAGCTCGGATGTTCTCCAAGATTGATTTGAGGTCGAGTTATCACCAGGTGAAGGTAAAAAGGGAGGATATTCTCAAGACCGCTTTCAGGACGCGGTACGGGCAGTTTGAGTTCTTGGTTATGCCGTTTGGACTAACCAATGCACCAGCAGTGTTTATGAATCTAATGAACAAGGTGTTCCACCAGTACTTGGACAAGTTCGTGGTGGTGTTCATTGATGATATCTTGATATATTCTAAGACAGAGGAGGAGCACGAGGAGCATATGCGGATAGTGCTAGAGACTCAGGCGGGAGCAGCTTTATGGAAAACTCTCCAAGTGTGATTTTTTTTGGACCAGGTGGACTTCTTGGGGCATGTTGTGACTGGAGATGGTATCTCAGTTGACCCCAAGAAGATTGTAGCAGTTGAGGCTTGGACAGCGCCGACTTCAGTGGCAGATATCAGGAGTTTCCTGGGGCTGGCAGGATACTATAGGAGATTTGTGCAGGATTTCTCCCGGGTTGCAGAGCCATTGACACGGTTGACCCGGAAGGATACTGAGTATGTTTGGTCAGAGGAGTGTCAGGCAGCTTTTGATGAGTTGAAGAAGCGGCTTACGACAGCTCCGATTCTAACATTGCCTTCAGGATCAGGTGGTTTCACTATTTATAGTGATACTTCAGGAAAGGGGCTGGGTTGTGTCTTGCAGCAGCATGGAAAGGTGATTGCATATGCTTCCAGGCAATTACGTCCTCATGAGAAGAACTACCCTATCCATGACCTGGAGCTGGCGGCGGTGATTTTTGCTTTGAAGTTATGGAAGCACTATTTGTATGGCGAGAGGGTGGAGATCTTCACAGACCACAAGAGCTTGAAGTACGTGTTCACCCAGAAGGAGCTGAACATGAGGCAGCGCAGGTGGCTTGAGCTGATGAAGGACTTTGATATCGCACTCCAGTATCACCCAGGAAAGGCCAACGTGGTTGCCGATGCCTTGAGTAGGTATCCGACAGCCATGTATTTGACTATGGATCGGCACTTGCTTGCAGATTTGGAGAGCCTTGGGATTGAGGTGATCATGCCCGGAGTACAGATGCAGTTATGGGGCCTTCAGATACAGTCAGACTTAATGGACAGGATCAAGGCGACCCAGTTTGATGATGTGGCTCTGCGGTGTATCCGAGAGCAGATCAATATGGGAGTGGAGGATACTGAGTTCTCACTTGCAGAGGATGGTACCCTGAGGTACGGTGCCAGGTTATGTGTGCCCAGCGAAGAGCTCAGAGAGCAGATTATGCAGAAGGCTCACAGATCGCAGTACTCTATACATCCTGGTGCCAACAAGATGTACAGGGATCTGCGAGAGCATGTCTGGTGGTACGGGATGAAGAGGGAAGTGTCCAACTTCGTAGCTAGATGCTTGATCTATCAGCAGGTCAAGGCTGAGAGGCAGAGGCCTGGAGGATTATTGCAGCCACTGCCCATTCCAGAGTAGAAGTGGGAGCATATTACCATGGACTTTGTATCAGGGTTGCCCCGTACACCAGGAGGAAAAGACGCGATTTGGATCATCGTTGACATGTTGACCAAATCGGCCCACTTCTTGCCATTCAAGGTGGGTACGTCTACAGAGAGGCTGGCAGAGTTGTATATGAGACAGATAGTCAGGATTCACGGAGTTCCCGTCAGCATAGTCTCAGATCAGGATAGCTGCTTTACTTCCCATTTCTGGAGGAGTCAGCAGACTAGCTTGGGCACTCAGCTCAAGTTTAGTACCACATACCACCCCCAGACGGACGGACAGTCAGAAAGGACTATTCAGACCCTTGAGGATACGCTGCGGACGTGCGTCCTGGATTTTGGAGGTTCCTGGGTGGATCACCTGCATTTGGTAGAGTTTGCTTACAATAACAGTTTTCAGGCCAGCATTGAGATGTCACCGTTTGAGGCTCTGTACGGGCGTAGGTGTCGTACACCCTTATCTTGGGATGATGTTGGAAAGCGAGCTTTACTGGGACCAGAGATGGTTGTTGACGCAGCCGAGAAGGTGAAGCTCATCAGGGACAGACTTCGTGTAGCGCAGGACAGACATCGGCACTGGGCCGATAGCCACCGGAGGCCGCTGGAGTTTGAGGTACAGATTTAGAGTAGGATTAGAAGTAGGTTGTATTTTGTTTTGTTGATTGATCGTGTTGATTTTTAGTAACTTGAGACCTTGCTTATGATTAGGTTGGAGACATGGTTTTTCTGTGGATATCTCCGACACGTGGTACGATACGTTTTGGTAGAGGTGGGAAGCTTAGCCCGCGCTTCATCGGCCCTTTCGTTATCAGCGGGAGAGTCGGTGATGTGGCATACAGGCTAGACTTGCCACCTGCACTAGTGGGCGTCCACAACGTATTCCACGTATCACAGCTGAGACGGTACGTGGCTGACCCTAGCCATGTGCTCGATCACTCGGAGATAGAGGTTGGACCTACTCTCAGTTATCCAGAGCAGCCTGTGGAGGTTTTGGATCGCCGGAAGAAGGTATTGAGGAACCAGGTGATACCCTTGGTACGCGTCGCATGGAGGCATCATTCTCCAGGGGAGTCTACCTGGGAGCGGGAGGATGAGATGCGCGAGCGGTACCCCTATCTTTTTGGACCCTGAGGTATACTTTTCTATCCTTCTTCGCAGTTTAGTTTCGCCTTTTAATTTCGAGGACGAAATTATTTAAGGGGGTAGATTTGTCACTGCCACTTTTCTAGCTTGAGGGTATTTTGGTCATTTTCAAAATTTTGGAATTATTTTGGGATTATTATTATTAACTATAATTAATATGATTTTTAGATGATTTTTTAGTGTAATTGATTTCTGCCAGTTTTAGATTTTGACTCATGTTGACTAGGAGACTGTCCTATTGGCTAACCTAGGTCAAGACATCCAGGTTAGGTTAAGAAACCCTAGTGTGACCTAAGTTAGTCATTTCAAGTTCATTAGAATTGGTTTGGGGTAATTAGGAGTTAGTTTGGCCCAAGAATGGCTTGTGAAGTCACAAGTCATAACCATGACTTAAACCAATTAGGGCTCAACCAACTAGCCAAAACCCTAGCCTAGGGCCCTATGGCCGGCCACATGACAGCCCCCCCTCTATAAATACTCTCCTAGGAATTAGGGCTAGCCTCTCTCTTAAGGTTTATCCAAGTTTTTAGAAAGGGGTAAGTTCCATCTTCATAAATTCATTTCAAGTCCTTTTTCCCTCTAGTAAATTGTAATAGGCTCTAAATCTTGTGTTCTTGCTGTTGTTAATAATTTTTGACAGGGAGAAAACAATTTGAAGGACTTTGGGTGGTTTGAGGAATCATTCCTTTGAGGTTTTTTTGGGAGTTGTGCACATTGAGGTATAATCCTATCCATAGCTCCTAAAATATGGTAAAATTCATTTCTAGGTTGCCCTAACCCTAGCCTAACTATAGGAATAGGGTTTCCCAAGTTTTCGTGTCGTTTCGTGTCCATTCTGGACACGTATCAGTATGTATTACTGGGTGTTTGATGAAATGCCCCAATGGGCATTTCGTGTAAGATTTTGAAATCCTTTTGAATAGAAAGTTAGTCCTAGGTGTCGTTTAGGGTTTCCCAGTGTCATGTGGTGTATTGCGTGTCGCGTCGAGTCGTAGGGAACACGGGACACGCGAGTGCGGGTGCGAGCGCGCGGGCACAGTGCGTGCCCTGCTGCTCGGGGGCTACTGCGCGCTCGTTTCTCCACTTTGACCCTTGATTTTTGACCAGTGGTTAGGGACAGTGACTGACACGAGGCTCGCAAAGTTTCATGAGTCCTCGTGTCGTGTCGGATACGGTATTCAGGGTACACGGGGTAGCTGTGTGTGCGTGCATGTGCTGTGTATGTTTTTGTTATTTAATCATTTTTAAATGATTCTAAAATAGGTTTTAATGATTGAATGGATCCTAATGATCATGTGTGGTTCCTGTTTCCATTGGTTGGCATGTTAGATTAGGTTGTTCAAGAGTTTTGATTCGAACATGGGATGTTTATGGGTAGATGTTTATGGGATTGTTCTGATACCTTCACTGATACTGTTTTTCCAGTTTTTCCAAACAGTTTAAATCTCCTTTTCCTGTTATGTTTTATCAATTAAATTGAACCCACATATCATGTTACATGTTGACTAAGTTTCTAAACTAAATTATGGCCCTTTGGTTGTGAGTTTGAGTTTTGGACTGTTGAGTTCATTTTTGAAATTGTTTGAGGACTGAGAAGGTGTATTTAAACTGAGATGCACATGGTTACTTGATTTCAAAACTATCATTCTTCAAAACTTATATGGTGTGTTTAAATTTTGTATTGATTAGTTGTGTTTCAGTCGATTCAAAACCTGAGATTCAACTATATTTCACTGAGTTCATATGTGTAATTGTGAGTTTCATTAGTTGAACTAGGAATGAGGTTAAAACCTAGATTTTTGTTGTGGTTTCGATTCCTTGATAACCTGGGAATAGGGTGTTGAGTTGGGGGTATAACTGAATTCATTTCATTCATTGTTGCAATATTCCCTTCACAGTTTTCTTGGTTGTGTTCACAAATAGATGTTCAGTTTTTCCTTTTACTGTCAAGGAGTTGGTTGAATCTTCCTATTTCGAAATGTGTTAATTGTTGAACTTTGGATTCAATGTTTTTCCTTTTTATTCTGAGAATTAGGTGCTGTCTTTTAGGACTGTTTTGATGGGACCTGTGATTCCCATGCTTATAATGTAGTTCAGTGGTAGGATGGGGGAATGTTCCTGTTAACTGGGAGTAAAACCTGAGTATGTATACTGTGTACTGAGATTTTGCTTCCTGAGATGTTGGTTCTAAAATCCTGTAGTTGGATGACATAAAACCTGAGATGGGATTATATTCCCAGTTTTCAAAAAAACATGAGAATGGTTTAAACCACTTGTTAGACTGTATATATTCCCCACTGTTTTCCAGTTCCATTTCAAACCTGGGAATGGTTCCTTTTTCTGTTAATACTTGAAACTGAATCTTCATGTTATTTGTAAACTGCATTTGAACTGTTGTTTCCTTTAAATCTGGAATGCCATAGAGGACTATTTTGTTCAGTTTTTACACTGAGTTGTAGTCAGAACCTGATGCTATTCCTCTTCACTGTTTTTCCCTTCTCTTGAATTGACTGAACTATTTTCTGTTTTGCCCTTCCATGCTTCCACTTTGTTCACTTGGCACGTATACACACACCACAGTTTCTTCACTGTCCTCTCACACCATGACACATGAGCACAAGCTCTAAACTGATTACTTTTTCTTCCTTTCCTTTTTTCTGTCACAATGCACACCCCCTTCCACACACACACACATACACTCTCTTGTATATAGATATATTACAATACATGTTTGTAGTGATATTAGTTCCCTAGATATATTAGTTATATATATGTAATATGTGTGAAATGTATATATATATACATGGTACTTGTGGGTTGATTGTGTATAAATATGGGTTTAGTGATGTGTTATTATAATAGGGATAGTGTGTAGATAGCCCATTGGTTATGAGTATAGGTATGGCTTGACATGGTATTGCCTAGATTAGCCTAGAAAACCTAGAATAGTCTTGCTAGACCTAGATTAGACTTGGTTGACCTAGTTTGACTTCTAGGGTTGACCAGAGTTGACCAAGAGTTGACTTTGGTCTAAATTGACCTAGTTTCATGTAGAATGCATTAATTTGCATCGTATTATCATTGTAGACTCTTAGTGACTTGTACTGTTCTATAGGAGACAGACACCACTCCTCGGACAGTCTATATTCTCTCAGATTCACCGGTTACAGGTGAGTATATTCTTTGATCATTTCATATCCTGCATTAGGAGTATATTTCCTGCTTTAGATTACTATACATGATGCTGACACGTTGGAAACACGGATTAGTACTATATGGATCTTGTTCTGCGATGTTATCCCCTTAGCGGATACATCGGGTATTCGTGTTCGTGTACTTTATCATGAGCATCGTGTACTCCTTGTGTTCGTGCTTTTCGTGTACAAATCGTATGAAATCGTGTATACTCATGTGCTCACATGATCTCGTGTGCGACTATACTTCGTGTGCAATAACATATCATAGCTGGATCCTTGTGTATTGATTGGGGCGGGGGAGTAGAAGTGGTTATGTAATCAATCCAGTAGATTACTCGTGTACAACCTCTGTAGATTACTCGTGTACAATATCGTGCCGTTTACATAACCATCTTGTGCTCTGAATCACTAGACACTGCTAGTTCTCTATATACTGTAGCTATTTATTTACAGTCTTTCCTGTTTATCATATTCTTCAGTTTCTTGTATTTTACTCTATAAGCATGATTATATATCCTGACCTGCTATGATTTGTTGAGATGTACTGTGCTCGCTCCTGTCCTGACTGGACCTGTTGAAATATTACAGAGGACGAGGCTGAGGCGTTCTGCCCTACTTACTACAGTGCTACACTAGACGAGTGCCTGGACTTGGACCAGCAGCAGGAGCCACTAGCTGTAGATGACACTCCTTTAGATTAGGACTGTCTTTTCTATTCTGGATTACTGTATTAGACTTGAGATATTCTGAGATGTATTATTTTAGACACTTAGAACTCTGGTTTGTACCTCTGTGATTCTCTGTTCTGGATATTGTTATCTTTCATTATCTATCTATCTTACCTGTTCTACCTTAGCTGTGGTTGAGTTTATATTGTGTTATGTCACCCCCATTCGGGGAGTATAACTGCTATACCTTCAATTGTTAGATGTTGTGACCTAGGACAGCGTTAGGACAGCGTTCTACCGCCGACACTACGGCGTAGGCTGGACGTACCCACGTCTCGTGCCCTTACTCTAGGGTGCGGGTCGTGACATGCTATGCTTTGATTACCAACCTATCTAAATACATTTTAATATGTTGTTGATGTTTAAATTTTCAAACCCCAATATTTCTGATACAGTACAGTATCAGAGACTGGTTCTCTGCTTTTTCAGTTAAAATTTGTAATTCAAATATAAATTTCATTTTATTAGTATTGTTTACATCACTGCACATTTATGTTATATATAGGGTTTCAATTCTTAAAGAAGTTTGTTGAGTTTTGTGTTTGAATATGTCAAATCTGAGACTGTGTGCATATTAACCCTTAATACTGGATTCTAAGTGATTAGTTCAAATTGCTATTTTTAAATATAATATTTTGAGCTAGATACATTATTGTATGTAGGGATATAATGTTAGGTTTCATATTCTTACATGTTAGGTTGTAATGAACATTGGGTTGGCTAGATGTTCAAATTTCTCCAAAATCCTAAAACTGAATACATGTTAACATTTTACATTGATTTCAAATGTTTAGTTCAATTTCAGATTTAATATGTAATATTGAACTGTATGCATAGATAAATGTATGGATAGTATGTTAGGGTTTCATCTCCATCATGTTAGGATGTGTTGGGAGCATCGAGTTAGTTGTGATGTTCAAACCCCTAAAATCTGAAACTGCATTATGCTAATATTGCACTTATTTAAATGTTAGCTTATTTTCAGATTTTGTATGTAAATGCTGAACTAAAACTAGATTTAACCTTTCAATACTAAGCTATAACCCTGTACAAGGACACACACACCCTAACTTAGTATACGCTGCCATGTAAACCTAACCCTTTCTCTCTATGTTATGTTCATATATCTATATAGATATATATAGAGTTTATGCATACCTGTTATAATGTCTATAGATACATAACTAAATCTCTACCTCTTTATATATACATATGGTTAGTCATGCATGTTATGAGTAAATATGTTGTATATTATAGATTGTTAACCAATATGCCATGAGTAGTGTAACTGGATAGCTATTGTTTTGAAACCCAAATCCTTCTATACACTTTTATGTATATTTAACGCACACACATACCTAATATCTAACCACATGAACATGTCCATATACACCATACACACACAAACCACATAACATTTACATAATGCTAGCTTTTTCCTCTCTAACACTCTCTCTCTATATATAATGTGATTGGATTTCAATGCTCGACATTTGTGCTTTAAATTTTGATTTTGATTTTTCTTTGAATAGTACCCCTTTATAGATAATTAGTAGTTATCTTTATTTATTTTTGATAAATTACCAGTTTTCATATAGGATGGGAGACTGCCTTACAGTCTTGACGAATTTTTGTTTTTGTAACTTTTCTAGTTTAGCACCCTAGATTGCTTGTGTGTTTTGATACCCTATGACCGTTTGGTTAGCATGACTAGTATACCTAGATGAGACTTCACTACCACCGTATGCCATCCTTTTTAATCGTATGTTTTATTTAAGTTCTGAGACTTGATTGTGGGGGTTTGACCTAGAGGGAGTATGAACATTTTAATTTCGAGGACAAAATTTTTATAAGGTGGGTAGGATGTGAGCACCCTGAATTTCGGGTTGATTTTTTTATTTTTCTGATTGATTTAGTTTCAATAAATAAATTATTCTGTTTATTATCTTTAAGTGTACTTTTCGTGCCTTTGATATTTAGAGTGTCAGGGATGTTCAACTCTGGAAACCTTCTTCACGAGTTTTGTAGTAGACAGGATTACCTTCATGATGGTATATAATGTCCCATCCAAACATGTTTCCTTGTACTCTTTTTGCTTCGTAGAACTTCGGGTCGATTTAGACCATTTGATCAATTAATTAATTTTCTCACTCTTTTCCTTGATCATCATATGCATGTTACCGTGACTTTTGATTTGGGAGCACCAGACCAGTCATTTTCATGAAACCAACTTCTCATGCATGATCTACTCGAGACGCTCTTCACCCATGACCTTCGTGCTCCACTCAGACACACCATTTTGTGCTCCATTGCTTCGCACAACTTTCCTGACACGTGACCCAATTTTATTTCACCCCACGGTATCACATTTATTTTCTAACTTGATTTGTGGGTACCCTGTCGACCAAAATCGGTCAACCCTAAATATGGACATGGCCCACATTGAGCCTACTACCCGCACGATACTTGTGTCCCATTTATTGGAATCCCCACATGCTACTTATTTACCCATGATTATAAACACCTATTTAATTTGATTATTTTGCCATGTCTGATTTTGATCCAACCCGGTTCCACTGAACCCATCCCCAGCTTCATGTTTCCCTCTCTCATGACTCCCTCGTTTTTCTTTGCCCAAAAATAATATTAAATACCCTATCCATCTATTTTTATATTTAATGGAAATTTCTTTTTATTAAAAATTCTTTGGAATGACCAAATTTCCTATATTCAATCCTAGCCCTCAATTTCACATATTATCATCACCACCCTACATTCACATTTTTTCCAACACTCACCCTCAATTTTTTCCCACATGGCCGGCCCTAACTTTTAGGGATGGCTTTTCTCTTTCCTTCCCTCTTTTACTCACTCCCTCTCATTAATTATTCACTCACCTACTCTCTCTCTTTCTAATATTTTTTTCCCACACTACACAGCAGCATATTAGCACCACCACCATCTACATAGCCGGCCACCACCCTGGCCAGCAGGCCGACCAGCCTCCTCTCCTCCTTGAACCATCACCATGACCACTTTAATTCATCACCACCAGCACCACATCCATCACCACAAGCTCAGCCACCAGCCTCACCGACCCAACCTGGCCGAGCTCCTCCCATCCCCCTGGCCAGAGCTCCGCCGTGGCCGACGCCGTCGACCACCACCCTGGCGGTCGGCCACCACCAGTCTCCTCCTTCCATTGAATCACCACCACCACCACATCAATCCACCGCCACAATATCCACCGTGCGGCGCCGCCATGGCCGTGCGCCATCGCCGACCTCGCCGTAGCTGCGCGCCCCCGCCGTCGTTGGGCCAGGCAGGCCGCGTACCCCACAGCAGCATCACAGCAGCTACAAACAGTAGCAGTTGGCCGGCCGGGAATGGCCTGTGGCCGTGCGCGCAGGCCACGCAGCCGGCCGCCGCTGCCGTGGCTGTGCCCCCCGCGGTGGGCGAACGCCGGCGACCCCCGTGGGTCCGCCGCTTCTTCTCCGGCGCGACGTATAGGCGATTCGTGCATTTCGCACAAATTCCCGTCGTGACGCGCACAGAATCAAGTCCGTTTTGGCGCCCCGTCGCAGCAACTTCGCACGCGATTTTCGAGAAATCCGACCGTTGGATCGGCGATTTATTCTCTCCGTCACAATCTCGGTATATGCACCTTCACTCTTGTCAATTTTCATCCGTTAATTTTATCGTTAATTTTTATCTATTAATTTTATCGTTTGCTACCAGTTCCTTTGTGAAGCTGGTATAACCCTCTTACTATCCCTCCAGTTTCGTTTCATTGTGAGCTTGTTTGATTGGTTGAATTCGACGCCAAAGTTGGCCGTCCGAATTTGTAATTTCTAACTTGTAAAATTCCATTTTTGAACACAGGACTCTAGATTTTATTTCTGACACCACTAGTAGACTCGTGGCGTCATTCTGGCATGTTTTCATATATAATTTGTTAGATTTTGAGGACGTGGACCCTGGCACGCATTTCGGTGCAAAGTGGGCTCCACAGTCCGGGTCAACGGGACTTTTTGACATCGGCTTATCGGAATCCAATTCTGGATATACCGTTGAGTTCGTATCGTCATTCTGGACTTGTTGGCATATAATTTTCTAGGTTTTAGTGGACATTGGTATCGGCACGTATTTCGGTGCAAGTCGGATACCAATATTCGGGTCAACAGGTCATTTTGAGATCGGCGCATCGGAATCCAATTTCGTATACACCGTTGAGTTCGTATCGTCATTTTGGACTCGTTGACATGTAGTTTGCTGAGTTTTTGAGAACATTGGCTCCGACACACATTTTCGTGCAAATAAGAATTCTAAGTTCTAGTCAACGGACCAAATTGAGATCGGGTCAACGGAATCCAATTCTAGATATACCGTTGGGTTCGTATCGTTATTATGGTTTTGTGGACATATAATTTGTTATGTTTTGTAGACTTATTTTCTTACATATTTTTCGGTACAAAACGACTCCGACACGGATAACATTTTTGACCCAAAATTACCTTTTTGCCCTTATGTCCAAATTGGACCGATGGGTAGGCTATTCTAGCTAATTTGACCATTCTTGACACGTTGGCGATGTTTATTTTATCATCCGACAATGTTTGTAGATAGTTTCTCTATGTATCACCTTTTAATTAATAATTAATTCTTATAATATTCATATTTCGGGATTAGTACAACGAAACTGAGATCCGTCAATTCCAGCGATCTCACATCGCTGAAATTGACAAGATGGACACATGGATCACTATAATAAGATTATTAACCTTACCGTTGATCATCTTATCTCGATTTGTGTGTCGTAAGTTTCGACGTACGAATAACGAAGTACACTTTATATCTTTAATAATTAGACTAGAATTGACCCTGTTTGACCAGAGTTGACCAGTTGACCAAAAGTCAACTGTAAGTCAACACTTGACCTAGTTTGACTAGATTGTTGGCCGGAGTTGATCTAGAGTTGATTTGACTTAGAAGAACCTAGGATAATATAGATTTCTTGTAGAGATTCATTTATTACAACTTGAACACCTTGTAACCTGTGTTGCTTTAAATAGGACTGTGGCTTCAGTTGGACCCCTATACCTATCAGCTATTCAGGTTATCAGGCGAGTACATTCTCTGATCATTTCATATCCTGTTAGAATTATTCTCCTGCTTTAGATTACTTTACTTGATGCTGTCACGTTGGTCACACGGATTAGTACTATATTGATCCTTTTTTGAGATGTTATCCCCTCAGGGAGCATCGGATACAACATGTTCTGTGCGTTTCACTTACATTGTGTAAAGAGGGAAGGAGAGAGAAAAGCCATCCCTAGAAGTTAGGGCCGACCATGTGGGGAAAATTTGAGGGTGAGTATTGGAAAAAATGTGAATGTAGGGTGGTGATGATAATATATGAAATTGAGGGCTAGGATTGAATGTTGAAAATTTGGTCATTCCAAGGAATTTTTGATAAACAGAAATTTCCATTAAATATAAAAATAGATGGACAGGGTATTTAATATTATTTTTGGACAAAGAAAAATAAGAGAGTCATGAGAGAGGGAAACATGAAGCTGGGATTGGGTTCAGTGGAGCCGGGTTGGATCAAAATCGGACAAGGCAAAATAATTGAATTAAATAGGTATTTATAATCATGGGTAAATAAGTAGCATGTGGGGATTCCAATAAATGGGACACAAGTATCGTACGGGTAGTAGGCTCAATGTGGGCCATGTCCATATTTGGGGTTGACAGGTTTTGGTCGACAGGGTACCCACAAATCAAGTTGAAAAATAAATGTGACACCTTGGGGTGAAATAAAATTGGATCACGTGTCAGAAAAGTTGTGCGAAGCAATGGAGCACAAAATGGTGTGTCTGTGTAATGTCCCAAATTCGTGATACGTATTTAGTGTACGTATACGTGTTTTGGACCCATATTTTATTTATTTATGGTTAGTTATCTTGGTTTATTTTGCATTGGCATGGTTTTATTGGCATTGATAGTTTAATTGGTTTTAATGGTTCATTGGTTTATTTGGGCTTGGTTTATTCTTGGTTTGGGTTGGCTTGGTTCGGTTTGGGATTGCTCTTGGTTCATGATGAACCCAAGGTGAACCCCCTACCTACCACCACCATTTGTATTTATTAGCCCTCTTCATTCTCTCTCTTCATTATTCATCTTCTTCTTCCATTTACTCCCTTTACCTACCAAAGAGAGAAGAGAGAGGTCTAGGCAAGTGCAACTTGCTTCCACAAGAGAGATCATTTTTATTGTTTCATTAGCTTCTCCTCATGATTCTAAACCACATTAGAACTTGTCATTTTTCTATTTTTGAGGCTTTAATTCTTGTAGATCTAGAGTTTTGCTACTTTCGGATTTTAGGTGGTTTTGATCTATTAAACTTCTTTGTTTTCAAGTTTTGAGGGTTCCATGCTGTAGAGAATTTTATTCTACCCAATTTTGACCTTTGAAAAGTTGGATTTAGACTTATTTTGACCAAGTTATGGACCTTTGAAGTTTTAGGTTCAAACCATGGAGTTCTTGCTGTTTTGGAGAAGACAGTGAGCAGTGCTCGAGCTTTTTAGCTTGTGCCACTGAGTTGCGCGCACTCTTTAGTGCAGCGCAGTCCCCATACGCTGCCTTTTGTGAGCGTATGGATCTCATACGCTACCTTGATGAGGCGTCGTATGGAGTGCATACGCTGCCTTTTGTGAGCGTATGGCCTGCATACGCTGACTTGTGTGACAAGGAGTCGTATGGACCCCATACGCTGCCTTTTGTGAGCGTATGGCTTGCATACGCTGACTTGTGTGACAGGAGTCGTATGGACCCCATACGCTGTCTTTTGTGAGCGTATGGCTTGCATACGCTGACTTGTGTGACAAGGAGTCGTATGGACCCCATACGCTGCCTTTTGTGAGCGTATGTCTTACATACGCTGACTTGTGTGACAAGGAGTCGTATGGACCCCATACGCTGCCTTTTGTGAGCGTATGGCTTGCATACGCTGACTTGTGTGACGAGGAGTCGTATGGAGTGCATACGCTGCCTTTTG
Source organism: Iris pallida (assembly GCA_029216955.1). Classification (NCBI taxonomy): domain Eukaryota; kingdom Viridiplantae; phylum Streptophyta; class Magnoliopsida; order Asparagales; family Iridaceae; genus Iris; species Iris pallida. Next base: position 2,445,700 of record JANAVB010002600.1, read on the forward strand.
TGAGCATATAACCTGAGCGTATAACCTGAGCGTATGACCTGAGCGTATGCTGACTGAGCGTATGCTGCCTGAGCGTAGCCTGATTACCCTGGATCTTCTATGGCCCTGTATATTAATATTTTATTAGATATTTAACGTCCATTTTATATCCTTACGCCTTTTGTCCTGAACTTGATAATCATGAATTTACTTAATATGTTTGGAATTGATAATTGAGCATGACGTGATAGTGACCCGTAGTGGTGCACTCTTGACATAATAACCTGACATGACATGATAGTGGCCCGCCGTAGCGCACTCCTGACAAAGTACACTTGGCATGATAACCTGACCTGATATATCTTGAATAGCTATTGCGACGGCTACCTGACATGACATGACCTGTTTAATTAATCATGACACCGTGGGCGATTGTGCTTGTACAAATAATCCAGTCCTGTCTTGCATCATGTCTAGGAGGGGACTCCTGAGTACCACGGTCAGGAGTACCTACTGAAATGGACTAAGGTTAATAATTAGTATAATTCACTACTCATGAAGAGATGTTCCCCAGTTACAGGCGATCCCGTTATCCCGGCCGCAAATATTTGGACTTGTAGCCTGCCGACGAGTATGGCACATTTCCAGCCCACTGTTATGTGGGGCACTCTTGATTGTCACTTTAAATAATTGAACTCTATTGTCACTCTAATGCATTATACTCTCTAAATTGTCACTATAATGATTGCCTGGATAACCTGGATAGCTGCAGGGCCTGTGACTACTTGGAGCATCTCATTGCATCTTGCTAGTAACTAGGATTGTGATAACCCTAGTTAGTTAATGTAGAAAGCCGTAGGCAATGATTGGCCGTGATTGATTGGATGGAGTCTAGTCCAGTATGGTATTGTCTAGAATTGATTGATTGCAAGATTGTACCAGAATGATTAAATTATTGTCACTCCAGATTGTCACTATAATGATTGTCACTCCAGATTGTTACTTGACCTGATTTCTTATATTTATCTTGCCGATAAATGGTGAGAGAAACCAAGTTCCGTTCAGACAAAGGGTTACAACCCCGGTCCTTGTTTGGTTTACGGGTTGTAACCTAGCTATCTGAATAGTTCCATGGTTATCTCATCGTATATCATCCTGGCATGCTTTTCCATACGTCCTGTCTTTTAGTGATTCTATGCAAGATTGTCTTTTATAATTACCTATCATGCTTTTTCTTAAATTACTGTCTCTTATTATGTAATTATATTATTGTGTTAATTTGCTGGCTTTAGTTCTTAAGTGAAGCCTCCTTTGTGGCACTTGCTCTTTCTGGGGTCTGACCCAGCTGGTTTTGTATGGCCAGATACCGGAGCAGCACCAAAGGATCTCCCTGCTTTCCAGCCCGATGGTGGTCACCAGGCGTAACCAGGGCATCGAGTGGGTTTCTTTTTGTTCTTCCACTATAATATTGTAAATTATTCTTTTGAGGCGTTTAGCCGACGAGCAAGTGTTAGCTCGATTGTACTTACTTACTGTCTGCCTACGGGCTGTAACATGATTGACAAGCCCCGGGGGTTGATCATGTATGACTGAACTCTTGCTAGTCCTCACATTTTGTAACGACTAGCTTCATGATCATCTGGATATGTAATGTTTGGGACGCCTTACAATTGTATATTTGGAGATCTGATATCTTGTGATTATTATTAGTTGGTTGAGATTGAGACAATAGGCTATTTTATGACCTTAAGAGACTGATGGATTGTAGTGAAACCCTCACATATCTAGACAGCCGTGACCGTATAGCGGTGTGGATCCCATTCCGTTATATGTAGCTGGCTATGTCTGCCCCCGCTCTCCAGTATTCTGGTTCTGGGACGTGACAGTCTGAGTGGGGCACGAAGGTCATGGGTGAAGAGCGTCTCGAGTAGATCATGCATGAGAAGTTGGTTTCAAGAAAATGACTGGTCTGGTGCTCCCAAATCAAAAGTCACGGTAACGTGCATATGATGATCAAGGAAAAGAGTGGGAAAATTAATTAATTGATCAAATGGTCTAAATCGACCCAAAGTTCTGTGAAGCAAAAAAGTACAAGGGAACAAGTTTGGATGGGACATTATATACCATTATGAAGGTAATCATGTCCACTACAAAACTCGTGAAGAAGGTTTCCAGAGTTGAACATCCCTGACACTCCAAATATCAAAGACACGAAAAAGTACACTTAAAGATAATAAACAGAATAATTTATTTATTGAAACTAAATCAATCAGAAAAATAAAAAAACTCAACCCAAAATTCAGGGTGCTCACATCCTACCCACCTTATAAAAATTTTGTCCTCGAAATTAAAATGTTCATACTCCCTCTAGGTCAAACTCCCACAATCAAGTCTCAGAACTTAAATAAAACATACGATTAAAAAGGATGGCATACAGGGTCATGGCATACGGTGGTAGTGAAGTCTCATCTAGGTATACTAGTCATGCTAACCTAACGGTCATAGGGTATCAAAACACACAAGCAATCTAGGGTGCTAAACTAGAAAAGTTACAGAAACAACAATTCGTCAAGACTGTAAGGCAGTCTGCCATCCTAAATGAAAACTGGTAATTTATCAAAAATAAATAAAGATAACTACTAATTATCTATAAAGGGGTACTATTCAAAAAAAATCAAAATCAAAATTTAAAGCACAAATGTCGAGCATTGAAATCCAATCACATTATATATAGAGAGAGAGTGTTAGAGAGGGAAAAGCTAGCAATATGTAAATGTTATGTGGTTTGTGTGTGTATGGTGTATATGGACATGTTCATGTGGTTAGATAATAGGCATGTGTGTGCGTGAAATATACATGAAAGTGTATAGGAGGATTTGTGTTTCAAAACAATAGCTATCCAGTTACACTACTCATGGCATATTGGTTAACAATCTATAATATACAACCTATTTACTCATACATGCATGACTAACCATATGTATATATATAAAGAGGTAGAGAATTAGTTATGTATCTATATACATTATAACAGGTATACTTAAACTCTATATATATCTATATAGATATATGAACATAACATAGAGAGGAAGGGTTAGGTTTACATGGCAGCGTATACTAAGTTAGGGTGTGTGTGTGTCCTGTACAGGGTTATAGCTTAGTATTGAAAGGTTAAATCCAGTTTTAGTTCAGCATTTACATACAAAATCTGAAAATAAGCTAATATTTAAACCAGTGCAATATTAACATAATGCAGTTTCATATTTTAGGGGTTTGAACATCACAACTAACTCGATGCTCCCAACTCATCCTAACATGATGGAGATGAAACCCTAACATACTATCCATACATTTATCTATGCATACAGTTCAATATTACATATTAAATCTGAAATTGTACTAAACATTTGAAATCAATGTAAAATGTTAACATGTATTCAGTTTTAGGATTTTGGAGAAATTCGAACATCTAGCCAACCCAATGTTCATCACATCCTAACATGTAAGAATATGAAACCTAACATTATATCCCTACATACAACAATGTATCTAGCTCAAAATATTATATTTAAAAACAGCAATTTGAACTAATCACTTAAAATCCAGTATTAAGGATTAAAATGCACACAGTCTCAGATTTGACAAATTCAAATATAAAACTCAACCAATTTCTTTAAGAATTGAAACCCTGTATATAACATACATGTGCAGTGATGTAAACAAAACTAAAACATGAAATTTATATTTGAATTACAAATTTTAACTGGAAAAGCAGAGAACCAGTCTCTGATACTGTACTGTATCAGAAATATTGGGGTTTTAAAAATTTAAACATCAACAACATATTAATATGTATTTAGATAGGTTGGTACTCAAAGCGTAGCATGCACACATGTCAGGCAAGTGTCTGTGTCCACTATATCTATATTCTCATATCCCAATATAAAATCAAATTCCATATCAAGACCAATATTTAGATTCCTACCAAGATTGCAAAGTAGGTGATTGATGTAATCAAGACAGTTTTATTAATATTATTATTATTTAATACAAGAATAATAGCAAGAAGAAAATAACAATGAAATCTGTTCTGCTTATTTGTTTAAAAGAAGGAATCATTTTGAAACCAGAGCTATAATATCAAATCCAAGATACGGTCTAGCAAAATCGTCGATTAATTATATTAAGAAAAATTCATAGTAAGAAGTTACACAAAGGTTTATAATACAGCTAAAGCTACTCCTAAGTTAAATAATGAGAAGCAAAACAGAACAAAATAAACAATAATTCCTTTTTTTTTGAGAAGGACTGAAAGAAAAGTAGAGAAAACATGTTCAAAAGCATTTAAGGTACAATCTGATAATCATATGCGTCTATCCAAAATCATGGTACTCTAAATCCTCGTCATACTAGTAAGCAAGGCTACGATAATCACAGAGTCCTCAACTAAGGCACATACCTCTAGAATCATGGTATTTAAAATTTTTGCGATGCCGCTAGCTTGGCTGCAAAAACCTTAAATTCCTACACCCGAGAAATATATCCAAGTCAGACTATATGTCCTCACCATGCTGGCTAATATGACTGGAGAAGACTAGATTCCATAACATAGATGACCTAGCCCATATAATTTTATCTTGACAAAAATTAAATTAAATCAACAATGGATACAAAAAAAATCAAATTTATCAACGAACATCAAGATTCAAAACTGAACAATAATCCATCAAATCATATAAATACAAACTCGGATGCAACAGCTAACATCAAGATTCAAAATTCAACAATCATCCATCAAAATCAAATTCAACATCAGAAAGTAAAGATAAATCAAATCAAGGGAAGAAGACTTTTCAAATCGAAGTTAAAATAAGATTCTCAAGGGTCGTTCCAGGAATCTCTTAAGGGATCCTAACTGTGAGTACCTTCAAAAATATATCCTAATCCTACTACAGGCTGTAGTGGTACTCTAGTTTGAATACCACTACACAAACTCGACCTGCATGGGCCACCACTAAAAACGTGTCACGACCCGTACCCTAGAGTAAGGGCACGAGACGTAGGTACGTCCAGCCTACGCCGCAGAGTCGGTGGTAGAACGTTATCCTAGGTCAATCATCTAACAATATAAAGGTACCTGTACAGGATATACTCTCCGAATGGAGGTGACATTGCAATACAGTCTCAATCACATCTAAGGTAGAGATACAGCAGATAGAAGTCTAAGTGTCTAAGATACACAAATCCAGAAAAACTTCTCAAATCTCAAATACAGTAATCCATAAAGTAAATACAACTCCAGACAACTGAAATAACTATCTATACAACCTCTACAGTGTCTCCTCTAGGCTAGCAAGCAACCTTCAGGCTATCTGTAAAATTTATCAACAGGTCCAGTCAGGACATGAGCGAGCACAGTACATCTCAATAATTCATAGCAGGTTAGAAAATATAATCATGCATTAAAATAAGATACAGGATCTGAAGAAAGTACAGAATGTAAAGGAGATAGCTGTAATGGAAATATCTACTATAAATAGAGAACTAACAGTGGCTAGTGAGTCAGAGTACAATATAGACATGTGAATGGCATATGATGATTCTGTTGCTACACTACGGAATGATTCTGATGCTACACTACTTAGATATTATCCACATGTCCACTTCTACTCCTCCGTACTCCCAATCAATACACAAGAATCCAGCCAGATTATGTTAAGATTCATGTAATGGCCCCCGAAGGGTGATACATGATAGTCCCATAAATGGGGATTCTAAGAAATACCCATAAATGGGTGATTCAAGGAAGACTCTGTGATCATGAGAGTACATGTCACAAGTGATTCAATAAACCATGAAGCATAGTGATACACAATGTAAGTGAAATGCACAGAACATGTCGTAATGTCTGTGGTTCGTATTACGTATTTTTGGAATACGTGTATGTATTTTATCTTGTATTGCATGATTCCTTGCTTGGATTTTCTTCATGGCTTGGTTATCCTTGGGTTGGTTCGGCTTGGCTTGGTTCATCATGAACCAAGGGTGAACCCACCTACCTACCACCACCATTAGTATTTATTAACCCTTCTCATTCTCTCTCTTTATTTATCTTCTTCTTCTCCACCATTACTTCCTTACCTACCAGAGAGAGAGAGAGAGCTCTAGACAAGTGCAACTTGCTTCATGGAGGAACTCAAAATTTATTATTTCATTCTCTTCTTTACAGCATTCTAACTTATTTTAGTACTTAACATTTTCACCTTCTATGGCTAGATTCTTCTAGATCTACAATTATATTATTTTCGAATTTCTTGGGTTTTGATCTACTTAATCTTGTTATTATCAAGTTTTGATGGTTCTATGTTGTTGAGAATTTTGTTCTACCCCATTTTGACCTAAGGAAGTCCGGATTTGGACTCTGGATGAAGGTTTTACGGAGCTTGGAAGTATGGGTTCATGGTGTTCTTCTTATCGGAAATTTGGATAAGATAAACTGTGCTTAAACTTGACCGCATGGCAATTCATGCGGCAAGTGATTCCTAGCCGCATGAGACTCTCAGCCGCATAGACTGAGTCTCATTCCTGGCCGCATGGATCTTTGCTCTGAGAGCCGCATGAACCCAGGTCCGTTCTAGCCGCATGAGGCCGCTCTAATTCAGCCGCATATATATTGCACCCTCCAGCCGCATGAGTACCCTCCCCTTCTGAGCTGTATAGGCATTGCTCCCCGATAGCCGCATGGAATTTGCTCACTACCCAGCCGTATGTGCACAGCTATGTCGAGCCGCATGACCCGACTTTCTCGCTGACCGCATATACAACAGTCTTCCGCTGCCGCATGAGGACCCGAGTCGTCTTAGCCGTATGACTGGCTGGACCCTAAGCCGTATAGACCCGATCGATCCGCCAGCCGCATGGGATCCATCCTTCGCTAGCTGCATGAGTACCCTCTCCTCCGAGCCGTATATTCCCTGCCCTCCTCTTAGTCGCATGGGCTGTTCCCTCATAGATTCCTTTCTTGGTTGCTTATGTCCGAGCCTCATGACTTTTCTATAGACTTGTACTTATGATTTAATATTTTAACTCATGTCATGTGACCTTCAGTGTCACTTGGGTCTCCTGATTGAAAGCTTGAACTATGATACCATGAACACGACAGTGACCCGTAGTGGTGCACTCATGACAAGTAACCTGACATGACATGATAGTGGCCCGTCGCGGCGCACTTCTGACAAGTAAACTTGACATGATAAACTTGGCATGATATATCTTGATTAGCTGTTGCGACGGCTCCTTGATATGACATGACCAGTATAATAATCCTGGACACCGTGGGCGATTGTGCTTGTACTAATGAACCAGTTTTGTCTTGCATCAGTCTAGGAAGGGACTCCTGAGTACCACGGTCAGGAGTACCTACTGAAATGGACTAAGGCTAATAAACTAGAATAACACAATAGTCATGAAGAGATTTCCCAGCTACAGTCGATCCCGTTACCTGGGCGCGCCTGGGATCTGTAGCCTGCCGTCGAGTAGGGCACATTTCCAGCACACTGTCATGTGTTGCACCCTTCAAGCTACCTAAGGGTACATGCATTTTCTGGACGATGTACCCACCTGAATTCAACCCCTAATCTTCGACCTGGGTAACCTGGATGGTCTTCCGGGCTTGTGGCTGGGGAATATCTCGCTACATCTTGTTAGTAAATAGGACTGTGATAACCCTAGTTAGTTAAAGTATCAAGCCGTACACATTGCTTGGCCGTGATTGATTGAATGAGGAATAACCTGTCTAGTCTTGTCTTGATTCCTGTACAAGAATTGATACATGTCTTGATTTCTTATTATCCTGCAGATAAATAATAGGAAACCAAGTTCCGTTCAAATGAAGGGTTACAACCCCGGTCCTTGTTTGGTTTACGGGTTGTAACATGGTTATCTGAATAGTTCTATGGTTATCTCGTCATATATCATCCTGATCTTTTATATTCCAGTTCTATTTATTTATTTATATTCTGTGATAATTGCTGGTTTTAGTTCCTAATGGAAGATTCCTTTGTGGCACTTGCTCTTTCTGGGATCTGATCCAGCTGGTTTTGTATGGCCAGATTTCGGAGCAGCTCCAGAGGATCTACCGACTTTCCATCCTGATGGTGACTACCAGACGTAACCAGGGCAACGAGTGGATTTATTTTTGATCTTCCACTTATATTGTAAAAAAAATTCTTTTGAGGCGTTTAGCCGACGAGCACCTGTTTAGCTCGATTTACTCTTACTTATTGTCTGCCTACGGGCTGTAACATGATTGACAGATCCTAGGGTTTATCATGTATGACTAAACTCTTGCTAGTCCTCATATTTTCTAACGACTAGCTTCATGATCAACGGAATATGTAATGTTTGGGACGTCTTACAATTGTATATTTGGTGATCTTATATCTTGTGATATTTACTTACTTGCTTGTGATTGAGACACTAGACTTGTTTATGACCATAGGAGACTGTTGGCTTGTAGTAAACCATCATGTATCTAGACAACCGTGACCGTATAAAGAGGTGGGTTGCACTTCAGTATACGTAGCTGGCTATGTCTGCCCCCGCTCTCCAGTATTATGGTTCTGGGCGTGACATGGTTTAAGTGGTGGCCCATGCAGGTCTTGTAATTCATGATATGTGAGGGTTTATCGAATAGATGTCTCAATCAGTATTCGCCCTTGATCTCTGCTCGTATCTTCTGAATTCCTGGATTCTTGTCCTGATCACATGCTTGTATCATTGATCTATCCTGGTCCTTCCTTATTGTTCCATATGTCGTCTTCTTCAGCGGCATTGTTCCTGGACCTTCCGATCAGCAAGGCGGAGCACCTCCCGTGGACCAGCAGCAACCCAGAGATCAAGCCCAGCATTCCGGAGTAGCCTCCAGAGTCGTGTCCATTGAAGAAGAGTCACCAGTCCAGCCAGTTCAGCCTGCCGAGCCTGATGATGGCACCTTGTTGTGTCTCATCAGAACCTTGATAGCTTCCCAAGATCGTAGAGGAGATGCCTTGTACCAGGCAGTGGCAGATACTTTGACCAGAGACGGTCATCCAGGGAACAGCACGGCCAACAGCTTCAAGCGCTTGAACCCTCCATTCTTCGACGGTAGTGAAGATGTTATCGCCGCAGATGCTTGGTTTCAGGACACCGAGGTCATTCTAGAAGTAGCCAGGACCCCAGAGAACGAGAAGTTAGCCGTGGTGCGCCTGTAGTTGTTGGATCTTGCCCACAGCTGGTGGGCGACGCAGGCCGTTGGATTGGTGGCACCTATTGCTTGGGCAGTATTCAGAGAGAGGTTCCAGACCAAGTATTTTGATGTTGTGGCTCGATATGATCTACAGACCAGGTTCACCAATCTGAAGCTGATGGATAGAACGGTCGATGGATATGCGACCGAGTTTTCCAGGCTCAGTCGGTTTGCTCCCACCTTGGTGGCAACCTAGTATGATAGAGCTCAGCGATTCCAGCAGGGGCTTCACCTGGAGATTTTGTTGACAGTCGAGCAGTTTGAGCATCAGACTTTTGATGCAGTCTTGAGAGCAGCTAGAAGGCATGAGTATACCTCCTAGAGGATTGTGGATAGGGCCGGAGGTCGGAAGAGATCTCACGGCTAGACGCCAGGGCTTTGACTATTGGAGCTCCGAGGCGGGCGACCTCAGTAACGTCGGTTCAGCATTCAGCCCCGACGTACCCTCAGCAGCAGCAGCAGAGGCAGAAGCAGTCTTCCGCAGTGGGATGTTCTTATTATGGAAAGCCAGGCCATGTAGTGGCAGATTGTCGCAGGGCACATGGATTGTGTCTGGCTTGTGGAGCAGTAGACCATAAGGTTAGATCCTGCCCGAATAGGGGTGGTTCACCATCGTCCAACCTTTCTAGCTCTTCGGTAAGAGGACCAGTACCGGCCCAGCAGCAGCAGTACCCGTTGCCGAGGCCCTTGCCGCCTCAGTCCCAGGCGTTCCAGCAATAATACCCCCAGCAATATGCACAAGTCCAAGTCTTGAGCCAGAATAGGCAGCGAGGATTTCAGCAGAGGGGACCAGCACCCCGAGGGCATGGTCAGGCTATGGTGATGACCACAGAGGAAGGATTGGCACCAGGAGAGGTTGTGGCAGGTACTATTCTCGTCACCTCCTTTCCAGCTTCAGCTTTATTTGATTCTGGTGCATCGCATTCTTTTATGTTTGCACGATTCGCGACACGGATAGGATTGGAGCCTGAGTCATTATCAGTAAGGCTCAATATACTTAATGGTAACGGACTTGTGGGAGTCGATAGGGTGTTTTCCTCGTGTCTGATCGTAGTTAGCGGTAGAGTGTTTCCCGCTAGATTGATAGAGTTTTCGATGGACGATTATGATGTGGTCTTAGGAATGGATTGGTTGAGGAACCAGTATGCTAGAATAGACTGCCAAATTGGCAGGGTTGTTTTTAGCATTCCAGGCGAGCCAGAGTTTTCCTTCTCTCGAGGCAAAGTTGAGCCGTCTCCTCCAGTGTTGCGGATGGCCGTAGCAGCAATGCAGTTGCCTCGGATAATTGAAGAATTCCCAGATATTTTTCTAGAAGTGCTTCCAGGAATGCCGCCATAGCGGGAGATCGAGTTCACCATAGACTTGATTCCCGGGACAACCCCAGTATCGGAGAGAGTCTACATGATAGCGCCGTCAGAGTTGGAGATATTATACAAGATGATTGAAGAACTTAGCACCAAGGAATTCATTCGTGCTAGTGGATCGCCTTGGGGAGCCCCGATGCTTCTTGTGAAAAAGAAGGATGGTACGTCCACGTTTGCCATAAAATATAAAAGAACAGAACAATTATCGGAGGACTGGACTTTTACCTCACAATTCAAACTCGCTTGTACAAAGAAAGCCTAGGGACGAAAACCTAGGTACAGCAATCTAAGTACAATTATTTATTTTAGATTCTGGAGGGTGACGATAGAGGCTCGGAAAAGCGATGACAGCTCTGCCTTACTCCTTGGACGATCGGGTGCAGCCTTGGCTCTGTAGAAGAACTACTTGGCATTGATGAAGAAATGCTCCCCTTTCGATCTTTGTATATTCTGTCTCTGGCTCTTTGGATCTCTGTGTCTTTTTTTTTAAAAATCAGAGAATCTCCTCTTTCGCAAGGGAATGGCACCTTGCTATTTATAAGAGTGGGAGGATCACTAGGGTTTGCAATGATTGCCCTTTCTTAAAAGTCGACGGCTAAGGATCAATGAATCTGGGCCATTTACCTTGAATATAATAGATTTGAGCAATTAATGTGATTGCATCAAATCTTTTGTGGGTAATTAATGATGATTGACATAAATCCTCATGATTTGTTATGCCAATCTCTGATTTCCCGCCACGTGTTATTAATTTGTTTGATTGCAAATGATCTGATTTGATCCTAATATTTTATTAGGATTTGTTGATGGATTTTGATCGATTTGATGCCACATGTCCCACTATCATGCCGGGTGTCTTAACTGCGAGCCACTGAGGAAATCTGAGCCGCATGAGGATTACTCCCCATTGGGCCGCATAAGGCTGGCTACGTGTCAAGGCTACTTGGGAGTGGCCCCTGAACATTTGAACCGCATGGTGATGATCTGAGCCGCATGAGCGTAGGTAACCGCATGATGGGTGCCTTCTTCGTGGGCCGCATGGAGATAGTCCTCGTGAGCCGCATGAGGTAGCCTCTGCTTAAGCCGTATAATACAGCTTCGGCCTGAGCCGCATGGGATGGTCTCTACCTGAGCCGCTGTGAGCACCCTGAATTTCAGGTTTGATTATTTTATTTTATTTTATTTTCTGATTGATTGGTTTCGATAAATAATTTATTCTGTATTTTTTCCTTTAGTGTGCTCTTCCGTGCCTTTGATATTGGAGTGTCAGGGATGTTCAACTCTGAAAATCTTTTTCACGAGTTTTGGAGTGGACATGATTACCTTCATGACGGTATATGGTGTCCCACTCAAACTTGTTCCCTTGTGCTCTTTTTGCTTCGCTGAACTTCGGGTCGAATTAGACCGTTTGATTATTAATTGATTTTCCTACTCTTTTTCTTGATCATTTTTAGCACGTTGCCGTGACTTTTAAATTGGGAGCGCAAGACCAGTCAGTTTCTTGAAACCAACTTCTCATTGATGATCTACTCGAGTCGCTCGTCACCCATGACCTTCGTGTCCCACTCAGACACGCCATTTTGTGCTCCAACTGCTTCGCACAACTTTCCCGACACGTTACCCGATTTTATTTCACCCCACGGTGTCACATTTATTTTCCAACTTGGTTTGTGGGTCCCCTGTCGACCAAAACCTGTCAGCCCCAACTATGGACATGGCCCACATTGAGCCTACTACCCGTCCGCCACTTGTGTCCCATTTATTGGAATCCCCATGTGCTACTTATTCACTCATGATCATCAATGTCTAATTTTAATTCGATTTTTGCATATTGTCCGGTTTTGACCCAATCCGGCTCTACCGAGTCCAGCCCAGCTCCATGTTATTCTCAATCATGACACCCTCATATTCTTGCCCAAAAATGTCAATTATTCTTTCTACCTATTTTAATTATTAGAATTTCCCAATTGTTTAAATTCCCATAGGAATGACAATTTTCCTCAAATAAATCCCTAGCCATAGATTCCCTCCCAGTTAATCTCCTCCATCCATTTTCCTCCATTCACTCACAGCCAACATTGTTTGGTTGGCCGGCCCTAATTTCTAGGGAGAGCTACTTTTCTTTCTCTCCCCTATCATTAATTACTACTCTTCTCTCTCTAAATTATTCGACAACACCAGCAACAACTCTACACAAAACCGACCACTACTCTCTTCACAGCCGAGCACCCAAGCTCCCATGGCTGACCTCACCCCCCTGGCCGGCCATCGCCGTCGGCCACGCCGTCGGCCACTCCACGCACCACCACTCCTCTCCTTCTTTCCCCCTCTTCCTTCTTCAAAATCGCGCGCCACTCCTCCTCACCAAAGCCCCGACCACCATCACCACCTAGACCACCACTATCAGCCATCACTACCAGCATTGGCCGTCCCAGCCGCCGCCCTGCCTCGCCGGGCTAGGGCGACCTCCCCGTGCCGTACAGAAGCCAGCAGGCCGCGCACACAGTTGGCCGAGAACGGCGTTGGCCACGCGCGCGCAGGCCATGCCGCCGTGCGCCGCCGCCGTGGCTGGCCTCCCCTGTCGTGGCGGACATCAGCGACCCCCCTGGGTCAGCCTCTCCTCCTCCAGCACGACGTATAGGCGATTCGTGTGTTTTGTACGACGTCCCGTCGTGACGCGCGCGGAATCAAGCCCGTTTTGGCGCCCCGTCGCAGCAATTTCGAATACATTTTCCCGGGAATCCGACCGTTGGATCGGCGATTTCTTTGCTCCGTCGCAATCTCGGTATATCCACCTTCACTCATGTCAATTTTCGTCCGTTAATTTTATCGTTTGATACATCAAAACCGGCCACCAAGTTGACCGTTTAAATTGTATTAAATTTGGACAGTTTTGCGGGGCCAACTTCGTCAGCTTGTACCTCCTCCACCGCAGCTCAGTTTGGCGTGCTACCAGTTCCTGTGCGAAGCTGGTATAACCCTCTTACTATCCCTCTAGTTTCGTTTCATTGTGAGCTTGTTTGATTGGTTGAATTCGACGCCAAAGTTGGCCGTCCGAATTCCTAATTTCCAAATTGTAAAATTCTATTTTTGAACACAGGACTCCAGATTTTATTTCTGACACCACCAGTAGACTCGTGACATCATTCTGGCATGTTTTCATATAAAATTTGTTAGATTTGGAGAACGTGGGCCCGGACACGTATTTCGGTGCAAAGTGGGTCCCACATTCTGGGTCAACGGGACTTTTTGACGCCAGCTCATCGAAATCCAATTCCGGATATACTGTTGAGTTCATATCGTCATTCTGGACTCGTTGACATATAATTTGCTAGGTTTTGGTGGACATTGGATCCGGCACGTATTTCTGTACAAGTCGGGTACCAATATCCGGGTCAACGGGTCATTTTGAGATCGGCTCATCGGAATCCAATTCCGGAGATACCGTTGAGTTCGTATCATCATTCTGGACTCGTTGACAGGTAGTTTGCTGAGTTTTGAGAACTTTGGCTTCGGCACGCATTTCCTTGCAAACCGAAATTCCAAGCTCTAGTCAACGGGCCAAATTGAGATCGGGTCAACGGAATCCAATTCTTGAGATACCGTTGGGTTCGTATCGTCATTCTGGTTTCGTGGACATATAATTTGTTATATTTTATAGACTTATTTTCTAGCACATTTTTCGGTGCAAAACGGCTCCGACACGGACACCGTTTTGACCCAAAATTACCTTTTTGCCCTTGTGTCCAAATTGGACCGACGGGTAGGCTATCCTAGCTAATTTGACCATTCTGGACACGTTGGCGATGTCTATTTTATGGTCCGACCATGTTTGTTGATAGTTTCTCTGAGTTTAGCCTTTTTATAATTAATTGTTAATTAATTCTTATAATGTTCGTATTTCGGGATTAGTACAACGAAACTGAGCTCAGCCAATTCCAATGATCTCACATCGCTGAAATTGACAAAATGGGCACGTGGATCACTGTAATAAGATTATCAACCTTACCATTGATATTCTTATCTCGATTTGCGTGTCGTAAGTTTCGACATACGAATGACGAAGTACACTTTATATCCTTAATAATTAGACTAAATTTACCCTGTTTGACCAGAGTTGACCAGTTGACCCAAAGTCAACTGTAAGTCAACACTTGACCTAGTTTGACTAGATTATTGACCGGAGTCGACCTAGAGTTAAATTGACTTAAAAGAACCTAGAATAATATAGATTGCCTGTAGAGATTCTTTATTACAACTTGAACACCTTGTAACCTGTGTTGCTTTAAATAGGACTCTGTGGCTTCAGTTGGACCCCCTATACTTATTAGCTGTTCAGGTTATCAGGCGAGTACATTCTCTGATAGTTCTCTCATTTATTTGTCAATTACTGTATTTCAGTTCTAGTTAGTTGTATGCGATTCTCTGTTACAACACGTGTGGATATTACTGGATTCATGTATACGACACACATTTATTTTCTGGCCTCTATTATTGGTATCATCATTTCCGGTTTCTATTACTGGAATCACCTGCTGGAATCATTTACTAGAATCATTTACTGGAATCATTTACTGGTATCATTATATTTTGGCTGGACTCATCTTGAATCATTGTGTCAGAATTTTAGATTCACTTGCTGGGAGGGGAAATACTAGAGTAAGACATGTAGACATACCCCATTACTGGAACCACCCTTACTGGAATCTACTGGAATGATAGTCATCTCTCGCCTGATCAGTGAGAGGTGTGCCGGATTACCCACAGCCGTTTACATGTCGATCTCGGTATTTTAAAACACACTGTTGGAGTATAGGCTGGACTCACCCTGGAATCATTGATCACTATAACTGAAATTGTCCCTTACTGGATTCATCTTGTATTAGATTCATCTTGTACTTGACTTACATTGGAGTTACACTGTCTAAATTGCTGTCTGGACTTTATATCATATTATCCTGGTTCAGCTAGTTCTATTTTTATAGTCTTTATTGCTATGATTCTTCTCTTGTTTAGTTATTTACTTTCCTTGTACCTTATCTGTCTTTCTTACCATCACCTGAATATCTGCTTTATAGTTCTCTGTCATTTACTTGGGTTTTCTAGATGAGATGTGCTCGTTCTTGTCCTGACTGGACCTGTTGATAAATTTTACAGATAGCTTGGAGGCTGCCTGTTAGCCTAGAAGAGACACACTAGAGGTTGTTTAGATAGTTATTTTATTTGTCTGGAGTTGTATTTACTTTATGGATTATTGTATTTGAGTTGAGGTATATTTTTGGGTTTTTGTATCTTAGACACTTAGACTTCTATCTTCTGTATCTCTTTGGATTTTATGTTTATTTATCTTTATCATGCTCTACCTTAGATGTGATTGAGACTTTATCTGCTTAGCATTATATTGTTAGATGATGTGACCTAGGACAGCGTTCTACCGCCGACACTGCGGCGTAGGCTGGGCGTTGTTACGTTCTCGTACCCAAACAGTAGGTGCGGGACGTGACACGTTTTTAGTGGTGGCCCATACAGGTCGAGTTTGTGTAGTGGTATTCGAACTAGAGTACCACTACAGCCTGCAGTAGGAATAGGATATATTTTTGAAGGTACTCAATTACAGTTAGGAACCCTTGAGAGATTCCTGGGACGACCCTTGAGAATCTTATTTAACTTCGATTTGAAAACTCTTTTTCCTTGATTTGATTTAACTTTACTTCTGTTGTTGAATTTGATTTTTATGGATTATGGTTGAATTTGAGTTGTATTTATTGATTTTGATGGATGATCGTCAAATTTTGAATTTTGATGATAGTTGTTGCATCCGAGTTTGTATTTGATAGATTTTTGTTCATTTTTGAATTTTGATGTTCGTTGATAAATTTGATTTTTGGGTATTCGTTGTTGATTTAATTTAATTTTTGGCAAGATGAAATTATATGGGCTAGGTCATCTATATTATGGAATCTAGTCTTCTATAGTCATATTAGCCAGCATGGTGAGGACATATAGTCTGACTCTGGATATATTTCTCGGGTGTGGAAATTTAAGGTTTTCGCAGCCAAGCTAGCGGCACCGCAAAAATGTTAAATACCATGATTCTAGAGGTATGTGCATAAGTCAAGGACTCTGTGATTATCGTAGCCTTGCTTACTAGTATGACGAGGATCTAGAGTACCATGATTTTGGATAGACGCATATGATTATCAGATTGTACCTTAAATATTTTCAAACATGTTTTCTCTACTTTTGTTGCAGTCCTTCAAAATTTTTTTTAATTGATTTGTTTTGTTTTGCTTCTCATTTTTACTTAGGATATAGCTTTAGCTATTTTTATAAAGCTTGTGTAACTTCTAACCATGAAATTCTTCTTAATACAATGAATCGATGATTTTGCTAGACTTTATCTTGGATTTGATATTTAGCTATGGTTTCAAAATGGTTCCTTCTTTTAGACAAATAAGCAAACAACTTTTATCGTTATTTCCTTCTTGCTATTATTCTAGTATTGAATAATAAAAATAATAATAATAAAACTGTCTTGATTTCGTCAATCACCTATTTTGCGATCTTGGTAGGAATCTAAATGTTGGTCTTAACGTAGAATTAAAATTTTATATTGGGACATGAGAATATATATATATGAATATATGTAGTGGACACTTTCCTGACACATATGCATGCTACACTTTGATTTCCATCTATTTGAAGAAATATTAATATGTTGTTGATGTTAATTTCCAAACCCCAATATTTCTAGTTTTCTGCTTTCTAGTTTAAATTCGCAATTCAAATACAAATTTCATGTTATTAGTTATGTTTACATCACTGCACATGTATGCTATACGTAGGGTTTCAATTCAAAAAATTT
Source organism: Iris pallida (assembly GCA_029216955.1). Lineage (NCBI taxonomy): Eukaryota > Viridiplantae > Streptophyta > Magnoliopsida > Asparagales > Iridaceae > Iris > Iris pallida. Next base: position 2,463,194 of record JANAVB010002600.1, read on the forward strand.
GGTTGAGTTTTGTGTTGAAATTGTCAAATCTGAGACTGCATTATGTTAATAATACACTGGTTTAAATGCTAGTTTTCCCTCTCTAAGCTCTCTCTCTCTCTCTCTCTCTCTCTCTATATATATATATATATATATATATATATATATATATATATATATATATATATATATATTATTGTGATTGGATTCCAATACCATTGACTTTCGTTCTTTAACTTCTTGATTTTGATTTTCCTTGAATAGTACCCTTTTTCAGATAATTGGTAGTTATCCTTGTTTTATTTTAACTTATTTTGATGATACCAGTTTTCATATAGGATGGTAGACCGTCTTACAGTTTTGATGATTTGTTATTTCTGTATCTTTTCTCGTTTAGCACCCTAGATTGCTTGTGTGTTTTGATACCCTATGACCGTTTTGGTTTAGCATGACTAGTATACCTAGACGAGACTTTCACTACCACCGTATGCCATAACCTTGTATGACGTCCCTTTTGATGGTATGTTTTGTTTAAAGTTCTAGGACTTTGATTGTGGGGGTTTGACCTAGAAGGATTACGAACATTTTAATTTCGAGGACAAAATTTTTATAAGGTGGGTAGGATGTGAGCACCCTGAATTTCAGGTTTGATTTTTCATTTTATTTTATTTTCTGATTGATTTGTTTCGATAAATAATTTATTCTGTATTTTTTTTCCTTTAGTGTGCTCTTCCGTGCCTTTGATATTGGAGTGTCAGGGATGTTCAACTCTGGAAATCTTCTTCACGAGTTTTGGAGTGGACAGGATTACCTTCATGACGGTATATGGTGTCCCACTCAAACTTGTTCCCTTGTGCTCTTTTTGCTTCGCTGAACTTCGGGTCGAATTAGACCGTTTGATTATTAATTGATTTTTCCACTCTTTTCCTTGATCATTTTTAGCACGTTGACGTGACTTTTAAATTGGGAGCGCAAGACCAGTCAGTTTCTTGAAACCAACTTCTCATTTCTTGTAACCCATGACCTTCGTGTCCCACTCAGACACGCCATTTTGTGCTCCAATTGCTTCGCACAACTTTTTCGACACGTGACCCGATTTTATTTCACCCCACGGTGTCACATTTATTTTCCAACTTGATTTGTGGGTCCCCTGTCGACCAAAACCTGTCAGCCCCAACTATGGACATGGCCCACATTGAGCCTACTACCCGTCCGCCACTTGTGTCCCATTTATTGGAATCCCCATGTGCTACTTATTCACTCACGATCATCAACGTCTAATTTTAATTCATTTTTTGCACAATGTCCGGTTTTGACCCAATCCGGCTCCACCGAGTCTAGCCCAGCTCCATGCTATTCTCCATCATGACACCCTTATATTCTTGCCCAAAAATATCAATTATTCTTTCTACCTATTTTAATTATTGGAATTTCCCAATTGTTTAAATTCCCATAGGAATGACAATTTTCCTCTAATAAATCCCTAGCCATAGATTCCCTCCCAGTTAATCTCCTCCATCCATTTTTCCTCCATTCACTCACAGCCAACATTGTTTGGTTGGTCGGCCCTAATTTCTAAGGAGAGCCACTTTTCTTTCTCTCTCTCCTATCATTAATTACTACTCTTCTCTCTCTAAATTATTCTACAACACCAGCAACAACTCTACACAAAACCGACCACTACACTCTTCACAGCCGAGCACCCAAGCTCCCATGGCCGACCTCACCCCCCTGGCCGGCCATCGCCGTCGGCCACTCCACGCACCACCACTCCTCTCCTTCTCTCCCCCTCTTCCTTCTTCAAAACCGTGCGCCACTCCTCCTCACCATAGCCCCGACCACCAACACCACCTAGACCACCACTATCAGCCATCACCACCAGCATTAGCCGTCCCAGCCGCCGCTGTCACGACCCGTACCCTAGAGTAAGGGCACGAGAAGTGGGTACGTCCAGCCTACGCCGCAGTGTCGGCGGTAGAACGCTGTCCTAGGTCAATCATCTAACAATATAAAGGTACCTGTACAGTATATACTCTCCGAATGGAGGTGATATAACAGAATACAATCTTAATCACATCTAGGGTAGAAGAATGAAAGACAGATAGATAGACAGTAACTCAAAGAGAACAGTACAATAGATGAAATAAGTCTAAGTGTCTAGGATAACATAACATCCAGAATGTCATCCCAATACAATAAGTCTAAGAGTCTATACATCTCGACTTCTCAAAATACAACTCAGAATGTGAGACAAAATATAATGTAGAAAAGACTGTCTAGCTAACTGGTCTAGACTACTGGAGCAACATCCTCAGCTGCAGGTAGATCCAGCTGAGGGTCCTCAACACAAGTGTCATCTAGTCCTGCTCCATAATATGTAGTCACCCATGCCTCGTCCTCATCCTCTGTAATATTTTCAACAGGTCCAGTCAGGACAGGAACGAGCACAATACATCTCACACAGTTCATAACAGGTTAGGAAATACGATACAGGCAATAGAGTAAGATACAGGAAATGCTGAAAGGAAATATACGCTGTAAAAGAGATAGCTATAATGAAATATCTACTGTATATAGAGAACTATAAGTGACTAGTGATGTAGAGTACAAGATAGGCATGTGAATGGCTAGAATTTATACATGATTACACTACTGAGTTTGCACATGATTACACTACTTTGGAATTATTCACATGTCTACTTCTACTCCCCCTTTTCTCCAATCAATACACAAGGATCTAAACAGGTTATGTTATTGTACATGATATCACATGTGGGCCCATGAAAGGGTGCATATGATAGTATACATGAGGGCTCAGTGAATCGTGAGAGTACATGATCACATGATTATACATGCATGATGGAAGCATAGGAGTACATGATGAAAGTGAAACACACGTAACATGAAGTACCCGATGCTCCCGAGAGGGATAACATCTCATGTAAAGATCCATATAGTACCAATCCGTGTTACCAACGTGTCAGCAACAAGTAAAGTAATCTAGAGCGAGAAGTAAAGCCTGAACAAGTATGAAACGGTCAGAGAATGTACTCGCCTGCTGTATGAATGCCTGTAGAGAATATGTTTTCTGAGGAGAGGTGTCTGGCTCCTGATCAGAGCAACACAAGTCACAATGTGTTCTAAATAGTAAAAATGAAGTCTACTATGCATACTATATGATTCTAGGTCAATCTGGTCAAAAGTCAACTCTTGGTCAACTCTGGTCAACTCTAAAGTCAAACTAGTCAAAGTTAGGTCAACACTAGTCAAACTAGTTAGGGTTTTAGTCAAACTAGTTAAACTAGTTGTTTTAGGTCATTCCTAGTCAATTCTAGGTTAACTAGGTCAAATTTGACCTAAGGTTGACTTTGGTCAACCCTTAGTCAACAAGGGTCAACTAGTAGTGTTTTAGGTCATTAGGGTTAGCCCCAAGCCATAGGCTAGTATCTTGGCCATAGGCCATTGTCATAGGTTTCTATATAGACCTATACTTAACAAGTTATACATATATATATGTATATATATATATATATATATATATATATATATATATATATATATATATATATATATATATATATATATATATATCTATATATATAGATATACTCTATCTATCTACTACCCAAATACCAATATGTAAATACTGTATATAATACAACCCACACTCACATATATATATATATAATGACATAATGAGATCTAATACAAATGTATATATATATCATTTATATATATACATAATATATATATATATATATATATATATATATTTAATATATATATATATATCTATCTATATATATATATATCAACTTATATATATTACATATATATATATAGAGATAAGAGAGAGGGACATAGAGTGAGAGGGAGAGTGAATGAGAGAAGAGAACAGTGAGAGAGAGAGCTGCTGTACAGCAGGGGGGTTTCCAGTATTCCTGGAACCAGGAAATAGCCCCCAACCAATGCACAAATCACACACACACAGTGCACATATACACATACATGTGTATTCACACACAACTACAAATATACACAACCATTTATCCTCAAAACTCACCTACACTCACACATACATATATACTACGTATATATATACTAAAAACATACCATTACATGTATAATTCATATCAAAAATAGGTTTAAAACTTGAATTTACAAAACTGGAATTTGTCCCAAAACTGGAAAATAGGGACTGTTTACTCGAAACTAGGTAATCCCAAAAACACACACAAAACTGAGCTATGGCTCGAATCAATTGGTTGGTAACTGAGTCCCACAGTGTACCATAGTGTCCTAGGTACCCGACACGACACTACGACACGGATTTATGTGTCCAAACACATAAAACCTCCACTCGGGTAAATTCCTGATACGCAACGCGTGCACAGCGTCGTGCACGCATTCCACACGCTCGTGGACACACCACAAGACACGACACGTCTCGTGGTCATGCACACGTGTAGCCCACACATAGGGCTATACGATGGACATACTGACATGTGTCCACGACACTCGTGGACACGATACGAACCCCGTATCAGTCGTGAAAAACACGACTGATACACGAGTCCAGACCGCGTCGTGCACGCGGTTGCACGCCTCGTGCTCGCGACACAGGACACGACGCATCTCGTGCTCGTGTCCTAGTGTACGCCACGTATAGGACTACACGCTCGTGTCATCACGAGACACCCAAGTGTCGTGTCCGCGCGACACGACACGCTCGAAGTTGCCCCCGCGCGTGTGCGCTGACAACGCGTATCCCGTGCGAGTGAGATTTCTCACTCGACACGACACAATACGACACCAAACTTTGGGGGCATGTTCGCAGACATTGCCCCCGTGTCTGTGTCAATTTGCTCGTGTCCTAGTGCCCTGTGCAGTGCGCACGAAGGGTGGGGTAGCAGGGCATGCACGAGAGTCTCGTACAGTGAGTTCGTGTCCAATTTGGACACGGACACAGCACGAAAACGTGCTCAGTCTAGGTGTTTTGTGATCAGCAAGTCTAGGGCTACAAGGAAGTGTAATTTGTTTTACATTTTGACAAAAACAGATCCTTTGTGGCATTTCACCAAACAAGGGTTTATAGGCTAGGATACGTGTCCGATACGGACACCAAACCGACTCTAACTTTCACCAAATTTACCCACAGTTATGGTAGTCCTATATGAATGCATTTATGAAGAAAAAACAGAGTTTTAACTATGTTTGAGGGAATTTACCTATTGGTGCAATTCCATGGAAAATCAATGAAAAGGGGGGTGTGTGTCCTTCAACTTGGTGATGTCCAAAGCTTCCAAATTCTTGATTGCTATCTTCCCTTAGCACCCTTGATGTTGTAGGGTCCCAATACAAAAGACTAGAGTGAATTTGGATCAATATTGATCAAGTTGTGTAGGTTTGAAGAAGTGGGATTTTTCTAGGATTAAAATTCATGTAAAAATGTTCATGAATGATGCAATGGGACTATATAGCAATGTGTGGCTGCTAGGGGGTGCCCTTGGCCGGCCATGGCATGGGGGGTGCCCTTGCCCTTTCCTTCATGGTTAAGGCAAGACTTTGTGTAAAGGGGTGAGATATTTGGAGTGGTTTAAGGAAAATATCAACAATGTAATATCTAGATATTTATACCACTTTAACCCTTAACCAAAAATCCATCCTAAAGCTTCTAGGTTAGTGGCTAACCTCTAGATTAGGGTAGGATAGGCTAGGGACTAATCATGGAACTTAACCATGATTAAATAATATTAAAAATCACATAAACTCAAATAAAGTCTAGTAAATTACCAAAATACCCTTTTGGCCAAAAATCACTAATTTGATGTTCTAAGCCTATGGCTAAGCTCACATGTTCATGGCAACTTCTAGGTTAAGGAAAACTAGGGTTTACACTAAGTTATACTAACAAAATCACAAAGTCATAAGTCATGACTTAGCATGACTTAGAAGATGGTTCTAATTACACTAGAAATCACCATAAATCATATCATGCCCTAAACACCATTAATAAATAATAAAAATAATAATTTTTCAAAAATCCCCAATTTCAGAAAATAGGGTGTTACAAGTCTACCCACCTTAAAATAATTTCGTCCTCGAAATTTAGATGGTCGTACTCCTCCTAGGTCAAACCTCCAACAATCAGGATCGAAGCCACTACCTAGGCAACATACAAGGTCAACAAGCAAATATGGGTAGTAGACCTATACTGGATCATGTCCAAAATTGGCTGGCAGTTTTAGGTCATAAGGTGTCCTCAATTCAAATCGAAATCAAGTAACTCCATGGGGTAAATCAGGATGGAGCCTCGGGTCAGAAAAATCGTACTAAGCAAATGAAGCACACGATGGTATGCCTGAGTGGGACACTAAGGTCATGGGTGTAGGGTGTCATGTCTAGGTCATGTATGCGAAGTCAGTTTTGAGAAAACAACTAGTCTTGTGCGCCAAATTTTAAAGTCACGGTAATGTGCCTACGATGATCATAATTTAGAGTGGGAAGGGTCTATGGCCTAAATTGAACCAGAAATTGTGATGCAATAGTAGTATAAGGGACAGGTTAAGTGGAACAGTCTGTGATCTCATCTAGGTGCACTAGTCATTCTAGATCAATACTGTCCTATGGTATCAAAATGTACAAACAATCTAGGGTGTCCTAATTGGGAAGGTAAAGGAAACAACAATCATCAAGGCTGTAGGGCCGTCTACCATCCTATATGAAAATTGGTCATTAACAAGTAACTGAGAAATCATTAAAAGGTTACTATTCCACAAAGTGGTAAAAATTGAAAATTTAGGCACAAACAATCACAAATAGATTTTAGTCTTGACACGATCTAAGTTGATCAATTTCAGGATAAATCGAGATTGGGCAAGATGGAAAATCAATGAAATCAAGTATGAGCACGAGCATCCAATGATGAAGATCCAGGTCATGATTAAATTTAATTCAACTGGATATGAATACGAGGTTCATAGGCGATAAAATAATTCCAAGGAGAATTGTCAAGGCTGTTGCGGATAAGATTCTAGGGCAAGTTTAACTATGTCTCCATCCACGTAGATTAATATATATAAAAAAATGAACCAAAATGCAATAGGTTGATCAGACCATCATGTGCCGGTTCTGATTAGATAATACGTTAGTGGGTGTGCACCCAATAAAATATGTCATGATCAAGCTCGAAAAGGATAAGCTTGTAAAACTAAGGATAAATTTGTAGCATAAGATATAAGTAAGGATGGAAATGATGAAAGAAGATACATAGTCCTGGTCATGGACATAGACTGGGAAGATAAGGAAACAATAAATCACAGGGCTAAAAGGGTCACCATTTTATGGTCAGAGCTACTCTATCAATTCTAAGTCAAAAGGCATAACACATAAATTAATTCATTTAAGGGAAAATTTCTTAACAAAAGAAGTTATTCAAGAATTATATTAATAGCTAAAGCTACTCCTACTCCTACTCCTACTCCTACTTCTACTCCTATGTAAGAGATGAAGAAACAAACAAACAATCGACAAAAATCAAAAGAACTACAGGTCAAAACTTATCACTAATAAAGAACAGGTATGAGCAGATGGAATTGGATTTCAAGATAGATATACTGAAACAAGGTGGGAATGGAATTTAGAAGAACAGAACCTTCAAGCACATCGCCAACTGCCTGGGCATCCTCAACTGTCATGGCGTAAGCACGCCCCTGCTGGTCTCTTCCAGCCTGTTGCTGAAACTGCATAAATCTCTGCTGCTGTTGCTGTAACGGTCCCCTCTGCTGACCTACCGGAGCCTTGGCTCCTGCTTCTGGTGCTGCTCCCGGTGCTACTCTGCCTATGTACTGGGAACACTCCCTCAGCTGGTGGTCCGCTGCCCCACATAGTAGGCACCAGCCCAACCTCTTCCTGCACTCACCCCATCCATGTCCCGACTTCTTGCAATAGGGACAACTGATTGTCTTCGGGTCCTGACCCCGGTACTGATGCTGCACTTGCTGAACTTCCACTGGTGTCTGCGTCCGCTGAATCTGCACATGGGGCCTCTTGGCCTGGCCTCCACTGCTGCTGGTACCATGAGCGTCCCGTCCCCTCTTAAACAACTGTTGCCGCTGAGTTTCCACTATCTGCTGGAAGAAGGAGAACAACCGCGCCACGTCCTCTGATCCTGATGGCGACTGCTGCTGAAGAACGTTCGGGACGACAGAAGAAAGTCTCAGAGTAGGAAGAGGTGCACTCCCATAGGATGCAGATATCCTAGCCTGAGCTGGCACAACAGGAGCTGCAGTCTCGGGGCCCTGTTGACCAGGATGAGGAGTGGTAGACCCCTCAGTGGTATCTCCCTGATCGAGACGATGAGATCGTATCTCCATACCCATCCTGGAGACAGATCAAACAAGGAATCAATACTGAGATATAAAATGATAACTCAAGGGAGGACAGTTATTCAAGGAAGCAATCTTCAACAGGAATTTAGATGGCAGGAATCCAGTTAAGAGTTTTTCTAATGCGATTGAGTACCCTAAAATAAGGATATTAATCTAACACAAGAAATTAAAATTAACAACTACAAAAAATTTCAAAATCATCAACTAACTCCAGGATTCAAAGTTCCACAGTGAATCCTCCAAAATCAAATTCAGTCAAGGGAAAAGGAGTTTAAATCATAATTTCAAATGAGATTCTCAAGTGTCATCCCAGGAATCTCTCAAGGTATCCTAACAATGATTGAGTATCCTCTCTCACTAAGCCTATCCCTCAAATCCTATCGCAGGTTGTAGTGATACTCTAGTTCGAATACCACTACATAAACTCGACCTGCATGGGCCACCACTAAAAACGTGTCACGACCCGTACCCTAGAGTAAGGGCACGAGAAGTGGGTACGTCCAGCCTACGCCGCAGTGTCGGCGGTAGAACGCTGTCCTAGGTCAATCATCTAACAATATAAAGGTACCTGTACAGTATATACTCTCCGAATGGAGGTGATATAATAGAATACAATCTTAATCACATCTAGGGTAGAAGAATGAAAGACAGATAGATAGATAGACAGTAACTCAAAGAGAACAGTACAATAGATGAAATAAGTCTAAGTGTCTAGGATAACATAACATCCAGAATATCATCCCAATACAATAAGTCTAAGAGTCTATACATCTCCACATCTCAAAATACAACTCAGAATGTGAGACAAAATATAATATAGAAAAGACTGTCTAGCTAACTGGTCTAGACTACTGGAGCAACATCCTCAGCTGCAGGTGGATCCTGCTGAGGGTCCTCAACACAAGTGTCATCTAGTCCTACTCCATAATATGTAGTCACCCATGCCTCGTCCTCATCCTCTGTAATATTTTCAACAGGTCCAGTCAGGACAGGAACGAGCACAATACATCTCACACAGTTCATAACAGGTTAGGAAATACGATACAGGCAATAGAGTAAGATACAGAAAATGCTGAAAGAAAATACACGCTATAAAAGAGATAGCTGTAATGAAATATCTACTGTATATAGAGAACTATAAGTGACTAGTGATGTAGAGTACAAGATAGGCATGTGAATGGCTAGAATTTATACATGATTACACTACTGAGTTTGCACATGATTACACTACTTTGGAATTATTCACATGTCTACTTCTACTCCTCCTTTTCCCCAATCAATACACAAGGATCTAAATAGGTTATATTATTGTACATGATATCACATGGGGGCCCATGAAAGGGTGCACATGATAGTATACATGAGGGCTCAGTGAATCGTGAGAGTACATGATCACATGAGTATACATGCATGATGGAAGCATAGGAGTACATGATGAAAGTGAAACACACGTAACATAAAGTACCCGATGCTCCCGAGAGGGATAACATCTCATGTAAAGATTCATATAGTACCAATCCGTGTTACCAACGTGACAGCAACAAGTAAAGTAATCTAGAGCGAGAAGTAAAGCCTGAACAAGTATAAAACGGTCAGAGAATGTACTCGCCTGCTGTATGAATGTCTGTAGAGAATATGCTGTCTGAGGAGAGGTGTCTGGCTCCTGATCAGAGCAACACAAGTCACAATGTGTTCTAAATAGTAAAAATGATGTCTACTATGCATACTACATGATTCTAGGTCAATCTGGTCAAAAGTCAACTCTTGGTCAACTCTGGTCAACTCTAAAGTCAAACTAGTCAAAGTTAGGTCAACACTAGTCAAACTAGTTAGGGTTTTAGTCAAACTAGTTAAACTAGTTGTTTTAGGTCATTCCTAGTCAATTCTAGGTTAACTAGGTCAAATTTGACCTAAGGTTGACTTTGGTCAACCCTTAGTCAACAAGGGTCAACTAGTAGTGTTTTAGGTCATTAGGGTTAGCCCCAAGCCATAGGCTAGTATCTTGGCCATAGGCCATTGTCATAGGTTTCTATATAGACCTATACTTAACCAGTTATACATATATATATATGTATATATTTTTTTTTACTCTATCTATCTACTACCCAAATACCAATATGTAAATACTATATATAATACAACCCACACTCACATATATATATATATAATGACATAATGAGATCTAATACAAAATGTATATATATATCATTTATATATATACATATATATATATATATATCTATATATATATATATATATCAACTTATATATATTACATATATATATATATATATATATATATATATATATATATATATATATATATATAAGAGAGAGGGACATAGAGTGAGAGAGAGAGTGAATGAGAGAAGAGAACAGTGAGAGAGAGAGCTGCTGTACCGCAGGGGAGGTTTCCAGTATTCCTGGAACCAGAAAATAGCCTCCAACCAATACACAAAACACACACACACAGTGCACATATACACATACATGTGTATACACACACAACTACAAATATACACAACCATTTATCCTCAAAACTCACCTACACTCACACATACATATATACTACGTATATATATACTAAAAACATACCATTACATGTATAATTCATATCAAAAATAGGTTTAAAACTCGAATTTGCAAAACTGGAATTTATCCCAAAATTGGAAAATAGGGATTGTTTACTCGAAACTAGGTAATCCCTAAAACACACACAAAACTGAGCTATGGCTCGAATCAATTGGTTGGTAACTGAGTCCCACAGTGTACCCTAGTGTCCTAGGTACCTGACACGACACCACGACACGGATTTATGTGTCCAAACACACAAAAACACCACTCGGGTAAATTCCTGATACGCAACGCGTGCACAGCGTCGTGCACGCGTTCCACACGCTCGTGGACACACCACGAGACACGACACGTCTCGTGGTCATGCACACGTGTAGCCCACACATAGGACTACACGATGGAGACACTGACATGTGTCTACGACACTCGTGGACACGATACGAACTCCGTATCAGTCGTGAAAAACACGACTGATACACGAGTCCAGACCGCGTCGTGCACGCGGTTGCACGCCTCGTGCTCGCGACACAGGACACGACGCATCTCGTGCTCGTGTCCTAGTGTACGCCACGTATAGGGCTATACGCTCGTATCATTCCGAGACACCCAAGTGTCGTGTCCGCGCGACACGACACGCTCGAAGTTGCCCCCGCACGCGTGTGCGCTGACAGCGCGTGTCCAGTACGAGTGAGATTTCTCACTCGACACGACACGACGTGACACCAAACTTTGGGAGCATATTCGCAGACATTGCCCCCGTGTCCGTGTCAATTTGCTCGTGTCCTAGTGCCCTGTGCAGTGCGCACGAAGGATGGGGTAACAGGGCATGCACAAGAGTCTCGTGCAGTGAGTTCGTGTCCAATTTGGACACGAACACAGCACGAAAACGTGCTCAGTCTAGGTGTTTTGTGATCAGCAAGTCTAGGGCTACAAGGAAGTATAATTTGTTTTACATTTTGACAAAAACAGATCCTTTGTGGCATTTCACCAAACAATGGTTTATAGGCTAGGATACGTGTCCGATACGGACACCAAACCGACTCTAACTTTCACCAAATTTACCCACAGTTATGGTAGTCCTATATGAATGCATTTATGAAGAAAAAACTGAGTTTTAACTATGTTTGAGGGAATTTATCTATTGGTGCAATTCCAAGGAAAATCAATGAAAAGGGGGGTGTGTGTCCTTCAACTTGGTGATGTCCAAAGCTCCCAAATTCTTGATTGCTAGCTTCCCTTAGCACCCTTGATGTTGTAGGGTCCCAATGCAAAAGACTAGAGTGAATTTGGATCAATATTGATCAAGTTGTGTAGGTTTGAAGAAGTGGGATTTTTCTAGGATTAAAATTCATGTAAAAATGTTCATGAATGATGCAATGGGACTATATAGCAATGTGTGGCTGCTAGGGGGGTGCCCTTGGCCGGCCATGGCATGGGGGGGGGTGTCCTTGCCCTTTCCTTCATGGTTAAGGCAAGACTTTGTGTAAAGGGGTGAGATATTTGGAGTGGTTTAAGGAAAATATCAACAATGTAATATCTAGATATTTATACCACTTTAACCCTTAACCAAAAATCCATCCTAAAGCTTCTAGGTTAGTGGCTAACCTCTAGATTAGCGTAGGATAGGCTAGGGACTAATCATGGAACTTAACCATGATTAAATAATATTAAAAATCACATAAACTCAAATAAAGTCTAGTAAATTACCAAAATACCCTTTTGGCCAAAAATCACTAATTTGATGTTCTAAGCCTATGGCTAAGCTCACATGTTCATGGCAACTTCTAGGTTAAGGAAAACTAGGGTTTACACTAAGTTATACTAACAAAATCACAAAGTCATAAGTCATGACTTAGCATGACTTAGAAGATGGTTCTAATTACACTAGAAATCATCATAAATCATATCATGCCCTAAACACCATTAATAAATAATAAAAATAATAATTTTTCAAAAATCCCTAATTTTAAAAAATAGGGTGTTACAGCCGCCCTGCCTCGCCGGGCTAGGGCGACCTCCTAGCGCCGTACAGAAGCCAGCAGGCCGCGCGCACAGTTGGCCGAGAACGGCGCTGGCCACGCGCGCGCAGCCATGCCGCCGTCCGCCGCCGCCGTAGCTGTCCTCCCCGCCGTGGACAGACGTCGGCAACCCTCCTGGGTCATCCTCTCCTCCTCCAGTGCGACGTATAGGCGATTCGTGCGTTTTGCACGACGTCCCGTCGTGACGCGCGCGGAATCAAGCCCGTTTTGGCGCCCCATCGCAGCAACTTCGTGCATATTTTTTCGGGAATTCGACCGTTGGATCGACGATTTCTTTGCTCCGTCGCAATCTCGGTATATCCACCTTCACTCATGTCAATTTTCGTCCGTTAATTTTATCGTTTGATACATCAAAATCGGCCACCAAGTTGACCGTTTAAATTGTATTAAATTTGGACAGTTTCGTGGGGCCAACTTCGTCAGCTTGTACCTCCTCCACCGCAGCTCCGTTTGGCGTGCTACCTATTCCTGTACGAAGCTGGTATAACCTTCTTACTACCCCTCCAGTTTCGTTTCATTGTGAGCTTGTTTGATTGGTTGAATTCGACGCCAAAGTTGGCCGTCCGAATTCATAATTTGCAACTTGTAAAATTCCATTTTTGAACATGGGACTCCAGATTTCATTTCTGACACCACCAGTAGACTCGTGGTGTCATTCTGGCATGTTTTCATATAAAATATGTTAGATTTGGAGAACGTGGGCTCGGGCACGTATTTCGGTGCAAAGTGGGTCCCACATTCTGGGTCAACGAGACTTTTTGATGCCGGCTCATCGGAATCCAATTCCGGATATACCGTTGAGTTTGTATCGTCATTCTGGACTCGTTGACATATAATTTGCTAGGTTTTGGTGGACATTGGATCCGGCACGCATTTCGGTGCAAGTCGGATACCAATATCCGGATCAACGGGTCATTTTGAGATCGGCTTATCGGAATCCAATTCCGGAGATACCGTTAAGTTCGTATCATCATTCTGGACTCGTTGACAGGTTGTTTGCTGAGTTTTGAGAACTTTGGCTTCGGCACGCATTTTCGTGCAAACCGGAATTCCAAGTTCTGGTCAACGGGCCAAATTGAGATCGGGTCAACGGAATCCAATTCTGGAGATACCGTTGGGTTCGTATCGTCATTCTGGTTTCTTGGACATATAATTTGTTATGTTTTATAGACTTGTTTTCTTGCATATTTTTCGGTGCAAAACGGCTCCGACACGGACACCGTTTTGACCCGAAATTATCTTTTTGCCCTTGTGTCCAAATTGGACCGACGGGTAGGCTATCCTAGCTAATTTGACCATTCTGGACACGTTGGCGATGTCTATTTCATCGTCCGACCATGTTTGTTGATAGTTTCTCTGAGTTTAGCCTGTTTATAATTAATTGTTAATTAATTCTTATAATGTTCGTATTTCGGGATTAGTACAACGAAACTGAGCTCAGCCAATTACAGTGATCTCACATCGCTGAAATTGACAAGATGGACACGTAGATCACTGTAATGAGATTATCAACCTTACCATTGATATTCTTATCTCGATTTGCGTGTCGTAAGTTTCGACGTACGAATGACGAAGTACACTTTATATCCTTAATAATTAGACTAGATTTACCCTGCTTGACCGGAGTTGACCAGTTGACCCAAAGTCAACTGTAAGTCAACACTTGACCTAGTTTGACTAGATTATTGACCGGAGTCGACCTAGAGTTAAATTGACTTAAAAGAACCTAGAATAATATAGATTGCCTGTAGAGATTCTTTATTACAACTTGAACACCTTGTAACCTGTGTTGCTTTAAATAGGACTCTGTGGCTTCAGTTGGACCTCCTATACTTATCAGCTGTTCAGGTTATCAGGCGAGTACATTCTCTGATAGATCTCTCATTTATTTGTCAATTACTGTATTTCAGTTCTAGTTAGTTGTATGCGATTCTCTGTTACAACACGTGTGGATATTACTGGATTCATGTATACGACACACATTTATTTTCTGGCCTCTATTACTGGTATCATCATTTCTGGCATCTATTACTGGAATCACCTGCTGGAATCATTTACTGGAATCATTTACTGGAATCATTTACTGGTATCATTATATTTTGGCTGGACTCATCTTGAATCATTATATCGGAATTCTGGATTCACTTGCTGGGAGGGGAAATACTAGAGTAAGACATGTAGACATACCCCATTACTGGAATCACCCCTACTGGAATCTACTGGAATGATAGCCATCTCTCGCCTGATCTGTCACCCCCAGTTTTTAGAAATAGGGGTATTTTTGTCATTTTGTACTTTTGAATATTTTTGAAATTTATTTTATTATTATGATATTGTTTTGGGGTTGTTTGAGTCGGGTTCGAATTTCAGCTCATTCCGATTTGTATCGGGGACCCGGGGTAGCTTAGACTCTGATCGGGACCGAACTAGAACCGACCAACTTG
Organism: Iris pallida; assembly: GCA_029216955.1. NCBI lineage: Eukaryota > Viridiplantae > Streptophyta > Magnoliopsida > Asparagales > Iridaceae > Iris > Iris pallida. Next base: position 2,478,620 of record JANAVB010002600.1, read on the forward strand.
TCATGACCAAACCCAGATATTTATATTTGACTAATCCCATTTGATTTTAGTGGGATTAGGGATTAGAATTTAGATTTAGAACTTGAAATTAGGAGTTTTCAAGTTACCATTTTGACCCCAACTCAAACCACTCATTTCTTTAACTTAGAGGACATTTTGGTAAATTGCCAAATGCCCCCAACCCTCTGAGATGTGGCCGGCCATGTATGGAGCACCCCATCTCCTTTGCTTCACTCCAAAGCAACCTCTCTCTCTCTCCATTTCATTTCTATCTACAACTTTCTCTCTCTTGTTCTTCCCCAAATTTTTAGAGAGCAACTCTATTGATTTCATCTCCAAATCCACCATTTCTTCCACCAAATATTCTTCTTTTCTCTTCTACTCCATGAAAGGAAGGAGCTAGCCAAGTTTGGGAGGATTCGGAGCTCGTTCGTGTCCTTTTGGAATCTCTACGTGTCGGTGTCGAGTCGGGAAGCTTTTTCATTTGGATCTCTCTTTCGGAAGGTATAATCTCTCTTCTAAATCACCCCAACATGCATATAGGATTATTTTTGACCCATAGGAATAACCTCCATGGTTGTGTCTCCATTTGTGTCCGTTTCGTGTCCTTTTGGAGACTTTTAGGAGTGTCCTATGTGTAGGTTTGTGTCCTAGTAGAAAATTCCTATTGGACTCTTGTTTTTAATATATATATTGTGTGATTAATTATTAGACATTTAAATTCCAGATTTTATATTGTTTAGCGAAGGTATTTTTAATGTATCATATTTGTTATATATATATATATTTACATGGTATTGGTGTCATGAGAATAGTGGTAGTGGTGTTGAAAGTGTGTATTTATATATATGTGTGTATGTGTCTGTATATATATATAGATATGTATGTGTCAGAATAGGAAGGAGAATGAGGAAGGAGAATAGGAAGGAGAATGGGAAGGAGAATAGGAAGGAGAATGAGGAAGGAGAATAGGAAGGAGAATGGGAAGGAGAATAGGAAGGAGAATGGGAAGGAGAATGAGGAAGGAGAATAGGAAGGAGAATAGGAAGGAGAATGGGAAGGAGAATAGGAAGGAGAATGAGGAAGGAGAATAGGAAGAAGAATGAGAAGGAGAATGGGAAGGAGAATGAGGAAGGAGAATAGGAAGGAGAATGAGGAAGGAGAATAGGAAGAAGAATGGGAAGGAGAATAGGAAGGAGAATGAGGAAGGAGAATAGGAAGGAGAATGGGAAGGAGAATAGGAAGGAGAATGAGGAAGGAGAATAGGAAGGAGAATGAGAAGGAGAATGGGAAGGAGAATAGGAAGGAGAATGAGGAAGGAGAATAGGAAGTAGAATGGGAAGGAGAATAGGAAGGAGAATGAGGAAGGAGAATAGAAAGGAGAATGGGAAGGAGAATAGAAAGGAGAATGAGGAAGGAGAATAGGAAGGAGAATGAGAAGGAGAATGGGAAGGAGAATGAGGAAGGAGAATTGGAAGGAGAATAGGAAGGAGAATGAGAAGGAGGAGAATGAGGAGGAGAATAAGGAGGAGAATGAGGAGGAGAATGAGAAGGAGAATGAGAATGAGGAGAATGAGGAGGAGAATGAGAAGAAAAATGAGGAGGAGAATGAGAAGGAGGAGAATGAGGAGGAGAATGAGAAGTAGAATGAGAAGGAGGAGAATGAGGAGGAGAATGAGAAGAAGGAGAATGAGAAGGAGAATGAGAAGGGGGAGAATGAGGAGGAAAATAAGGAGGAGAATGAGGAGTAGAATGAGGAGAAGAATAAGGAGGAGAATGAGAAGGAGAATGAGAAGGAGGAGAATGAGGAGGAGAATGAGAAGGAGAATGAGAAGGGTAAATGTAGGAAATATGGTATTGATGAGATATTGAGTTGACTTCTAAGATGGGATTACAAATAAGTTGTCTTGGTAGGTAATGACTATATGAGGGTAGTTTAGGCTAGTCTTGACCTCCGTTGACCAAGAGTGGACTTTTTGACCAAAAGTCAACTTCAAGTCAACGCTTGACTTAGAATTGACCAAAACCAAATCAGAGTTGACCAGTTGACTGAAAATCAACTGTTAGTCAACATTTGACTTGTTTGACCTAGGGTTGACCAGAGTTGACCAGAGTTGACTTTTTGACCAAAAGTCAACTGTAAGTCAACCTTGACCCAAATTGACCTAGTTTGACTTGGATTGACTTCCTGTGACCGTGCTTGACCTTGGTTGTCCTAATGTGACCTAGTTTAGCTTGGTGTAACTTAGTTTGACCTAGTTTTGACTTAGATTGTCATATCATGATTAGATTAGCTTCCCTTTCATTATTAAACCATGTTTTGACTTGTAGCATCTCATTTTTAGGTCTGTGATTACTCTGAGCGTCTGTTCACCTTATCAGCTCAGGACCACAGGCGAGTACATTCACTGATAGTTTTCATTGTCTTGATATCTGCTATATCCGATTCAGTTGTAGTGTCTTACTTGATTCCAGTCACGATAGTTCACGGACTAGTATACGTTGGATCATGACATGAGATGTTGTTCCTGGATTTTCTTGGTATATATGTACATTTCCTGTCTTGTTCCCTGTACTTGTATAGACACCGATTCCTGAGTGGGAGTAGCTATCCTCTTAGGGAATCCTGTGTCATGACGTGTCATGTCCAGATCCATTGTATTATTCGGGGATGGGGGAGTTATTAGTGGTTGTGTGATCAAAATTCCCACAAGGTTCTATGGTACATAAGGTTCATAGCTATACCCTCGCCTCACGACGGGTAAAGCCTTACCCTATATGGTTCATAGCTTTCCATGGTGACCGGCCTTACCGTTCTATTGTATTTATGGTTCATAGCCGGTCGGATGGAAAGCCTGAGTATATTTTCCTAAGCCGATCACATAACACACTAATAATTCAAGTCACTTTTTTATATTTATTTATCCTGGGAGGCTAAGTTCTGTTCGGAAGAAGGGTTACAACCCCGGTCCTTGTTTGGTTGAAGGGTTGTAACTCGGCTTCCGAATAGTTCCTAAGCAATCCTACATATATATTGTCGTCATATTCAGTACTCACATCTATTATACATTTCCTGCTGATGTTATCCTGTATTTCACATATCTTTGTCTTGTATTTCATTATACTGTCTCTTATAGAATTTGTCAATTCACATGGAACTGCTGTTGGTGTTTGTACTTGCTCATTTTCCTGACAGGATACCGTTGACAAATTTTACAGATGATTCAGAGGCTGATTGCCCGACCTATTATGGGGACGGGTTAGATGGAGTAGACTTGGACCGTGGCTTGTTAGTAGAGCCACTAGACTTTGTTCTCCCTGAGTAGTGTAGTTTAGTTAGGTTTGTCTGGCCTGCGAGCCAGCTAGTACTTCTCAGACTGTAGTATTATATTATATTCTGTGATGTTATGTTTAGTCTTGGACTTGTGTGGATCTCAAACTTATTTTCTGCTTCATCTATCATATTTCCTTTTGTGCTATCTATCCTAGTTTGTTTATGTGATTGAGACTGTATTGCTATGTCACCTCCATTCGGAGTGTATATACTGTACATGTACCTTTATCTGTTTAGTTGTAGTATTTCTAGATGACCTAGACAGCGTTCTACCGCCGATGCTGCGGCGTAGGCTGGACGTACCCACTTCTCGTGCCCCTAATCAGGGTGCGGGTCGTGACACGTTTTTGTGGTGGCCCATGCAGGTCGATGTCGCAATTAGTGCGATCTCGTAATGGTGCTCGACTTAGAGTACTAATTACGAGCCTGCGACTAGGACATAGGATCTAGGATATGATAGGAGTTACTCAATCACATTCTAGGAAATTCTGATCTTTTGATTACCATGACAATTCTTCTTGCATTTGAATTCAATTATCCTCCTTTGATAATATCTTATCTTGTGCCATATTGATCTCTTGGGTTCAATTCGTCCTCAGGATGACGATTACGCGCAGTCAGGCAGCAGCAGGACAGAGTGCAGGTTCCAATCTTTCGATCTCATTTTCGCATTTGTCGCCTTATAACTGTTTGAAATTTGATTCCATCTGTACCTTGATTGGTTGATAAAATTTTGTTCTTGTGATGTGATTTTCTTCTGAGATAAGTCGTATGGGCTAGGTCGCCTCGATTATGAGAATTAGAATCCTCTAGGGTCATGCTATCAGGCATAGTGAGGACATATAGTCGGATTACGGATGTATTTCTAGGGTGTGGGAATTTAAGGTTTTTGCTGCCAAGCATGCGGCAATGCAAAAATTTTAAATACCATAATTCTAGAGGTTTGTACCTTAGTCAAGGACTCTGTGATTATCGTAGCCTTGCTCGCTAGCATGACGGAGATTCTGAGTATCATAATGATTGGACAGACGCATACGATTATCGATTTGCATGATCTTTGTGTTTACTTGTTTTAATTTTGAGGATGATTCTTTTAAGGTGGATAGACTTATAGCACCCAGTTTCTATTTGAGAAAATTTTAAATTTTATAATTTTAGACATTTAATTCCCGCTTTGATTTTGAGATTTTAACCATTTTAAATTTTTAGCCATGACTTGTGAAATTGAGATTTTACTATTGTTTGGTTTTAATTTCGAGGACGAAATTTTTTTAAGGTGGATAGATTTGTCACCCCCAGTTTTTAGAAATAGGGGTATTTTTGTCATTTTGTACTTTTGAATATTTTTGAAATTTATTTTATTATTATGATATTGTTTTGGGGTTGTTTGAGTCGGGTTCGAATTTCAGCTCATTCCGATTTGTATCGGGGACCCGGGGTAGCTTAGACTCTGATCGGGACCGAACTAGAACCGACCAACTTGTCATGACCAAACCCAGATATTTATATTTGACTAATCCCATTTGATTTTAGTGGGATTAGGGATTAGAATTTAGATTTAGAACTTGAAATTAGGAGTTTTCAAGTTACCATTTTGACCCCAACTCAAACCACTCATTTCTTTAACTTAGAGGACATTTTGGTAAATTGCCAAATGCCCCCAACCCTCTGAGATGTGGCCGGCCATGTATGGAGCACCCCATCTCCTTTGCTTCACTCCAAAGCAACCTCTCTCTCTCTCCATTTCATTTCTATCTACAACTTTCTCTCTCTTGTTCTTCCCCAAATTTTTAGAGAGCAACTCTATTGATTTCATCTCCAAATCCACCATTTCTTCCACCAAATATTCTTCTTTTCTCTTCTACTCCATGAAAGGAAGGAGCTAGCCAAGTTTGGGAGGATTCGGAGCTCGTTCGTGTTCTTTTGGAATCTCTACGTGTCGGTGTCGAGTCGGGAAGCTTTTTCATTTGGATCTCTCTTCCGGAAGGTATAATCTCTCTTCTAAATCACCCCAACATGCATATAGGATTATTTTTGACCCATAGGAATAACCCCCATGGTTGTGTCTCCATTTGTGTCCGTTTCGTGTCCTTTTGGAGACTTTTAGGAGTGTCCTATGTGTAGGTTTGTGTCCTAGTAGAAAATTCCTATTGGACTCTTGTTTTTAATATATATATTGTGTGATTAATTATTAGACATTTAAATTCCAGATTTTATATTGTTTAGAGAAGGTATTTTTAATGTATCATATTTGTTATATATATATATTTACATGGTATTGGTGTCATGAGAATAGTGGTAGTGGTGTTAAAAGTGTGTATTTATATATATGTGTGTATGTGTCTGTATATATATATAGATATGTATGTGTCAGAATAGGAAGGAGAATGAGGAAGGAGAATAGGAAGGAGAATGGGAAGGAGAATAGGAAGGAGAATGGGAAGGAGAATAGGAAGGAGAATGAGGAAGGAGAATAGGAAGGAGAATGGGAAGGAGAATAGAAAGGAGAATGAGGAAGGAGAATAGGAAGGAGAATGAGGAAGGAGAATAGGAAGGAGAATGAGAAAGAGAATGGGAAGGAGAATGAGGAAGGAGAATAGGAAGGAGAATGAGGAAGGAGAATGGGAAGGAGAATAGGAAGGAGAATGAGGAAGGAGAATAGGAGGGAGAATGGGAAGGAGAATAGGAAGGAGAATGAGGAAGGAGAATAGGAAGGAGAATGAGAAGGAGAATGGAAAGGAGAATAGGAAGGAGAATGAGGAAGGAGAATAGGAAGGAGAATGGGAAGGAGAATAGGAAGGAGAATGAGGAAGGAGAATAGGAAGGAGAATGAGGAAGGAGAATAAGAAGGAGAATAAGAAGGAGAATGGGAAGGAGAATGAGGAAGGAGAATAGGAAGGAGAATAGGAAGGAGAATGAGAAGGAGGAGAATAAGGAGGAGAATGAGGAGGAGAATGAGAAGGAGAATGAGAATGAGGAGAATGAGGAGGAGAATGAGAAGAAGAATGAGGAGGAGAATGAGAAGGAGGAGAATGAGGAGGAGAATGAGAAGTAGAATGAGAAGGAGGAGAATGAGGAGGAGAATGAGAAGAAGGAGAATGAGAAGGAGAATGAGAAGGAGGAGAATGAGGAGGAGAATAAGGAGGAGAATGAGGAGGAGAATGAGGAGGAGAATAAGGAGGAGAATGAGAAGGAGAATGAGAAGGAGGAGAATGAGGAGGAGAATGAGAAGGAGAATGAGAAGGGTAAATGTAGGAAATATGGTATTGATGAGATATTGAGTTGACTTCTAAGATGGGATTACAAATAAGTTGTCTTGGTAGGTAATGACTATATGAGGGTAGTTTAGGCTAGTCTTGACCTCCGTTGACCAAGAGTGGACTTTTTGACCAAAAGTCAACTTCAAGTCAACGCTTGACTTAGAATTGACCAAAACCAAATCAGAGTTGACCAGTTGACTGAAAATCAACTGTTAGTCAACATTTGACTTGTTTGACCTAGGGTTGACCAGAGTTGACCAGAGTTGACTTTTTGACCAAAAGTCAACTGTAAGTCAACCTTGACCCAAATTGACCTAGTTTGACTTGGATTGACTTCCTGTGACCGTGCTTGACCTTGGTTGTCCTAGTGTGACCTAGTTTAGCTTGGTGTAACTTAGTTTGACCTAGTTTTGACTTAGACTTGCATATCATGATTAGATTAGCTTCCCTTTCATTATTAAACCATGTTTTGACTTGTAGCATCTCATCTTTAGGTCTGTGATTACTCTGAGCGTCTGTTCACCTTATCAGCTCAGGACCACAGGAGAGTACATTCACTGATAGTTTTCATTGTCTTGATATCTGCTATATCCGATTCAGTTGTAGTGTCTTACTTGATTCCAGTCACGATAGTTCACGGACTAGTATACGTTGGATCATGACATGAGATGTTGTTCTTGGATTTTCTTAGTATATATGTACATTTCCTGTCTTGTTCCCTGTACTTGTATAGACACCGATTCCTGAGAGGGAGTAGCTATCCTCTTAGGGAATCCCGTGTCATGACGTGTCATGTCCAGATCCATTGTACTATTCGGGGATGGGAGAGTTATTAGTGGTTGTGTGATCAAAATTCCTACAAGGTTCTATGGTACATAAGGTTCATAGCTATACCCTCGCCTCACGACGGGTAAAGCCTTACCCTATATGGTTCATAGCTTTCCATGGTGACCGGCCTTACCGTTCTATTGTATTTATGGTTCATAGCCGGTCGGATGGAAAGCCTGAGTATATTTTCCTAAGCCGATCACATAACACACTAATAATTCAAGTCACATTTTTATATTTATTTATCCTGGGAGGCTAAGTTCTGTTCGGAAGAAGGGTTACAACCCCGGTCCTTGTTTGGTTGAAGGGTTGTAACTCGGCTTCCGAATAGTTCCTAAGCAATCCTACATATATATTGTCCTCATATTCAGTACTCACATCTATTATACATTTCCTGCTGATGTTATCCTGTATTTCACATATCTTTGTCTTGTATTTTATTATACTGTCTCTTATAGAATTTGTCAATTCACATGGAACTGCTGTTGGTGTTTGTACTTGCTCATTTTCCTGACAGGATACCGTTGACAAATTTTACAGATGATTCAGAGGCTGATTGCCCGACCTATTATGGGGACGGGTTAGATGGAGTAGACTTGGACCGTGGCTTGTTAGTAGAGCCACTAGACTTTGTTCTCCCTGAGTAGTGTAGTTTAGTTAGGTTTGTCTGGCCTGCGAGCCAGCTAGTACTTCTCAGACTGTAGTATTATATTATATTCTGTGATGTTATGTTTAGTCTTGGACTTGTGTGGATCTCAAACTTATTTTCTGCTTCATCTATCATATTTCCTTTTGTGCTATCTATCCTAGTTTGTTTATGTGATTGAGACTGTATTGCTATGTCACCTCCATTCGGAGTGTATATACTGTACATGTACCTTTATCTGTTTAGTTGTAGTATTTCTAGATGACCTAGACAGCGTTCTACCGCCGATGCTGCGGCGTAGGCTGGACGTACCCACTTCTCGTGCCCCTAATCAGGGTGCGGGTCGTGACATGATCAGTGAGAGGTGTGCCAGATTACCCACAGCCGTTTACATGTCGATCTCAGTATTTTAAAATACACTGTTAGAGTATAGGCTGGACTCACCCTGGAATCATTGATCACTATAACTGGAATCGTCCCTTACTGGATTCATCTTGTATTAGATTCATCTTGTACTGGACTTACATTGGAGTTACACTGGTCTACATTGCTGTATGGACTTTATATCATATTACCCTGGTTCAACTAGTTCTATTTTTACAGACTTCATTGCTATGATTCTTCTCTTGTTTAGTTATTTACTTTTCTTGCACCTTATCTGTCTTTCTTACCATCTCCTGAATATAAACTGCCATTTTTATCAATACAACTGCCTATAACTGCTTTATAGTTCTCTGTCATTTACTTGGGTTTTCTAGATGAGATGTGCTCGTTCCTGTCCTGACTGGACCTGTTGATAAATTTTACAGATAGCTTGGAGGTTGCCTGCTAGCCTAGAAGAGACACACTAGAGGTTGTTTAGATAGTTATTTCATTTGTCTGGAGTTGTATTTACTTTATGGATTATTGTATTTGAGTTGAGGTGTATTTCTGAGTTTTTGTATCTTAGACACTTAGACTTCTATCTCCTGTATCTCTTTGGATTTTATGTTTATTTATCTTTATCATGCTCTAAACTAGATGTGATTGAGACTGTATCTGCTTAGCATTATATTGTTAGATGATGTAACCTAGGACAGCATTCTACCGCCGACACTACGGCGTAGGCTGGGCGTTGTTACGTTCTCGTACCCAAACAGTGGGTGCGGGTCGTGACAGCCGCATGCGACTGTCCACGTGTCAAGGCCGCATGAAGGTTTCTGGATTTCGGGGATCGTGTCAGAGATTTCCTTCGTTTCCCTAGGAGTCTGCCATTATGACGGAGTCATTATTGTTTTTTTGTGTCAGAGCTGTCATTTGTCAGAGCTGTCATTTGTCAGAGCTGTCAGCCGTCAAGGCATTTAATACAGTAAAGGATAAAGGGAAGAGCTGTTTTCAGGCCATGTGGCTCCTTTCTGAGCCGCATGGAACTTATCCGAGCCGTATAGACGCTTGAGCCGTATGGATCCCTGAGCCGCATGAGCTCTCTGAGCCGCATGGGGCTCCCTGGCCGCATGGATCTTTCTTTATTCTTTTTCATGTTTCCACAAGACCCCCTTCAAAGTTTTCAATTTGCAAAATTGAAATACTTTGAATAAGAAGCATGGCTATGTATAAACTCTTCTGGCCGCATATGATGTCCTGGCCGCATGGATGTCTCGGCCGCATGGATGTTTCGGCCGCATGGATGTCTCAGCCGTGTCATCTTGCCACGTATGGAAATCTTTTGTATTAAATGTTGTTATTTTGCTGTCAGTTTTAAGGCCACTTTTCGGAGCAGGATCCCAGGAGTTTGGCCTTCATTTTAGGCGGCTCGCCTCGATAACCGAAGAGTCGATTTTTGTGCTGCACGAGAATCGAAGTGCCCTGTTTTTGTTTATAAATAGGGATGAGTTCAGTCGGAGGGATTTCTTTACTTTCTCTTTCGTCCCCAACTCTTGCTGTCTCAACTTTCTTTCCTTATCTCCCTTCTCCGACCGTCGGACGAAAATGGCCCCCAAGTCTTCCAAGGTCGCCTCTGCTGCTGTGAAGGGCAAGAAAGTGGCTTCCTCGTCGGCCGCCATGCCCGAAGTGCACCCTGACGTCTTGTCACGACCCGCACCCTAGAGTAAGGGCACGAGAAGTGGGTACGTCCAGCCTACACCGCAGTATCCGCGCTAGAACGCTGTCCTAGATCTCATGCATCTAACAGTATAAGGCTAAGCAGTTTATACTCTCCGAATGGGGGTGACATAGCAGAATTTAAACTCAATCACATCTAAGGTAGAGCATAATGGAAGATAGATAAAACATGAAATCCAAAAGAGATACAACAGATAGAAGTCTAAGTGTCTAAGATACACAAACCCAGAAATACATCTCAAAGCTCAAATACAGTAATCCATAAATACAACTCAAGACAACTGAAAATAAGTTATAAGCAAAACCCTAGCTATCTATACAACCTCTACTGTGTCTCCTCTAGGCTAGCAGGCAACCTCCTGGCTATCTGTAAAATTTATCAACAGGTCCAGTCAGGACAGGAACGAGCACAGTACATCTCAACAGATCATAGCAGGTTAGAAAGTATAATCATGCAGTAAAGTAAGATACATGATCTGAAGGAAATACAGTATGTAAACAGAGAAAGAACTGTAATAGAAATATCTACTATAAATAGAGAACTAACAGTGGCTAGTGATGTAGAGTACAGGATAGCACATGTGAACAGGACAGATTTGTACATGATCTACACTAAAGAGTTTCATATGATCTACACTACTATGGAATTGTTCACATGACTACTAGCACTCTCCCATTTTCCACAATCAATACACAAGGATCTAAGCAGGTTATGTTATTGTACATGATATCACATGGGGCCCATAAAAGGGTACAGATGATAGTATACATGAGGGCCCCGTGAACATGAGAGTACCTGATTCACAGGAGTGTACATGTATGGTGAAAGCACAGGAGTACATGATGAAAGTGAAACGCACATGACACAATGTACCCGATGCTCCCGAGGGGGATAGCATCGCATAAAGAGATCCATATAGTACTAATCTGTGATAATGTCGTGACAGAATCAAGTAAGGTAATCTAAAGCAGGAATATAATTCTAAGCAGGATATGAAATGATCAGAGAATGTACTCGTCTGATGTCTGAATGTCCAAAGTAAATATACTGTCCGAGGAGAGGTGTCTAGCTCCTAATCAGAACAGCACAAGTCACAACAAGTCCAAAATGGCAATATAAAGTTCTACTATGCATTCTATATGATTCTAGGTCAATCTAGACCAAAGTCAACTCTTGGTCAACTTGGTCAACCCTGAAAGTGAAACCTAGGTCAACTATGGTCAAACTAGGTCTAACAAGTCTAAATTAGGTCAAACAAGTTATTCTAGGTCTAAACAAACTAAGTATATACAAATCAAGTATCCAAGATAGCTACTAACTCATAGCCTAAGTCACTTGCTAAACCAAGCACAAAACTAAACCATAAGCTAACAAGGCACACAAACTTAGTCATATAATGTATATATATTATTCACATCCACATATTCATATACATAGATATATATAGGAAAGCTATATATATAGGCACATACATATATATATATATATATATATATATATATATATATATATATATATATATATAGAGAGAGAGAGAGAGAGAGAAAGAGAGGTAAAAGAGTAAGTGAGTATGTGTGTGTTTGGCATGTGTTTGAAAGGATATGTGTTAATGTTCTAAAATTTAGTGATAGGTAGGTGTATGTGACATGAGATACATGATGTCAAAGGGTGTATGAATGCATGTGTGTAAAAGGTTATAGGTTAACTCAGTTTATAGAAATACATGCATACAAACTTACCTTGTATACATGCATACATACATATCATGTATATTACATTTACATGATACATACATGTATACTTGTATTATATTGTACTTACATTCATGCATATTAGATACTTGTATTTATATTAACATATTGCAAGTATTCATTTCATTCATGCATCTATGCATTACCTACATGTTTTATACATATGCATACATTGTATATTCATATCATTTCATACATTAACATAGAGACATTCAAACATGCACACATCATATATTTTATACCTTGCATAATCTTACATATCATGTTATATATTATCATTCATTCCTTTCATATATTACATTCTATATTACCTATATACATGTATTTCCTCCATTCATTCATGCTTGCATCATATACTCTACATTACCATATATGTTATCATTATATATTGTATTACAATATTTATACATTATACATTCATATCTATCATTACATATATATCTTGTATTCATATCTAGCATTTATTATATACTTTCATGCATACATTGTATATCATTCTTTCATTCATACATTGCTTATATGCATTATATTAATAGTATTCCTACATGCTTGCATTCAACCATATATATACATTAATATAAAGAGAATATATATCATATATATATCATTTCATTCATCTAACATATCATGCATTACATATTCTATATTTATTTATTATCCATACTACATAGGCTCATAGTTTACACAAAATGCATATATCGTATAGTCACTCTTCTACTTAAAACCAATACTGTACCAATTGGGCTTTCATTAAATTCTAGGATTAATGTATGTCGTAGCCCTTTGTGTTAGCTTTCTGAAACTTTAAACGGATCGCATTTTCGTCTTCGGAAGCTCCCGAAATCGCGAAAATACCAAAACACGTTCGTCTTTCGTACTACTGACACTCAAATAATTCTACAAAAAGTTACAGAAAGAATTTGGCTTATTAAAATATATATTTGGAAAGCTAACTTCGATACGGTTCCTTTAAAAAAACAGGAGATAAATCTGAGTTCTAAGCTAAAAGTTATGACATTTTTAAGTTACTTTGGTTAATAAAAACGTGGATGAAAATTATGACGGATTTGACAAAAGAACACATATAGGCCAAGATACTTGGATACAAACATAGGTATCCAAATGAAACTCAATCTAACCATCCTAACTAAGATCAATCCACTCTCTAACTATTATAAAACTGAATTTAAATATCTATTTAAACTATTATCATACATACATACATATGGGGTGTCCTAATTTGGGATCTATCAAGTAGGACACAAGACACATATCTAAAATACTCAAGAGAGCTCCAAATGGTCTCAAATTTGAATCTAAATGGGACACATGCATAAGGATGGATCCTACGGATTCAAAACTAATTTATATACAAAGGAAATCGATTTAGAGGATGGATTTTACCTGTTGGGAGTGGAATCTCAATGAAATCCTTTAGGACACGGCTCCGATACGAAGATCCCTCAAAGTGGACACTCCTCCTTGCACTCCTCTTCCAATCCTTAGTAGCACCCTTCCCTTGGAGAATGGGAATGATTGAGGGAAGGTTTGGTGAAGGAATGATTTGATTTGGAGATCAAATCAATGGGAAGGCTCTCTAAAATTGGGAAAGAACAAAAGGAAAATAAAAGAGGCAAGATTGTAATGAATGAAATGAATCATTCTCTCCTAAAGGTGGATGCCATAAAGAGTCCATTATGGCTAATGGTAAATGTCCTAATTGTCCCTCTCTAGTCTCATATGGTTAAGTCTAGACTAGGTTCATGTTTGGGGTCAAAATGATCTAGTTTTGAGTCTCTAACTTAACCATTCTAACATGATAAAAATTAGTTTAATTAACTAACTTAATGTTGGGGGTCTTGTGAGCCATGCTTAACTTAATATTGGGTCCCATCTAGAGTTCAAGCTACCCGGGTCACAATACAAGTCGGAACGAGACGAAACTCAAACCCGACTAAACAAATCCAATAACAACAATATTAAAAATATAAATTTTTCCCAAAATATTAAAATATAAAAAATAACCAAAATTATAATACATCAATTTAAATATTATTAAAATAATCTAAAATTTACCAATTAATCAAAATCCTAAATAATTCAAAAGTCACAAAATGACCAAAATACCCTTAGCCTAAAAAGTTGTAAATAGTCATTCTAATCACATGGTTAGGTCCACATGGTCATGGTTAGTCTCTTAACTTAGCAAAACTAGGGATTAACTAGTTAACCATCAAATCACGATTCAATAATTTAAATAGTTTTAAATTGATAAAAAATTACCAAAAATCACAACATGAGTTAAATCTTATTATCGATTAATCAAAATTATAAAAGTTCAAAATTACCCTCATTTAGAAAGTGAGTGTTACAAGTCTACCCTCCTTAGAAGAATTTCGTCCTCAAAATTAAGATGGTCGTACTTCTTCTAGAGTCTCGTCCCCAACAATCATGGTCTCAGAACTTACCTAAATCACACGATTAAAAAGGATGGCATACAGGGTCATGGCATATGGTGGTAGTGAAAGTCTCATCTAGGTATACTAGTCATGCTAACCAAAAGGGTCATAGGGTATCAAACATACAAGCAATCGGGGGTGTTTAACTGGAAAAGGTACAGAAATAACAAATCATCAAAACTGTAAGGCAGTCTACCATCCTATATAAAAATTGTTACTTTATCATAAAATAAAATAAGATAACTACCAATTATCTATAAAGGGTACTATTCAAAGAAAAATCAAAATCAAAAGTTAAAGAATAAAAGTCAATTGCATTGAAATCCAATCACAATATATATATATATATATATATATATATATATATATATATATATATATATATATATATTTTATATATATATATATATATATATATATATATATATATATATATATATATATATATATAGAGAGAGAGAGAGAGAGAGAGAGCGTTAGAGAGGGAAAAGCTAGCATTATGTAAAGGTTATGTGGTTAGCGTGTGTATGGGTGTACGTGGACATGTTCATAGGGTTAAATAGTAGACGTGTGTGTGTGTGTGAAATATACATGAAAGTGTATAGGAAGATTTGGGTTTCAAAACAATAGCTATCAAGTTACACTACTCATGGCATATTGGTTAAACAATCTACAATGCACAACCTATTTACTCATAACATGCATGGCTAACCATATATATACATATATCTATATGTATAGAGAGGTAGAGATTTATTTATGTATCTATATACATTATAACATGTATGCATAAACTCTGTATATATTTATATAGATATGTGAATATAACATAGAGAGGAAGGGTTAGGTTTACATGGCAGTGTATACTAAGTTAGGGTGTGTGTCCTTGTACAGGGTTATAGCTTAGTATTGAAAGGTTAAATCCAGTTTTAGTTCAGCATTTACATACAAAATCTGAAAATAAGCTAACAATGTAAGAAAAAAATGTTAACATGTATTCAATTTTAGAATTTTGGAGAAATTCGAACATCAAACCAACCTAATGTTTATCACAAACTAACATGTAAGAATATGAAACCTAACATTATTCCTACATACAACAATGTATATAGCTCAAAATATTACATTTAAAACAATAAATTGAACTAACATTTAAATCCAGTATTAAGGGTTAATATGCACACAGTCTTAGATTTGACAATTTCAAACACAAAACTCAACTAAAAAAATTTTTTGAATTAAAATCCTATGTATAACATACATGTGCAGTGATGTAAACATAACTAATAACATGAAATTTATATTTAAAATTACGAGTTTAAGATAGAAAAAGCAGAGAACCGGAATATTGGGGTTTTGACAATTTAAACATCAACGACATATTAATATGTATTTAGATAGGTGGGAATCAAAGTGTAGCATGCATACGTGTCAGGCAAGTGTCCACTATATATATTTCATGTCCCATTATAAAAATCAAATTCTACGTCAAGGCCAACATTTAGATTCCTGCCAAGATTGTAAAGTAGGTGATTGACGTAATCAAGACAGTTTTATTATCATTATTATTTAATATGAGAATAATAGCAAGAAGGAAATAACAATGAAATCTATTATGCTTATCTGTTTAAAGGAAGAACCATTTTGAAACCAGAGCTATAATATCAAATCCAAGATAAGGTCTAGCAAAATCGTCGATTCATTGTATTAAGAAGAAATTCCTAGTAAGAAGTTACACAAGGTTCATAAAAATAGCTAAGGCTACTCCTAAGTTAAATAATGAGAAGCAAAACAAAACAAAACAAATAATAATTCCTTTTTTTTGAAGGACTAAAACAAAAGTAGAGAAAACATGTTCGAAAATAATTAAGGTACAATCTGATAATCATATGCGTCTATCCAAAATTATGGTACTCTAAATCTTCGTCATACTAGTAAGCAAGGCTACGATAATCACAGTCCTCGACTTAGGCACATACCTCAAGAGCCATGGTATTTAAAATTTTTGTGATGCCGCTAGCTTGGCTGCGAAAACCTTAAATTCCCACACCCGAGAAATATATCCAAAAATCAGACAATATGTCCTCACCATGCTGGCTAATGTGACTATAGAAGACTAGATTCCATAACTTTGATGACCTGGCCCTTATAATTTTATCTTGACAAAAATTAAATTAAATCAACAATGGATACCCAAAAATCAAATTTATCAACGAACATCAAGATTCAAAAATGAACAAAAATCCTTCAAATCATATAAATACAAACTCGGATGCCACAGCTAACATCAAGATTCAAAATTCAACAATCATCCATCAAACTCAATAAATACAAACAAATTCAACAATAATCCATCAAAATCAAATTCAACAACTGAAAGTAAAGATAAATAAAACCAAGGGAAAAGAGTTTTCAAATCGAAGTTAAAATAAGATTCTCAAGGGTCGTCCCAGGAATCTCTTAAGGGATCCTAACTGTGATTGAGTACCTTCAAAATATATCCTAATTCTACTGCAGGCTGTAGTGGTACTCTAGTTCGAATACCACTGCACAAATTCGACCTGCATGGGCCACGACTAAAAACATGTCACGACCGGCACCCTAGAGTAAGGGCACGAGAAGTGGGTACGTCCAGCCTACGCCGCAGTGTCGGTGGTAGAACGCTGTCCTAGGTCTCATACATCTAACAGTATAAGGCTAAGCAGTTTATACTCCCCGAATGGGGGTGACATAGCAGAATGTAAACTCAATCACATCTAAGGTAGAGCATAATGGAGGATAGATAAAACATGAAATCAAAAAGAGATACAGCAGATAGAAGTCTAAGTGTCTAAGATACACAAACCCAGAAATACATCTCAAAGCTCAAATACAGTAATCCATAAATACAACTCAAGAAAACTGAAAATAAGTTATAAGCAAAACCCTAGCTATCTATACAACCTCTACCGTGTCTCCTCTAGGCTAGCAGGAAACCTCCATGCTATCTGTAAAATTTATCAACAGGTCCAGTCAGGACAGGAGCGAGCACAGTACATCTCAACAGATCATAGCAGGTTAGAAAGTATAATCATGCAGTAAAGTAAGATACATGATCTGAAGGAAATACAGTATGTAAACAGAGAAAGAGCTGTAATAGAAATATCTACTATAAATAGAGAACTAACAGTGGCTAGTGATGTAGAGTACAAGATAGCACATATAAATAGGACAGATTTGTACATGATCTACACTAAAGAGTTTCACATGATCTACACTACTATGGAATTGTTCACATGACTACTAGCACTCTCCCATTTTCCACAATCAATACACAAGGATCTAAGCAGGTTATGTTATTGTACATGATATCACATGGGGCCCACGAAAGGGTGCACATAATAGTATACATGAGGGCCCCGTGAACATGAGAGTACCTGATTCACAGGAGTGTACATGTAAGGTGAAAGCACAGGAGTACATGATGAAAGTGAAACGCACATGAAACAATGTACCCGATGCTCCCGAGGGGGATAACATCGCATAAAGAGATCCATATAGTACTAATCTGTGATAATGTCGTGACAGCTTCAAGTAAGGTAATCTAAAGCAGTAATATAATTCTAAGCAGGATATAAAATGATCAGAGAATGTACTCGCCTGATGTCTGAATGTCCAAAGTAAATATACTGTCCGAGGAGAGGTGTCTGGCTCCTAATCAGAACAGCACAAGTCACAACAAGTCCAAAATGGCAATATGAAGTTCTACTATGCATTCTATATGATTCTAGGTCAATCTAGACCAAAGTCAACTCTTGGTCAACTTGGTCATACCTGAAAGTGAAACCTAGGTCAACTATGGTCAAACTAGGTCTAACAAGTCTAAATTAGGTCAAACAAGTTATTCTAGGTCTAAACAAACTAAGTATATACAAATCAAGTATCCAAGATAGCTACTAACTCATAGCCTAAGTCACTTGCTAAACCAAGCACAAAACTAAACTATAAGCTAACAAGGCACACAAACTTAGTCATATAATGTATATATATTATTCACATCCACATATTCATGTACATAGATATATATAGGAAAGCTATATATATAGGCATATATATATATATATATAGAGAGAGAGAAAGAGAGGTAAAAGAATAAGTGAGTATGTGTGTGTTTGGCATGTGTTTGAAAGGATATGTGTTAATGTTCTAAAATTTAGTGATAGGTAGGTGTATGTGACATGAGATACATGATGTCAAAGGGTGTATGAATGCATGTGTGTAAAAGGTTATAGGTTAACTCAGTTTATAGAAATATATACATACATACTTACCTTGTATACATGCATACATACATATCATGTATATTACATTTACATGATATATACATGTGTACTTGTATTATATTATACTTACATTCATGCATATTAGATACTTGTATTTATATTAACATATTGTAAACATTCATTTCATTTATGCATCTATGCATTACCTACATGTTTTATACATATGCATACATTGTATATTCATATCATTTCATACATTAACATAGAGACATACAAACATACACACATCATATATTTTATACCTTACATTATCTTACATATCATGTTATATATTATCATTCATTCCTTTCATATATTACATTCTATATTACCTATATACATGTATTTCCTCTATTCATTCATGCTTGCATCATATACTCTACATTACCATACATGTTATCATTATATATTGCATTACAATATTTATACATTATGCATTCATATCTATCATTACATATATATCTTGTATTCATATCTAGCATTCATTATATACTTTCATGCATACATTGTATATCATTCTTTCATTCATGTATTGCTTATATGCATTATATTAATAGCATTCCTACATGCTTGCATTCAACCATATATATACATTAATGTAAAGAGAATATATATCATATATATATCATTTCATTCATCCAACATGTCACTTCCCGTTCCCAGGATAAGTATTTTATACGTGTACTTCTTGAATGTATTTATTCAATATTTATCATGCATTTGTTCTGTATTTAAATTCTTCAATTTCACGCTTATTAATTTTCTTGTATTTTATTTTCTGCTTTTCTTAGCTCTTGGTTTATTTCGGTTCATGGTAAACCAACTTGGTGTGGTTTGGTTCAACATGGAAAGGAATGGATGGCTTGGATTTGGTGGAAAGAATGAATGGTGGAGATCCATTTGACCTTGATATAAAACTTCTTCTTTCATTCTCTCTCTTCATTCATTCACATTTACTCCTCCACCAAACCCTAATCCACTTGTGAGAGGCAAGTACATCTTGCACACCATGAGGGATTTCATACATCCCCATTTATTTTTAGTTCATGTTGTTCATCTTCTCTTCCTTTACAAGTTTAGGTCTTGAAGTTCTTGATTTCCGTGGATGGTTGGGTGTAGATCTAAGTTTTAAGTTTTGGTTTTCATATGAATTTTAGGGTTTTGATCTATCAAACATTGTTGTTTTAAAAAATAAGTGGTTCCATGTTGTAGAGAATTTAATTCTACTAAAGTTTGGCTTTTGAAAAGTTAGATTTCGATTTGTTTTGTGGAAGTTATAGGAGAAGTATTTTGTTCGTTCTATATTCATCTGCAGCAGGAGGTGCATGTCGCAGTAGGCGCATGATGGTGTCGCAAATGAGCCGCATGTCGCAGTAGGCGCATGATGGTGTCGCGAATGAGCTGCATGTCGCAGTAGGCGCATGATGGTGTCGCGAATGAGCCACATGAGGTGCATATCGCAGTAGGCACATGATGGTGTCGCGAATGAGCCTCATGAGGTGCATGTCGCAGTAGGCGCATGATGGTGTCGCGAATGAGCCGCATGAGGCGCATGTTGCAGTAGGCACATGATGGTGTCGCGAATGAGCCGCATGAGGCGTATGTCGCAGTAGCCGCATATGGTGTCGCGAATGAGCCGCATGAGGTGCATTTCGCAGTAGGCGCATATGGTATCGCAGTTGGGCCGCATATGCCGCATGTCGCAGTTAGTCCGCATACATGTCGCAGAATAGGCCGCATAATACCTATTTTGGTTGTTTCTGACTGTTATATGTCCTAATTGATGAAATTGTGGCTAGAATTTCTTCCAACTCCCAACATGAAATTTGTTGATCTTTTTCTTGGCTTCAAGAATATGTTACCAACTATTTTATACTAGTTATGGACTCGACCATGCTTAATACTAATTTGACTTTTATGTCTCGTCACGAATTGACCCCGACTGTTACTTGACTAATAATTGATCATGCGTTCCTAGTTGGAACTAAGAGACTGGCTAGTCGTCTTATTAAATTGAGTGAATGAGACACGTTCATATTAATTATGAACTATTGTAATCGATTGGTCGATCCCGAATATTGACATACAGGCACACATGCAGGCTTCAATTTATTTATTTATTTTTCTACAAAAGCAGCATGTGTACTTAATGGTCAAGGCATGATTATTCCGTGGTTAGTTTTGATTGTTGTATTACGCTATGTAAGACCTACAACCTAACCACACGGGTATCGTTGTAGAGTTGGGTATATCGTACTTGTACGAAAGTACTCATTTGAATGACCATGATCCACGGCATGGGATTTTAGTCAACGTAGAGACTATTAAGTTAAATAAAATAATGATTACATAGAGAGAATGGATTTCCGAGTTCTTATATGGCAGCCCTCTTGGGACTAGTAGTGTCCGACAGGCCTGTTGGTCCCCATAGATACTGCAAATCTGCCACACGGGCAGAGAGCGGTATCTGGTTATATTATCTATTGTATATGGTATATTGATGACGGGCGTCCCGCTGGGACTCGTCTAATTCATGATTGGCGCAATTGATTGACTAGGTAAACTAGCCTTGCTTGTACATAGTAAGAACGGAGGAATCCTTTATTGCATAATTCCAGCATAACTTGAAACTCACAGTAGCAAGCCGTAGTAGTTGCATGGCCATTTAAATTGATTTGTTTGTGTACTGTACCTACTCTGTTACCTAACTGAGATGATCAGAATGTCAGGGCATGACGGGCCAACTTCTGTCCTTGTTTGGTTGGAAGGTTGGTTCGAAGTGTCGTGATGTTATGTGATTTCCAGTGGCAAGCAGAGATCTACTTATCATATTCTCTTATTACTGGTTTTAATTCCTCATCTCGTGCTTCCTTGCGGTACTTGCTATTGGAGGTCTAACCTCTCTGGTTTTGCATGACCAGATTTAGAGCCGGTACCCGAGGACTCAGCTTACTTCCACCTCCAAGATGGTCAATACTAGAGGGATGATCGCAGGAGGACTCGAGTGGGTTCCTTACTTTCCCGTTCGTTTTATTATTTACTTAATACCTTGCCGTTTGGCACCGACATGTTAGTCAGATTGTCTTGTACTTACTCTTACATAATTGTAATTAAGTCAGACTGCAGCTGATAATAATTGTGTACACTTTGCTACATCATCTGGCTATGTTTTGTAAAGCCAGGTATCAAGAACATTTTGACTGAGCGTTTGGGACGCCTTACTGCTTTATCTTACATGTTCTCTATTTCTGTTTCTTATTTGAATGATTGAGACAATAGATGTGAAGTGACCATAGTGAGACTTTTATGTAGTATGCACCCCCTCGTCTTTTAGACAGCATTGATCGTATTATACGGTATTCATCTACCCGTAATACGTAGCTGGCTGAGTCATCCTCTGTTCTCCAGTATTCTGGTTCTGGGGCGTGACAAGATTTTAGTGGTGGCCCATGCAGGTCTGATTTCAGACTTGTGGGGTGTTTTAATTTATAGAATGTCTCAATCACACATGTTCTCCTTTGATCTCATGATTCGTTACTCTCGACTCCAGCTTGACATTCCGATATCCTTTGACTTCATTGATCTTTCCTGTCCGATCGTTTGATTGTTCTTTTGTCCCTTTTCTTAGGGGCACTTCGTCCGTATCTGCCAGGACTGGACAACAACAACAAGAGCAACACGGACAACCTGACCATGTTCATCAGCAACAAGGGCCGGTACTAACTCAAGAGACTATCCAAGAAGAAGTAATAGTGGAAGCAGCAGCTGGATCACAGTATCCGGAGGTTCCACCACCACCAACAGTTCTACCTACCCCTGCAGAAATGGACACACCGGCTCTTCTGGAGATTATGAGAGGGATGATGGCTACGCAGCAACATCAGATGTTAGACCAGCAGCGCATGCACGCTCAGTTGCAAGAGCAGAACGTATTACTCAACCAAGGATTACAGACGGCTTTGGAAAGAGGGGCGAGGACAGATTCAGGAGCATCTGCCAGGTTTTGCAAGTTCAACCCCTGCCGTTTCGAAGGAATGGAGGATGCCATCTCAGCAGATACATGGCTTATGGATATTGAGGCTATTCTGATAGCAGCTAAGGTGCCGACAGAAGAACGTGTGGATCAAGTGAAGTTGTTACTTCAGGATCTCGCACGTGATTGGTGGGAATCAGAGGAAGTGGGCATCAGACGTCCTGTTGCTTGGGACAATTTTACCGTAAGATTAAAGACCAAGTAATATGGAGTTGTGGTGCAGTTTGAGCTACAACAGAAGTTTATCAACCTCAAGTAGGCCGGTATGACGGTAGATGCCTATGCAGCAGAGTTCTGCAGATTGAACAGGTTTGTCCCAGAGATGGTAGCAACAGAGAGCCAGAGGGCTATGAGGTTCCAGCAAGGGTTTTACCTTGAGCTCTTGCAATTGATAGAGGGGCACAATTACCAGACCTTTGATGAAGTATTGATGGCAACCCGAAGGCATGAGATCACCATTCATATGATCACGGCGAGGACTGGAGGTCAGAAGAGATCTCACAGTCAGATTGAAGGAGGAGGGGAGCAGCGTCCCGATCAACAGCACCATCCCTTGGCATTCGCATTCACGATGTGGCAATACGAGAGCCAACACCACCACCCAGGCAGCAGCAGCAACAGAAGAAGAATCAGTAACCCCCAGTGGGCTGCACTTATTGTGGGAAGATGGGGCACACTAGAGATGTGTGTCGGGCATTGAATGGACTATGTTTGATATGTGGAAATCCAGATCATCGGGTTACCACATGTCCCATAAATTCGAGGTCAGGAGGACCAGTACAGTAGTTTCCTGCTCTGCCAGCACCAGGGGTAGGACAGTATCGAGGACCCGCAGTGGCAGTGAGACCATTGGCCCAACGTCCGTTAATGCCACAGGCTCAGATGTTTCGGCAGCAGGGACCGTCTATGCAGCAACACCAGCATAGACCACCCCAACATCATCAAGGCAGGGGCCAGCAGCAGCACCAGGCTAGGCTGTAACATGGGAACCAACAAGGAGGTCGAGGGCAGGCATTCACTTTGTCCTTGGAGGAGGCATTAGCATCGGAAGATGTTGTGGCAGGTAACATTCTCGTCGCCTCATATCCCGCAGTAGCATTATTTTATTCAGGAGTATCACACTCATTTATATCTGCACAATTTGCGACACGGCTAGGAATGGAGTTCGAGACATTGCCAGGGAGGTTGAATATACTCATTGGCAATGGGCTCGTAGGAGTTAGTAGAGTTATTCTAGCGTATAGCGTTGTAGTTTGCGGGCATTCCTTACCCGTCCGGTTGATAGAATTTTCTGTTGGAAATTTTGACGTTATCTTAGGCATGGACTGGCTGAAAGACAGTCATGCGACGATAGATTGTCGTAGAGGGAGTGTATCTTTTGATATTCCAGGCATGAAGAGATTCACCTTAGTCAGATCAGAGGCAACTCAATAAGAGCAGGAAGTAATAACGGCAATAGAAGAAGTTCAGGTTCCAAAGGTAGTTGAAGAATTTTTAGACGTATTTCCCGAAGAACTTCCAGGGCTACCACTAGTAAGAGATATTGAGTTCAGTATAGAATTGGCACCTGGAACTAAACCGATATCAGATCGAGTTTACAGAATGGCGGATTCAGAGCAGGCCAAGGTATATCAGCACATAGAGGAACTGAAGGAGAAGAAGTTCTTCCAAGCTAGCATATCACCATGGGCAGCACCAGTGGTACTTGTGGGAAAGAAGGATAGGTCATCCAGATTATGCATTGATTACAGAAAGCTTAACGCGGCGACCGTAAAGAACAAGTACCCACTACCCAGGATCGATGACTTGTTTGATCAGTTGAGCAAAGCTAGAGTTTTCTCCAAGATAGATCTTCGTTCAGGGTATCATCAAGTGAGGGTTAGGAAGGAGGATATTCCTAAGACAACATTCAGGTCGAAGTATAGGCATTATGAATTCTTAGTAATGCCGTTTGGTTTGACCAATACTCTAGCAATATTTATGGATTTGATGAACCACATCTTTATGCCATACTTAGATCAGTTTGTCGTTGTATTTCTTGATGACATTCTCGTATATTCTGCCAGTGAAGAGGAGCATAAAGACCACCACAGGAAAGTGTTACAGGTTCTGAGAGAGAACCAGTGGTATGCCAAGCTCAGCAAGTGTGAGTTTTGGTCGGATCACATTTCATTTTTGGGTCATATCATATCAGGAGCTGGAGTAGCAGTGGATCCCAAGAAGGTAGAAGCAGTAGAGAGTTGGCCAGTACCCAAGACCATAGCTGATGTGCGGAGTTTCTTGGGATTGGCAGGATATTACAGAAGGTTCGTATCAGACTTTACAAGGCTTTCAGCACCTATGACCCGCTTGACATAGAAAGATGTACCATTCGTCTAGTCGGCAGAATGCCAGGCATTATTTGAGAATCTGAAGCAGAAGTTGATATCAGCGCCTATTCTTACATTGCCAGTTGGACCCGGAGGTTTTACAGTATATTGTGATGCGTCAGGAAAAGGACTTGGGTACGTCCTAATGCAACATGGGAAGGTGATAGCATATGCATCTAGGCAACTTCGAGACCACGAGAAGAATTACCCAACTCATGACTTGGAGTTGACGGCAGTAGTATTTGCTTTGAAGCTATTGAGGCATTACCTATATGGTGATCGAGTAGACATGTACACAGATCATAAAAGTCTGTGGTACATCTTTACTCAGAAGGAGCTGAACATGAGACAGAGAAGATGGTTGGAGTTGATCAAGGATTATGACGTGGAGCTTCAGTATCATCCAGACAAGGCTAATGTGGTAGCAGACGCTCTTAGCAGGAGAGGCGGCACATTTATGTTGACAACGCAGAAGCACATCTTAGAAGACCTTCAGAAGATGGGCATCGAAGTTATACTTCCTAGTGATGTAGGAGTTCTAACAAGTTTATAAGTTCAATCCGACTTGGTAGACAGGATCAAGGTAGCTCAGGCACAGGACCCAAGGATTCAGAAGCTTAGAGCAGAATGTGAGTCAGGACTCAGAAAAGAGATACAAATTTATGAAGATGGTACGCTTAGGTTTGGATCACGCCTATGTACGCCTAGTGGAGATATCAGACAGGAGGTTATGACAGAAGCTCACAGTTCTTAATATTCTATACACCCTAGAGGGACCAAGATGTACCAAGATATCAAGCAGCACTTCTGGTGGAACGGGATGAAGAGGAAGATAGCTAGATTTGTTTTTCGTTGCTTGGTATGTCAGCAAGTGAAGGCAGAACAGCAGAGGCCAGCTGGGTTATTGCAACCACTTCCTATCCCGGAATGGAAGTGGGAACACATCACAATGGACTTTGTGACCGGTTTACCGAGATCACCAAGTGATAAAGATGCTGTTTGGGTGATAGTAGATCGGCTTACAAAGGTGGCACACTTTCTTCCTTTCAGAGTAGCGCAATCTACAGAAAAGTTGGCAGAGTTGTATATGCAGCAGATAGTCAGGCAGCATAGAGTCCCCGTCAGCATTGTGTCAGACCGAGATACCCGCTTTATATTATATTTCTGGAAGAGCTTATATCATAGTCTGGGTACCAAGTTAAGATTTAGCACGGCTTACCATCCTCAGACAGACGGACAATCAAAAAGAATAATTCAGACCCTAGAAGATATGTTGCGAGCTTGCACCCTAGATTTTGGAGGATCTTGGGCGAGCCACCTGTACTTAGTTGAGTTTTCTTATAACAACAGTTATCAAGCCAGTATCCAGATGGCGCCATTTGAAGCACTATATGGTAAGAAGTGTAGATCGCCACTAGCATGGGATGATATCGGGGAGATGAAGATGTTAGGCTCGGAAATGATTGTTCAGACAGTTGAATTGGTTAAGAAAATTAGAGAGCGACTTCGAGTTGCGCAGGATCGGCATCATCATTGGGCGGACCAGCATCGTAGGCCGCTAGAGTTTTCTGTTGGGGACCATGTGTTCTTGCGGATCTCACCTACCCGTGGGGTCATTAGATTTAGCGTTCGCGGAAAGTTGAGTCCGCGATACGTAGGACCCTTTGTTATTCTTGATAGGATAGGCGATGTTGCTTATCGTTTATCCCTTCCACCTTTGTTACGAGAGGTGCATGACGTATTTCATGTATCTCAGTTGCGAAGGTATGTATCGGACCCAAGCCATATCCTTGATCATTTCGAGCTGGTTGTTAGTACCAACCTGTCTTACGAGGAACAGCCTGTGTCCATTTTGGACCGAAGAGAGAAGATACTCAAGAACCGAACAATTAGCCATGTCCGGGTTGCTTAGGGTCATCACTCTTTAGGGGAGTCAACGTGGGAACGTGAGGAAGATATCCGATCACGGTATCCGTACCTGTTTGACTCACAAGGTATATCTCTCTCTATATACCTTGATTGTCTTAACTCCTCATGCTTGTCACCTTATAAGTAGAATTGCTTGGTGTCGTCGATAGTTAAACATAGATATATTACTTGCTATTTGACATTGTAGAATAGGTAATTACTCAAATTACTTGTGCTCAGATTAGTCTAGCTCTGACATTTCTGTACTGCTTGGATCTGAAATTCCGAGGAAAGAATTTTTCTAAGGAGGGTAGAGATGTCACTCCCCATTCCCAGGATAAGTATTTTATACTTGTACTTCTTGAATGTATTTATTTAATATTTATGATGCATTTGTTCTGTATTTAAATTCTTCAATTTCACGCTTATTAATTTTCCTGTATTTTATTTTTTGCTTTTTTTGGCTCTTGGTTCATTTCGGTTCATGGTAAACCAACTTGGTGTGGTTTGGTTCAACATGGAAAGGAATGGATGGCTTGGATTTGGTGGAGAGAATGAATGGTGGAGATCCACTTGACCTTGATATAAAACTTCTTCTTTCATTCTCTCTCTTCATTCATTCACATTTACTCCTCCACCAAACCCTAACCCACTTGTGAGAGGCAATTACATCTTGCATACCATGAGGGATTTCATGTATCCCCATTTATTTTTAGTCCATGTTGTTCATCTTCTCTTCCCCTACAAGTTTAGGTCTTGAAGTTCTTGATTTCCATAGATGGTTGGGTGTAGATCTAAGTTTTAAGTTTTGGTTTTCATATGAATTTTAGGGTTTTGATCTATCAAACATTATTGTTTTCAAAAATAAGTGGTTCTATGTTGTAGAGAATTTAATTCTACTAAAGTTTGGCTTTTAAAAAGTTAGATTTCGATTTGTTTTGTGGAAGTTATGGAAGAAGTATTTTGTTCGTTCTATATTCATCTGCAGCAGGAGGTGCATGTCGCAGTAGGCGCATGATGGTGTCGCGAATGAGCCGCATGAGGCGCATGTCGCAGTAGGCGCATGATGGTGTCGCGAATGAGCCGCATGAGGCGCATGTCGCAGTAGGTGCATGATGGTGTCGCGAATGAGCCGCATGAGGCGCATGTCGCAGTAGCCGCATATGGTGTCGCGAATGAGCCGCATGAGGCGCATGTCGCAGTAGCCGCATATGGTGTCGCGAATGAGCCGCATGAGGCGCATGTCGCAGTAGCCGCATATGGTATCGCAGTTGGGCCGTATATGCCGCATGTCGCATTTAGTCCGCATGCATGTCGCAGAATAGGCCGCATAATGCCTATTTTGGTTGTTTCTGACTGTTATATGTCCTAATTGACAAAATTGTGGCTAGAATTTCTTCCAACTCCCAACATGAAATTTGTTGATCTTTTCTTTGGCTTCAGGAATATGTTACCAACTATTTTATACTAGTTATGGACTCGACCATGCTTAATACTAATTTGACTTTTATGCCTCGTCACGAATTGACCCCGACTGTTACTTGACTAATAATTGATCATGCGTTCCTAGTTGGAACTAAGAGACTGGCTAGTCGTCTTATTAAATTGAATGAATGAGACACGTTCATATTAATTATGAACTATTGTAATCGATTAGCCGATCCCGAATATTGACATACAGGCACACATGCAAGCTTCAATTTATTTATTTATTTTTTACAAAAGCAGCATGTGTACTTAATGGTCAAGGCATGATTATTCTGTGGTTAGTTTTGATTGTTGTATTACGCTATGTAAGACCTACAACCTAACCGCACGGGTATCGTTGTAGAGTTGGGCATATTGTACTTGTACGGAAGTACTCATTTGAATAACCATGATCTACGGCATGGAATTTCACTCAACGTAGAGACTATTAAGTTAAATAAAATAATGATTGCATGGAGAGAATGGATTCCCGGGTTCTTACATGGCAGCCCTCTTGGGACTAGTAGTGCCCGACAGGCCGGTTGGTCCCCACAGATACTGCAAATCTGCCACACGGGCAGGGAACGGTATCTGGTTATATTATCTATTGTATATGGTATATTAATGATGGGCGTCCCGCTGGGACTCGTCTAATTTATGATTGGCGCAATTAATTGACTGGGTAAACTAGCCTTGCTTGTACATAGTAAGAACTGAGGAATCCTTTATTGCATAATTTCAGGATAACTTGGAACTCACAGTAGCAAGCCGTAGTAGTTGTATAGCCATTTAAATTGATTTGTTTGTGTACTGTACATACTCTGTTACCTAACTGAGATGATCAGAATGTCAGGGCATGACGGGCCAACTTCTGTCCTTGTTTGGTTGGGAGGTTGGTTCGAAGTGTCGTGATGTTATGTGAATCCCAGTGACAAGTAGAGATCTACTTATCATATTCTCTTATTACTGGTTTTAATTCCTCATCTCGTGCTTTCCTTGTGGTACTTGCTATTGGAGGTCTAACCTATCTGGTTTTGCATGACCAGATTTAGAGCCGGTCCCCGAGGACTCAGCTTACTTCCACCTCCAAGATGGTCAATACTAGAGGGATGATCGCAGGAGGACTCGAGTGGGTTCCTTACTTCCTCGCTCGTTTTGTTATTTACTTAATACCTTGCTGTTTGGCACCGACATGTTAGTCGGATTGTCTTGTACTTACTCTTATATAATTGTAATTAAGTCAGACTGCAGCTGATAACAATTGTGTACACTTTGCTACATCATCTGGCTATGTTTTGTAAAGCCAGGTATCAAGAACATTTTGACTGAGCATTTGGGACGCCTTACTGCTTTATCCTACATGTTTTTTATTTCTGTTTCTTATTTGAATGATTGAGACAATAGATGTGAAGTGACCATAGTGAGACTTTCATGTAGTATGCACCCCCTCGTCTTTTAGACAGCATTGATCGTATTATACGGTATTCATCTACCCGTAATACGTAGCTGGCTGAGTCATCCCCCGTTCTCCAGTATTCTGGTTCTGGGGCGTGACACAACATATCATGCATTACATACTCTATATTCATTTAATATCCATACTACATAGGCTCATAGGTTACACAAAATGCATATATCGTATAGTCACTCTTCTACTTAAAATCAATACTGTACCAATTGGGCATTCAATAAATTCTAGGATTAAAGTATGTCGTAGCCCTTTGTGTTAGCTTTCCGAAACTTTAAACGGATCGCATTTTCGTGTCCGGAAGCTCCTGAAATCGCAAAAATACCGAAACACGTTCGTCTTTCGTATAGCTGACACTCAAATAATTCTACAGAAAGTTACAAAAAGAATTTGGCTTATTAAAATATATATTTGGAAAGCTACTTCGATGCGGTTCCTGTAAAAAAATGGGAAATAAATCGAAGTTCTAAGCTAAAAGGAATGACATTTCTAAGTTACTTTGGTTAATAAAAACGTGGATGAAAATTATGACGGATTTGACAAAAGAACACATATAGGCCAAGATACTTGGATACAAACATAGGTACCCAAATAAAACTCATTCTAACCATCCTAACTAAGATCAATCCACTCTCCAACCGTTATAAAACTAAATTTAAATATCTATTTAAACTATTATCATACATACATACACATGGGGTGTCCTAATTTGGGATCTATCAAGTAGGACACAAGACACATATCTAAAATCCTCAAGAGAGCTCCAAATGGCCTCAAATTTGAATCTAAATGGGATACATGCATGAGGATGGATCCTACGGATTCAAAACTAATTTATATGCAAAGAAAATCGATTTAGAGGATTGGTTTTACCTATTGGGAGTGGAATCCCAATGAAATCCTTTAGGACACGGCTCCGGTACGAAGATCCCTCAAAGTGGACACTCCTCCTTGCACTCCTCTTCCAATCCTTGGTAGCACCCTTTCCTTGGAGAATGGGAATGATTGAGGGAAGGTTTGGTGAAGGAATGATTTGATTTGGAGATCAAATCAATGGGAAGGCTCTCTAAAATTGGGGAAGAACAAAAGGAAAATAAAAGAGGCAAGATTATAATTAATGAAATGAATCATTCTCTCCTAAAGGTGGCTTCCATAAAGAGTCCATTAGGGCTAATAAAAAATGTCCTAATTGCCCCTCTCTAGTCTCATATGGTTAAGTCTAGACTAGGTTCATGTTTGGGGTCAAAATGATCTAGTTTTGAGTCTCTAACTTAACCATTCTAACATGATAAAAATTAGTTTAATTAACTAACTTAATGTTGGGGGTCTTGTGAGCCATGCTTAACTTAATATTGGGTCCCATCTAGAGTTCAAGCTGCCCGGGTCACAATACAAGTCGGAACGAGACGAAACTCAAGCCCGACTAAACAAATACAATAAAAACAATATTAAAAATATAAAATTTTCCCAAAATATTAAAATATACAAAATGACCAAAATCATAATACATCAATTTAAATATTATTAAAATAATCTAAAATTCACCAATTAATCAAAATCCTAAATAATTCAAAAGTCACAAAATGACCAAAATACCCTTAGCCTAAAAAGTTGTAAATAGTCATTCTAATCACATGGTTAGGTCCACATGGTCATGGTTAGTCTCTTAACTTAGCAAAACTAGGGATTAACTAGTTAACCATCAAAATTTCAATTCAACACTTTAAATAGTTTTAAATTGATAAAAAAATTACCAAAAATCACAACATTAGTTAAATCTTATTATCGATTAATCAAAATTATAAAAGTTCAAAATTACCCTCATTTTAGAAAAGTGGGTGTTACACGTCTACCCTACTTTTAAGGTTAAGGATTGGATGAAATATCGAACACTTTGAACCCTAAGAACCCATGGCTCTGTTGCATAATTTATATACAAGCCTTCATCCTTCGTCTTTATTGAACCGCCCAAGTTCGATCAAGATGGAGTCGCATATGTTGTTTGGGCCGTATGACCCTCTCACATCCGAGCCGCATATGGCGTGTCCTGTGTTTGCGCCGCATGAGAAGGATTTGAGCCGCAGGAGCACTTCTGGATATGAACCGTATGAAGTCTCCTTTGAACGGGGCCGTATATGTTCCTGACGAGCTGGACCGCATAAAACTTTGCTAAGTCGCGCCGCATAAGCTCTTTTGCTAGATAGAACCGCATAAGTTCAACCGAACCGCATAAGCTATCGAATCAGTGTCACATGGAACTCCTAACTGAATTGGGCTGCATGAGGCTGTGTTGACCCGAGCCGCATGGGCTCTATTGAAGCCGTGCCGCATGAAACCCAGCTGAATTGGGCCACATAAGGCTTCGTTGATCCGAGCCGCATAGGCTCATAGGAGCTTCTTTTAAGAAACTTTGAGTGGTTTTAATTTAACCATCTTTTAATCCTGTTTCTTTTGTCCTTTTTCAGTGAACCTCCCAACCAATCCGGCAGGAGAGCTTTTGGTAGGTTCATCACAATTTGCCATGGGTGTGTGGCTTGATGGCTTAATTCGACATGTGACGGATCATCTTCCCACTAGTGAGCCTTTGGAGAAGTTGGCTGCCATCATTAACCAGCCTTTCCACTTTTTTTATACTATGATGAATTCGGGGAGACTGGACGGAGAATATCTGAAGCCAACCTTTCTCTTCGGGGATGCTTTATCCATAAAGAACCCCCGAGTGCTGGACATTTTTGAGAGCTGGGACTTTATTATGGACGGGGTGGAGATCCATATTCCCGAGATGGAACAACATTTTTCCCTCTCGTGGTTCAATATGGTACCGTTGAGCAGGAAAATGGTGGGCTCCCTAACTCCAACCCAATCGGGGATGTTTGTGGGCAACATCCACTATAATAGGAATACGGGGTCAGCATGTGCGGGCAGGGACTCGGTCATTTGGGGTGTGTTGGGACTGATTTCGGGTACCTTCATAAACGTATCCGGTCCTAATTACACTTTTACTCTAGCTGATACCGTCATGAATCAGCTCGCGCACAAGGGGTCATATCCTGTTGGTAGGTTGTCTCTGCCGAACTGGATAAACCCCATCCCTACGTGGGTCAACCTTACCTCATGGATCCTGAGGAAGTACGAGGAATTCCTTCGGGAGATTGACCTCTATTATGCCATCCGGGGCTCCTGTTACGGGTTACCCATTAACAAGCCGTTGTTCATGGCTCTTTTGAAGATGTATAACCGGCGTACGGGGACTTTCTTCGCGCCCGGAGGGGAGTTGGGACTTGCTCTCCATGAAATACATGCTGTTTCTAAGCTGCCGTAGGGGGGCGAGGCCTTTGAAGTATATACCCCGACAAACGAAGAATTCGAGGATCTGGATCGATGATTCCTAGGTTTCGTTGCCGTGTACCGGGAACTGCTGTACCACCACAGTATTTGTCACCAAGCGGCTATCAAGAAGAATAATAGTTCAGAAGGGAATGCTCCTCTTCCTACGTCTTGGGTCTCGTATCTTTTCCAATTCAGTCCCTCTGGCCGGGTTTTTTCTCGAGGTCCTCAGTCCCAGGAGGAGATAAGTCACTTGATGTCTACTGCCAAGAGGTCAAGGTCCACCAGAGACAGATTTAGGAGTCGTACTGACTCCTTCAGCTATTTCCACCACGGTACTCGGCAGATGTCTGAGAAAGCACTCTTGGCCGGATTCTTGATGGTGTGGCTACATAATTGCGTAGTCTCAGGAGGGGCTGGTTCCATTGAAAGGATCAGCCGCCACTTTATTCTTTCGGCCGTGAAGCTGGTCTTCAGAGTCAGACTGGCCCTTCTTCCGGCCATGGTATGTAGCATACACCACGACCTCCGCACCTTTTCGTCTAAAGTCATTGCTCGCAAGACGACACTAGACTTTGAGCGGATAGAGCTATCCTACCATTATCTAATGGGGTGGCTATTGATGCATTATCGGTCGTTGATGAGGCCCGGAACAGAAGATGATGTCACTGTTGATGACGCCTTCCTTTTCTGATACCGTCGTCAGCCTTGGGAATACGACACCATGCCAGCATATCGGAGGGCGTTGGCGAGAGTTGACGGGTCCGATTTCTTTGTGTCTCTTCCTCAATTTACTGCTAGAGAAGTGAGGGGTGTACATATTGACGGCATTGAATCTCCCCTCTTCTTATCTGAGAAACTGCTTCTTTGGCTGCGCAATATTCGTCCAGCGCACCAAGTATATCGTTATCAAAATAACATATACCTGGAGGCTTATTTGCCCAGCAGGTTTTCCCGTCAGTTTGGGTATAGACAGCAGTTCCTTGATTGGCCCAGTGCTTGCCTGGGCTTTGAAGGCAGTATCCTCGATGGTATCAGGGCTTGGCATTATTACAATACGGTCCATACCCGAGCCAGCTTTTCGGTCCCTGATGTTAAGACGTCAGGAGAGATTTTATACATGGCGGCCCTCTATCATGTTGCGGCGAGCAAGCCTCCTGTTAACTTTGACATGAGTACCAGCTTTATTATTGGTACTGGCTTGGCAGAGAAGCCCGAGGGATCCAAGAAGAGGAAGAGAAGGGCGAATAGGGTTTCTGTGTCGGACTCGGAGTCCACCACGGCGGGCGAAGAGATGATGAGCAGGATGCTGATGATTCATCGTATTCCTCGGACGAGGAGGTATGGGACCAGCTACCTATCATGACGAACGAAGATGTGGAGGATCAACCACCTGCTGTGCTTGGTCCTTCATGCAAATGGAGCAGGCATATGTCTACTGATGATGGCAGAACCTACTCCACGAAGCGGGCTGCGGTAAGACGTCGCATGCTGTTTATTGATGATGTTGACGCTGTTTCTGAGGTGATTTGAATTTCAACTATCTTTCCCTTATTTTTCTAAACTATGGCCTAATCATTTTTCTTTTACTCTTTATAGGCATCAGAGGAGTCTGCTTCTCGGGACCCGATTGCCGAGGTCGATCCGGTCATGTCCAATTTGGTCAAGGATGTGTGCACCGCTATCATCTCTGCTGGGGTTATTTCAGAGGCGGCCGAAGAGTCTCACCTTGCTGAGACCTCAACCAATGGGGATGGGGGCTCTACTGCGCCTGTCCCTGAGACATCTGAATTTCAACAGAATGACACTGACCTGGCTGGCTCCCTTTCAGGGGCGGCTGGGACAGAGAAACCAGTTGAATTTGACTTGAAAGTCGCGGGTGGAGAGACTATGCCAGCTGCGAACGAGCCGCAGCCTCCATGCTCTTCCCCTGGTAAGATAAGCCAAATCTTAACTTGTGATGAAACCTATTTGCTCCATCATCCTGTCCTTCGAGTTACGCCGATTGATGGTTGCTTTGGATGTGCAGGTCCTACCTTTTTATTGTCGGTGACGGACATTGCCGGGGCGGACTCTACCGGAGGGGATCTGATGGAAGCACGTGTGCCTCCTTCTTTTCCAACCTATATTGAGCGGCCTCCAGCTGGGTCGACTTCGGGAGCCCAAGTGGCGATGCTTCCTGCGTCCTCCTCTGCGAATATGGTCTCGGGGGTTAACCTTTCCGCCCTACCAAGTATCCAAGCTCTTCGGGCGGCGAAAGAGGAGCTAGCCGCCATTCATGCATCTTTTCGTACAGAATTCGTTTCCCTGGTGGCGGGGATGGTAAGTTCTGATACTACTCCTTCGGTACTGCCCGCCACACTTCCTTTGACGTCGTCCTCTACAGAAGTTTTGGATGATGTGTCCCAGGATGTGGTTGACAGCTTTCACCGTCACCTGAAGAGAGGGATCGAGGCAGCTGTGGAGAGGGAGACTCCCTTTGTTATTGCCCGTCAATGCACCGGTGGCCAGATTAATATCCTTAGAACACTCCCTGGTGGGGCGGGACTAGCTGCGCTTCTGGAGCCTAAGTTGCTAGAGGCTGATCGTCTTGTGGCCCAGTTTCGTGTACTGCAGCAAGCTGATCTATCAGTTGTAATAGATCAAGAGCGTACTTTCCTCACGACCACGGTGGAGAAGGTGAGGCTTGCTCGGGAATCGATCAAGCCAACTATATTGAAGGACCGTCGGGATCTGACTCAGTTGTACGATCAATGGAGCCGTCGGACTGAAGATTGCGCAACTCGGGAAGCGACTGCCTCCCGCGGGGTAACTGACACCCGAGAGCAGATCCTCGAGCTCTAGAGAAAGCTGGCCTTCCTGGAGTCCGAGCTCGAAGCTGTCCATACTGAGAAAGGGGTTGCTATTCAGGAGGCTGATATATTTAATAGAGCTTCTGCCAATCCGGAACTTGCCCTGAAGAAGATGGAGAATGACTGGCAGGCATATATGTACTTGAGTGATGCGGAACAGTTGTCCCAGGAGGCTGAGCGCCGAGCTAGACAAAGGCTTGAGCGGGGTACTGCCTTGGTGAGAAATCGCCTCTTGGAATTGTGTAATGCCAAACTATAGTCGGCCTTTCCTTCTTTTGTTTCTGTTCTCTTTTTTTTCGAGAGGGACGTGGTCCCAAAACATGTAATGCTTTTTCAACTTTCAAATAAATATTACTTTCGATTCTACCCTTTATTTGTATTGTTTGTTGTGCCTGTGGTATTATGGTGGTGTTTGCCCCGCATGGGAGACTTGTCCGTGGACCTGTTACCCCTGGCATACCTTGGTTTTAGGTAAGGGTAACAAGTTTGATTGGGGATATCTAGAACGGTTCCACAATAAAGTTGTCATGGATGTTTCGAGTATCGGGAAAAAGAATGCCATGGAGCAGTTGGGCTCTCGGGGCATGATGAAAAAAGGTGGGCCTGTGCTGAGAAGCTTAGCACATGACATTTTATGGGCCTATTATCCTTGGCGTACCCTGGGTTAGGATACAGATAATAGGATGAAATAGAACAAATATGCTTACTCAGAGGTAATGAGGACATGGCAAGCATGAAGATTTTCTTACCGCAGAATCTTCCTACTCAGAGGTAATGAGGACATGGCAGGAGTGGACCCAACGGAGGATATTTGTGGACTTACTATCCTTGGCGTACTCCAGTTGTGGGTACAGATAGTAAGTCAAAAGGGAATCAACATACTTACTCAGAGGTAATGAGGACATGGCAAGCATGAGGGTTTCTTCGACGGAGCCTTCCCACTCAGAGGTAATGAGGACATGGTAGGAGTGGGCTAAATAAAGGGGGGTACGTAGAACGACTCAGAGGTAATGAGGACATGGAAGTTCTACGTAGAGGGGTGATTTGTTTTTGGCAGAATTGAGACGACTCAGAGGTAATATCGACATGGTCGTTTTAGAAATTTGTGGATCTGTTACCCCTTTTATGTGCACTGGGAGTGCAGGTAGTGGATCATGAGGAAGGAGCTCTTTCAGGAAGAAATTTCAGAGGTATGGTTATACATAAGTTTCTCCCAAAAGAGTGACCGGGATGTAAGTTTAGGGGTGCCAGCGGGTACATAACTCGACAATCCGGGAATTTTGGAATCGAAATGTAAGTTCAGAGGTACCAACAGGTACATGACTCGATAATCTGGGATTTTTGTGGAAGGAGGATGTGAGTTCAGCGGTATCAGAGGGTACATGACTCAGCAATCTGGAATTTTGTGGATATGAGTTCAGCGGTACCAGCGAGTACATGACTCAAAAATCTGGGATTTGGAGAATGTGAGTTCATTGGTACCTGAGGGTACGTGACTCGGTGATCTGGAATATGGTAAATGTGAGTTCAGCGGTACCAGCGGGTACATAACTCGATAATCTGGAAGATTATGAGTTCAGCGGTACGGGAGGGTACATGACTCAATAATCTGGAAGTTTGTGGCTATGAGTTCAGCGGTACCAGCGGGTACATGACTCAATAATCTAAAATTTTATGAATGTGAGTTCAGCGGTACCAGCAGGTACATGACTCGATAATCTGGAAAATATTATTTACACATAATACTTCTTTAGGAACTTGCCGTTGACGGGCAGCATGAGCAAGTCTCCATTTTGTTTTGCGAGGCGGTAAGCACCGTTGGAGAATACAGCCTCAATGATAAATGGGCCTTCCCACTTTGGTTGGAATTTGCCGACGGTTTTGTGACTCATGACCATCGGCCTTCGGACTGCCAGAACGAGATCGTCCACTTGGAATGTTCTGATCTTCACTTTCTTGTTGAAGGCTCCAGAGATGCGTGCTTGGTATAGCTCGATCAGTTGCTGAGCCAAGAGGCGCTTTTCATCTAAGGCCTCCAACTCTTGTAGTCAGCGACGGTAGTTATCATCTGTCGTCAATTGGTAAGTAAGGGCGACGCAGAGTGAGGGTATTTGAGTTTCCAATGGGAGGACTGTCTCACTCCCGTATACCAGAGAAAATGGCGTGTTCCCAGTGGCTGTTCGGACTGTAGTACGGTACGCCCATAAGCATTCGCCATCTCGTTCCAGCCGTGCTTGTTGGAAGACACAAACTTCTTGAGAAGTTTGATGATTGTTTTGTTGAATGCCTCTGCCAACCCATTTGCTGCCGGATTGTATGGTGTCGAAGAAATATTCTGGCTGCGATGCTTGTCGCATAACCGATAGAAGGCGTAGCTTACAAACTGCGGACCATTATCATGGATGATCCTTTCGGGCAGTCCAAAGCAATAGATGACGTGATGCTTGAAAAAGCTGATCACGTTTGAAGTCTTTACTTCTGCGAACGGAATAGCTTCCGCCCATTTGGAGAAGTAATCCATGATCGCGAGTATGAAGCGATGTCCTCGGGAGAAAGGTGGAGTGATTGGACCGATAATGTCCATTTCCCATGCTTCAAATGGCCAAGACGCCACCGTCGGAGGTAGAAACTCGGTTGGTTGGTGGATGAAGTCCGCGTGGACTTGGCAGGCTTTGTATTTTCTTGCATAGTCTATCGCATCTGCTACTATCGTGGGCCAGTAGTAGCCCATTTGGCAAAGTCGGTCTTACAATTTTGGGCCAGACTGATGGGCCCCACAGACACCGTCATGAGCTTCGCGTACGGCTTCTTTCGCTTCTGTGTTTGACAGACATCGAAGCAGTAATCCATCGTAGGATCGGCGATACAGCATTTTCGTCTCTGTGTCGTAAAAGAATCTGAGAGAATGCCTTCTGATGGAAGTGGCTTCCTTTGGGTTCTCGGGCAGGATGTCGTAGACTACAAAGTCTATGAATGGTTGTCTCCAGTCTGGCGCTTCGTCGATCGTTTGAGCAGAATAACTTGCCACGACTTGAACGTTGTTCTTGGGACAGACCAGTTCGTAGCCTATCACATCCACCGATTGATGAGCATAGTTTGGAACCGCTAGGGAAGCGGCATGACCTGCTAGGGCATCGGCTTCAATATTTTAGAGTCTGGGAATGTGTTCGATAAAGAATCCCTTAAATGACGAAATAATGTTGATCACTATTTGGTGATAGGGAATCATGTCCTCATGGCAGACTTCGTACGAACCCCGGATCTGATTGACAATTAACTGCAAATTGCCGTATGCTTCAAGATATTCTACCCCCAGCTCTCTCGCAAGTTGGAGGCCAATGACCAACGCGTTGTACTCGGCTACATTGTTAGAGCAGGGCTCTGTGAGGGAGTAAGCACGATTGATCACCAACTCGGAAGGAGAAACCAGCACCACCCCGACTCCGACGACGATATTACCCTTAGGTCCGGTCCTTGAGGCGTCGTCGAAGAATATTCGCCATATATCATCATGAGAGGTTGCATGCGAGTCGGAGACCTCATCTGGGATTTCTTCATATATTCTGGACAACTCCGAGCTTGGGTGGGCTGCTAAAAAGTCTGCCAGAGCTTGACCTTTAACAGTCTTTTGCGGGACGAAGATCATATGATAAGGAGATAGCAATATTTCCCATGTGGCGAGGCAGGAGATGAGTGCTCCTGGTTTCCTCGTGAGGACCCTGAGAGGATTGACTCATGAAATCACATGTATGGTTTGTCCTGTGACATAGTGCCGCATCTTTTGCATGGCGAACACCAGGGCGAGGCATTCCTTCTCCACGGCGGTGTATCGGTGCTCTGGCCCAATCATCATTCGGCTGAGATAATATATAGCTTGTTTATGGCCCGTATTGTTGTTTTGTGCCAGCAGCGCGTCGAGGGAATGCTCCATTGCTCGTACATATAGCAAGAATGGTTTCCCAGCGACCGGGGCCACCAGGACTGGTGGGTTCGACAAATATTCTTTGATGCTGTCGAAGGCACGTTGGCATTCTTCATCCCATACGAACGAGACGCCTTTCTTCATGAGATGGGTGAATGGCCGACATTGCCCGAAAAGGTTTGAAATAAATCTCCTGATGTACGCTAGCCTCCCTTGAAGGCCTCTGAGTTCGCAGAGATTTCTCGGAGGACCCATCTCTATAATTGCCTTCGTCTTTTCAGGGTCTAAGTGAATTCCCTAGGCAGTAATAATAAAACCCAGGAATTTTTTACTGGATACGCCCAAGATGGATTTTGTGGGATTCATCTTCAGGTTGTGTGCTCGCATCAGGTTGAACATTGTCCTCAGATCATGCAGGTGGTCTCCCTTATAGCGGCTCTTGACGGCGATGTCATCAACATAGCAGTCCACAGTCTTGCGTAAGTGGTCTCTGAAGATGATACTCATGGCTCTTTGATATGTGGCGCCAGCATTCTTTAAACCGAAAGGCATGACTGTGTAGCAGTATGTGCCAATCGGTGTTCAAAATGATGTATGTTTTTTATCGTCAGGAGACATCTTGATTTGGTTGTAACCCGAGAAACCATCCAAGAATGATATGCGTTTGAAGTCGCATGTGTTGTCAATCATGATGTCTGTGATAGGGAGGGGGAATTCATCTTTGGGACATGCCTCGTTCAGATTGTGGAAGTCGATGCAGATTCAGATCTTTCCGTTCTTCTTGAGGACCGGTACTATGTTGGCGACCCAGTCTGGATGTTGTTCTTCACGAATGAAGCCGCTGGCTATCAATTTGTTGACTTCGGCTTCGATCGCATCCATGATGCCTGGGCGAAAGTGCCGCTGTTGTTGTTTGACCGGCTTTGCATCTGGCCGAATGTTGAGCTTGTGAAGGGCAACTTCGGGGTTTAGTCCTGGCATGTCTTCGTAGCTCCAGGCGAACACATTAATATATTCTTTGGCAAGTTCCAGCAGCGATTCTCGCTCTTCGTCTGTTAGGCTTTTACTGACGAAGATTGGTTTTGGAGAAGATTCGCTGTCGAGGTCGACCTGTATAACCTCAGTAGGGGGTTCTCTCTCTTCGAACCGCTTTTCCTATTGTGTATCCAGCTGTTGGGCCCACGGCTCTAACTCGAGGATTTTAGGAATGTCTTCATCTTCTTTGTAAGCGTCAACGAATGCCATATTGACTGACAAGACTTATCTGAATACGTCTCTGATGCTGGTATCCGAATCAGAAGTTGGTGACTCGGTTGAATGTGAATGCCAGTCGCATTCCTCATCTGAACTTTCAGGTGTCGTTGTGGACGTGACATACCCTAATCCACATCGGGTCTTGTTGTAGTAATCTCATGGTTTTCCAGCCGGGACTGACGACTTTAAAGGCAGTCGTCGACCAGTGCTGTAGTTCAAGCCTGGCGTGGTCTCCAGATCATACCCCTATTTTTGTATGAGATATTTGGATTGGGGGCTATACAGATAAAGAGGCAGTCTTCCGGCATCTGATTCGAGATCGACCTTCTCTATGGTGAAGGGCTGTGGGTCGTCCTTCCGGCCGAAGATGATTGGATGGTCCCCTCCCTCGATTATGCGGTAAGCGTCTTCCACTGGAGTAAGCTGGTTTGTGGTGTAAACATATGTCATCTGTGTGTGTAGGTGAGTGCCTATACCGTGTTCCATAGCATACACTGTACAAAGCTTATTAAGCTCGAGGTAGTTCAAAGATAGCCCTTTATTGATGAAGTAAGGTATCTTTTCTAGCGGGATTACATCATCTGCGGAGGGAACATCAGTGTGGGCAGCCACATATTTGGCCAGCTCCGGTTCTTCTTCGGTCACCCCATGTATAAATGAAGACTGAGAGAATGACCTGGGCAGCTTGATCATCAGGGGTTCTGTTGGTGGAGCCAAGCGTGGAGTTGTTGGCAAACTAGCGACCCCCAGTTTGGTACTCGATGCTGGACGGGGAGTAGTCGGCTCGCTAGCGACCCCCAGTAGTGTGGATGATGAATCACCCACTGTAGCAGATTTTGTCTTCAAACGGGTTCCATGGAAAACTCCGGTGGAGGACAACCGTTTAGATGACAGCTTTTTAGTCACAGTGGTTGAAATCTTCGGGCTGAAAACATTTATCTTCTTCCCTCTCCCATCAGCGAAGATTTTTTGAGTAGATTTGTAGGAGACAACAGGAGGCGCCTCGTCTTCTGAGCTTATTCGTTGTAGTCTTTGGAAGACAGACCGCCGGTCTTCTTGTACTGTTGCATTGTTGCAAGAGCATTTGACAATGATTTGGGTGCAGTGACGTCCGTAGGAAGACTCTTTGCACACCGAGGCCTCTTCCCTTTTCTTGCGTTTGTGGAGGATAACCTCACGCAAGTCTGATG
Source organism: Iris pallida (assembly GCA_029216955.1). Lineage (NCBI taxonomy): Eukaryota > Viridiplantae > Streptophyta > Magnoliopsida > Asparagales > Iridaceae > Iris > Iris pallida. The sequence goes on from JANAVB010002600.1 coordinate 2,521,090, forward strand.
GGTCTGGAACGACTATGTTTGCTCCCTTAGTTTTGGGAGACTTTTGGGAACCGCTCTGTCCAGTCGTCGTCGGGGGCGGGACTCGAGTGGTTCTGTGCAACTTCCCATCAGAGGCCCGTATAAGGGTATGTGGAGCGCTCGTATGGTTAGAGGTTGGGACAGTCGACTGAGCTTGCCAAGCTCGCGCTCCTCTTGACTTCTTCACTCTAGCGCCCGAAGGCGTATAGTAGGAAGAGTCAGAGTGATGTTGTAGAGAGTCAGATATATTCTCTTGGGCACATGAGAGATCAGGACCATAGGAGAGGCGATCAAAGACTGAGCCTGAGCTGCATGAAGCAGGCAGTATGCGGCTAGAGTCAACAGTCTTCATGCGGCTGGCAGTTGTGGCCGCATAGGCTTTCTTCATGCGGCTGGAAGTCTCGGCCGTATGTGTTTTCTCCATGTGGCTGTAAGATCTGGCCGCATAGACATTCTTCATGCGGCTGGCAGTTTCAGCCGCATGAGCATCATGCATACGGCTGGCAGTCTTGGCCGAATGAGTGTTCGGCTTCCTCTTGGAGCACATAGAATCACTATTTGTCCCTACAAGTCCAGCATCGTAGTACTTTCTTCTGCCGGACTTGGGGACAACAGAGTCCTCTATGGCTTGAAGTGGGTCCGCATGAGAATCGTCTTCGCCATCTTGGGTAGCAGAGAGTACTCCGTCCAGGGCTTGGGAAGGAGCAACTGATTTTGGCCTCTACTCCCTACGAGCCTTCTCGGAGAGCATTTCTTCAAACACCTGTTGGTCGAAGTGGACGACCATCTTCTGTGGCGTAGAACCAAATTGGCTGCATTCGATTGCGTCACCAACTCCTCAGCTGTGGAGAAGTTTGTCCCCAGCAGAGTCACCATCGTGTTTTCCATGAAATATAAAAGAACAGAATAATTATCGGAGGACTGGACTTTTACCTCACAATACAAACTCGCTTGTACAAAGAAAGCCTAGGAACGAAAACCTAGGTACAGCAATCTAAGTACAATTGTTTATTTTAGATTCTGGAGGGTGACGATAGAGGCTCGGGAAAGCGCGACAGCTCTGCCTTACTCCTTGGACGATCGGGTGCAGCCTTGGCTCTATAGAAGAACTACTTGGCGTTGATGAAGAAATGCTCTCCTTTCGATCTTTGTATATTCTCTCTCTGGCTCTCTGGATCTCTGTTTCTTCTTTTTTTAAAAATCAGAGGATCTCCTCTTTCGCAAGGGAATGGCACCTTGCTATTTATAGAGTGGGAGGGATCACTAGGGTTTACAATGATTTCCCTTTCTCAAAAGTCGGCAGCTAAGGATCAATGAATCTGGGCCGTTCATCTTGAATATAATATATTTGAGCAATTAATGTGATTGCATCAAATCTTTTGTGGGTAATTAATGATGATTGACATAAATCCTCATGATTTGTCATGCCAATCTCTGATTTCCTGCCACGTATCATTGATTTGTTTGATTGCAAATGATCTGATTTGATCCCAATATTTTATTAGGATTTGTTGATGGATTTCGATCGATTTGATGCCTCGTATCCCACTATCATGCCGCGTGTCTTAACTGCGAGCCACTGAGGAAATCTGAGCCGCGTGAGGATTACTCCCTATTGGGCCGCATAAGGCTGACCACGTGTCAAGGCTACTTGGGAGTGGCCCCTGAACATTTGAACCACATGGTGATGATTTGAGCCGCATGAGCGTAGGTGACCGTATGATGGGTGCCTTCTTCGTGAGCCGCATGGAGATAGTCCTTGTGAGCCATATGAGGTAGCCTCTGCTTGAGCCGCATAAGATAGCTTCGGCCTGAGCTGCATGGGGTGGTCTCTGCCTGAGCCGCATGCGACTGTCCACGTGTCATTACCGCATGAAGGTTTCTGGATTTTGGGGGATCGTGTCAGAGATTTCCTTCATTTCCCTAGGAGTCTGCCGTTATGACGGAGTCATTATTGTTTCTTTGTGTCAGAGCTGTCATTTGTCAGAGCTGTCAGCCGTCAAGGCATTTAATGCAGTAAAGGACAAAGGGAAGATCTGTTTGCAGGCCACGTGGTGTAGAAGCATGGAATTTCTGAACCCGAAAGTCTATGCACCAGACTACATGTGCCAAAGCTTGGACAAAGGGCTTCACAGCAAAAAGCAACAAATATAGACATCGAAAGAGGACTTTTTATTAACATATAAAAGTCTATTACATGTCTAAGGAAGATTGTACAAAGGGGAATTTCTACAAAAAAAGGATCCTAAGTCTACAAGCCAGCAGCCATTATGTACCCTCAAGTAGGCACAGCAATCAACATGCGACCTCAGCCAGGCGCATCCCACCATGCACCCTCAGCAAGGCGCATCCTTTCAGCAGCTCAGTTATGTGCATCCCCAGTTATGTGCATCCCTTCAGCAGCCCAGTTATGTGCCGCTCTTCCAGCCAGGCTCACCTGGCCGAGCAGGATGAGGGTGGCATTTAACCCCCCCAACCAGAGAAAGAGCCTCAAAAGCCAAAGGAAGACGGTCGGGACACCGCCATTCCGATCTACGGCTCTTCCGGAGTAACGGAGACGAGGCCCGTACATCCCTATCTTTGGATGCAACAGGCACCTTCCGCCTGCCTCGGAAGCCCTCGACTCCATCTTTTGGATGTAACAGTCACCTTCAAGTGCATCAACGAAGACACTGCATCGCATCTTCACCCTCGGAAGCATCTCGTCAACAGAATGCATTCGAGCACACAAGTTCATGTTGGAAAGTCGTGAGAGAACGAGAGGCCAACCCTCTCTCCATACCACTATTTATAGGCTGGGCAAATCAAACCCATGCGCCAAGTGGATGGCTCTCCGAATTCTGTACAATAAATTTGCATTAAATGGATGAGCCAGACGCTTCGAATTTAGCCAAGTCAAAACTGCTATTTAAAGCACTCGAAGAACGTAACAGTTGCACCATCAAAGACGTCTCACGAAGCAGACGCGCCCTTTATATAAAGTACATCACACAGAAGCGCCCTTCTACATCAAGCGCATCACACAGACGTGCCCTTCAGTACCAAGCGCATCACAGGGGATGCGCCTCCATGCGTCCCCATACGCCTAGTAGAACGCCAACCGACGCGCCCACTCAGCTGTCCATCGAATGTCACAAACATTAAATGCTGAACTGACAGAGTTGGCAGCACGCCTCCCAAAGTCTGAACAGTCGGCAGCTTTTTCAGAAGACGAAGCATCGCCAACGTCAGCATCATCATTACTCCCCTCCGACGGCTACTGCCACGTGGCCACCCAACCATCTCGCATGCGCCTTCGCGACCATGCGCCCAAATCTGCATATGCCTCAAAAGCTGTACGCCTCAGACTTTTTACTGATCCCTAAAGACAGAAGGAAAGTCACTGATACAACCCTGCATGCGCCTCAAAAGCCATGCGCCCCAGACTTCTTCCTGATCCCAAAAGACAGGAGTAAAGTCACTACTGAAGCTCTGCATGCGCCTCAAAAGCCATGCGCCCAGAATGGTTCGTGACTCCTAAAGGTTACGAGCCAAAGTCTCCTCATGCGCCCAATCCTAGGCGCGTCCTACCAGATCATTCCCCCCACCAAATCCAAGATCTCCGAGCCATGGGTCAATGACACGTGTCCTTTGACTCAACTCATCCACGATCTCAGCAACAGAAAGATCTTCTTCCCTGCTACGTGACGGTTCACAACAGCAACATGAAGATGTCAACCCCCTCGATCAGGGCGCATCGTCTATGCGCCTCCATCAGCAATCAAAACGTGGCATCCCCGCGTACAGACGTATCCTACATATGCGCGCATGAGCAGCCAGCCTGCAAAACTATAAGTAGAGGGATCATCTCCTTCTTACACACACAGACAGAACACCCAACGAACAAACATACCACCAGAGAGGCATATACAGACACTCAACGTCTTCCTCCTCTCAGCAAGCTCCAGCACCCAGAGCAATCCAAACCTTCAGAGAACTGATAACCGTTGTCAGATCGTCAACGGAGTCAACGTATTACCACTCACTCCATCGGCACAAGGAACCCAGATAAACAAAAGTGTACTCCTAGGTCTACATTTAAGTCCTATATTGTAACACTGTTCTGTTTGTATTAAAATTTGCAATAAAAGAATTTTAATGGCAAACAAGCTGGCGACTCTGCTGGGGAACTCTTTCTCCTCCAACGAGAAAGCTATGTCGCAATCCGACGACGTGAAGGTGGGCTCCTCCCACAAGACGCTGGTCGTACGCCTCAATCAACAGGCGTATGAGGAGTTTATCTCTGAAGGAAGTGCGAGTCCTTCGAAGCGGCTGCCAAAGCTGAAGAAGACCCGCCGAGTCTGGGTGCGCAAGGTCGACGCCTCGGGCACCACCACCGAAGGGGGTGCGCCAATCCAGCCTTTCCTTTCTGCTGACGTCCTCAGCAACCAAGATGCGCCCGCTGGTGCAGCGCATCTCTCGGGGAAACGTGCGGCTAACTACATTCCCCATCCGTCTCTCTCTCAGGCGAGGAAGATGCGTCGATGGAGCAAGGGCGCAGCCAATACCCCGCGCATCACCTCTGATGCGCCACAGAAGTTCTCTGTCTTTGACAGACTCACTCGCTGTAGTGGCGAGAAGAATTTGGATTCTGAGTACTACGCGTCCCAGCAGCCTGGTAAGAAGAAGTCCAAGACAGTACGGGCCATGCGTCCCAAACGTGCTATGCCAGCAACAAGCCAGAAGCAGGTGCTCACAATCATGCGCGCTGCTGATGGTAAGTTGTACAAGGTCGACTCGAGTGCTGCGGCGCCGAGAACGAGTCGACCTTCAAAGCCCTTGCCTCACTTGGACGCATCTACTGCGTGCACAACCAAGTCGAGCAAGGCAAATCCAGTGGTCTTCAACTCCCGCGCCTCCTCCGGTTGTACGTTTGAGGTCCGTTCAAGTCACTCCAAAAGCTGTGGTCCCCCCACTACTGATCGGGATACCTGTTTGGTATTAGATCAGGGGGCGCAACACTCACTTGACCACCCCGGCGCTTGGCCTTGCCATGCGCTTGAAGGGGGTGCGAAGGTGGCACTCTCCTCCAACGATCTGCGTAACATGATTACTCACAAGCACCGATCAGGAGAGTTAACTGACAAGCACGATGCGCCTCTCACGGGGCATACTTGTGCTGTGGTCACCATCAATTGCTGTTGCAAAGAGGTAGTCCCACCAAGGCAGTCGGTGTTCCAGTGGCTGCAATCATCGACACCCCTCCGACGTCGCCTCGGAAAGAAGGTGTCAACAGAAGAGGAACCAATGGTTGCTTCATGCAACGTGATCTCCAATTCCTCGTCAGTCCGAAAGGCGACTGGCAGTCTCTTTTCCTCGTCCAAGAGCCAGCCGAGGAAAACCAAGACAGCTGTCTCATCCTCCGGAGTGTTCGAAGGCACTCGAGCAAGGAAGAAGTTCTTGGAGGAAGCTGGGGGTAGTCAGACCCTTGTCGAGCCTCCTTCCGAAGACGAATATGTCCAAAGCACACTTAGGGCAGATCCTCGAGGCGAAGTAAGCCTCCCAGAAGCCCCTGAAGACGAGGATATTCCCCAGAACATAGCTGGGGGTAGCCTAGCACTTGTGGACCCGAGTTCCAGAGACGAAGATGCCCTTCAAAACGGAGCTGAGGGTAATCAGGCCCTTGCAGATGCGCCTGTGGTGAATGTTCTCCCGAACATAGCCGGGGGTAGCCTAGACGAAGCTTCAGGAGAGGCAACTCCCCTACAAGGGAGTGAGGCCGAGAGTGAGGCCTCAACTCATCCATCCACTCCTGGCCGTGTCATGACAGTGAACGTGACTGAGACTGATGTCGAGTCTGATGTGCTGCCAACAGACCTCGTCCAGCGCATAGATACCCTGGAGGGAGGACTCAAAACCCTCTATTCCTCCATGCAAACACTGACTCAAGCAGTGTTTGAAATACGGTCAGCTTTGACCAGGACACCTTCTGCCGGTCCCGACCCTAGGGCCAACGGAGAATCGAGTGTACCCCTTCAACGGGTATCCTCGGACGCAAATCGTCGAGAAGCACCTCGGACGTCGGAGCCCTCAAATGCTCAACATCCGGTGGTGTCACCTTCCCCGACTACCAGCTCCACGAAAGACGTGGTCGAGATGATCAGGGACCGACGCGAGCGCTTTGAGTCCAAGACGAGACAAGAAGAGCGCCAGAAAATGGGCATCCCCAGCCTTATTCCCTCGAGTGGAACAAGGTGGTTTATCCTCCAAAGTATAAACCATAAACACTGATGCCGTACGACGGAAAGGACTCTCCTCGTCGCTACCTGACGTATTTCCAGTCTCAGACGGGACATCTTTCGAAGGAGGATGCGCTTCTTACCAGCATATTTGTCGGGGCACTCAAAGGAGTGGTGTAGCACCCAGTTTTCCAAATGAGAGTAATTTTGAAATTTCGTGTTTATAATTATTTTAATAATGATATTTAATTCATGATATAATTTTTGGTGATTTTAAATTATTTTAAAATTATTTAAATCAATGACTTGTGGTTTTGACGTTTTGCTAGTGAAACCCTAGAGACTGTTTGACCTAGAGCCTAACCATGTGATTATGATATTTTAATGTCATTTTTGGCCAAAGGATATTTTTGCATTTGACATCTTTGAATTATTTTGATATTATTTTATTATTTATGATATTGTTTTGGGGTTATTTGAGTCGGGTTCGAATTTCAACTCAATCCGACTTGAAACGGGGACCCGGGGGTAGTTTGACTCTAGTGGGACCCACACACTAGTTAGGCATGGCCCACATGATATTAATTTTAGTCCACATGATAGAAATATTTTAGTTAGAGGTTAGACTAATTATTATGGATAAGGTTAGTGTGATTAGAGACTTTAGAATGACTAATTTAGCCCCAACCAATTAGCCCTTTCCTAATACTCATAGAATAGGTTAGTGGGGGCATTTTGGACTTTTCCTAATAGGACAAAACCACCTTTATGGCCAGCCACAATAAGGATAGGGTTGAGCCTCCCATTTGTCATTATCCATCTATTTTTCTCTCTCTTGTTCTTCTCCAAAATTCTAGAGAGCAATCCCTAGCAATTTCTCCACCAAATCCTTCCATTTTACCACCAAATCTTCTTCTTTCCTTCTCTATTCTAGCCAAGAAGGAAGCTACCCAAGTTTGGGAGGATTCGGAGCTCGTTCATGTCCTTTTGGAATCTCTACGTGTCGGTGTCGTTCCGGGAAGGTTTTTCTTCGATTCGATCTACCGGGAGGTATAAATCCCTTCTCCTTTTTATTTCCTCATGCATATAGGTCTATTTTGAACCTATAGGAATGACCCCCATGGTTGTATCTCCATTTGTGTCCATTTGGAGGTCATAGGAGTGTCCTTTTTGTTGTGGATGTGTTCATGTTACATATATAGATTTATATATATATATTGTAATGAGAGTGTATCTATATTTATATATGTAATAAATGGTTCATGATGATTATATAATCAAGTTTGTGAGTGTGGTTCCTCATATTATTATTGCTATTATTGTTGTGGATAATTAGGATATATATTGTGTATTCTTTTGGCTCAAACTATCTAAATCCGTCATGATTTTTATCCACGTTTTTAATTTCAGCCCTAACTTAGAAATGTCATAACTTCTAGCTCAAAGCTCGGTTTAATCTCCCGTTTTTTTTAAAAGAAGTGTATTGAAGTTAGCTTTCCAAAAACATGTATTATTAGGCCTAATTCTTTCTGTAACTTTCTGGAGAATTATTTGAGTGTCAGCTGTACGAAAGACAAACGCGTTCCCGGTGTTTTCGCGATTTCGGGAGTTTTCGAAAACAAAAACGCGATCCGTTTGAAGTTTCGGAAAGCTAACACATAGATCTATAACATACTTTAATCCTAGATTTTAATTCATGATGAGTTGGTACAGTATTGATTATTAGTAGGAGTTACTATTCGGCATATGTATTTTGTGCACCCTTGTGTGTAATATAATATTCTATTTAATTTTAACCCATGTTAATGTATATATATTATGTAACTAAATAGAGAATGCAAGCATGAGTAAATGGTTAAATAAATGATGTATGAGGTGTAAGTATCCTATCTAATGTAAGCATGTATAAGTATGGCTTGTAGTGAATATGTAGGTTCCATAGTATGTAATGTATGGTGCATATAGTAGTGCAAGAGAATAAATGAATGATGAATGAATGCAAACATGAATGTAATGTAATAATAGATGTAATGTATGCAATATACAAGTTAATGAGATGTAATGTTCTATGTTAACACAAATCCTATATTACCTCATGTACCCCCTTATACTATGTTGACACTATCACACTTGACACTTTATTCACTTACACTTTGACACTCTTTGATATGTATACATTATGTATACCCATTTAACCCTCACTTGCCCCTTTGCCATGTTCACATACACGCACATAGCCTCTTAAAAAAGTATTTATGAATATAGTTAACTTAGCTATGTATGTATATTATATATATGTTAGCATATTGTGTTGTAATATATAAGTTTATATAACCATTTGAAATGCCATGATTATAGACCTAATGTTGAATACCAATATATGCATGTGTATATATGTGTAGACATATATAGCTTAAAGTAATAGATTACCTAGTGTATATCCAATGTGAATTCTTGCCTATTTGAGTATTGAATAATTGCATACTATATAGAGTTGGGTGTATGTTGGCTTTTATAGCCTTGTATTGATGTGTGCTTGCTAGGATAGTCTTGGTTAGGCCTAGTAAGACTTGCTGGGTTAGGACATGACCTAGTTTGACCTAGTTTGACTAGTGTAGTTGACCAGAGTTGACCAAGGGTTGACTTTGGCCTAGTTTGACCTAGATTCATGTAGAATGCATTGTAGTGCTTTATATTACCCTTCTGGACATGTTGTGACTTGTGCTGTTCTGATTAGGAGCCAAACACCTCTCCTCGGACAGTATATTTACTTTGGATATTCAGACACCAGGCGAGTACATTCTCTGATCATTTTATATCTTGTTTAGGATTATATTTCCTGCTTTAGATTACTTTACATGATGCTGACACGTTAGAAACACGGATTAGTACTATATGGATCTTGTTGTACGATGTTATCTCCTTAGCGGATACATCGGGTATTCGTGTTCGTGTACTTTATCGTGAGCATCGTGTACTCCTTGTATTCGTGACATTCGTGTACAAATCGTGTGAAATCGTGTATATTCATGTATTCACACGATCTCGTGTGCGACTATACTTCGTGTGCAATAACATATCATATCTAGATCCTTGTGTATTGATTGGGGCGGGGGAGTAGAAGTGGTTATGTAATCAATCCAGTAGATTACTCGTGTACAACCTCTGTAGATTATTCGTGTACAACATCGTGCCGTTTACATAACCATCTTGTGCTCTGAATTACTAGTTACTGATAGTTCTCTATATAGTGTAGCTATTTACTTATAGTCTCTCTCTTTTTCATCATGTTATTTCCTCAGATCCTGTATCTTACTCTCTAGCATGTTTATATTTTCTAACCTGTTATGATATTGTTGAGATGTACTGTACTCGCTCCTGTCCTGACTGGACCTGTTGATAAATTTTACAGATAGCCTGGGATTTCCTGCTAGCCTAGAGGAGACACAGTAGAGGTTGTTTATGTAGTTATTTTATTTGTCTGGAGTTGTATTTACTTTGTGGATTACTGTATTGAGTTTTGAGATGTATTTCTGGGTTTTTGTATCTTAGACACTTAGACTTCTATCTCATGTATCTCTTTTGGATCTTATGTTATCCTTATCATGCTCTACCTTAGATGTGATTGAGTCTGTATCTGCTATGTCACCCCCATTCGGGGAGTATAAATTGCTTAGCACTATATGTTAGATGTTGTGACCTAGGACAGCGTTCTACCGCCGACACTGCGGCATAGGCTGGGCGTCGTTACGTTCTCGTACCCTAACAGTGGGTGCGGGTCGTGACAAGTGGCGTACGATTGGTACTGTAGCCTCCCCGACAATTCAATATCTTCCATCGATGACCTGACGCGCCTCTTTCTCGACCGTTTCTACGACGGCGGGAAAGACATGACAATGGCGTCCCTTATAGAGATACGCCAGAAGGAGAAGGAAACAGTTCGAGTGTTCATCGAACGTTTCCGACAGGCCTGCTTCAGACTGCCCCCGGGCATGCCAGAACATGCGCTTCTCTCCTCTTGCAGCATGGACATGCTATCCGCAGTTAAGCTCTGGCTCAACTCTACTCCTCCTCCCGACTGGAGCTCCTTGATCATTGAAACAGAAGCCACGGAGAAGAAGGCAGCCAACGCTCGTCTTCTGGGAGTCAGTTTCCCTGCCTTCGAGGACAAGGAAAAACGGCCCGCAACCAACAACTCCGGACGAGAAGCAAAGGGAAAACAGGCATTGACTGTCAATGCCTCAAAAGGTGCATCGGCACCTACTCAGAAGCCTCCTCTTGCACCAAGGCCGAAGGAGGTTTATTCGTTCAACGACGAAGACACCCTACAACTCTTTGATATACTGAAGTAGGGTGACAAGATCAAGCTTCCGGACCCTAAGCATCCCGATGAGGTTGGGAAAGTGGACAACTCGAGGTATTGTCACTACCATCGGTTTGTCAGACACCCAACCAAGGGCTGCTATGTCCTCAAAAATTACATCCAGCACATGATCAATGCGGATGTAATCTCCGTCGACTACGAAGAGAAGACGGTGTCAGCCAACGTAGTGTCACTTCAGTTTAGCACCCTGCCGCTGACTACAACACAGGATGGCGTCGTCCCCATCCCTAAGGCGACAATGGAGGTGGTTAACTTACCACCAACCCGTGACAATGTGAGTGGACTCATCCCACTCACCATATCTCGAGGAGAGATCCTGTGGGTTCACCCCGATCTCGTCTCCGAGGTGACTCAACCGGAGGTACGTCCTACCTCCAAGTTCAAAGACAGGAAGATCAAGTCTTGTCGCATGGTCTCTTCTTCAGCGGAAGAGGTACTTCCTCTGCAGACACGTTCACAACAGAACGTCCAACCCGACGAAGCTGCCGTCGAGGTGGTGCCTCCTGGCGCCGTCCCTGCTGTCCAGGACGAGGGCCCGTCTAAGCCCTCAGCAGCCAATAAACAGAAGCAGATAGAGGTCCGCTTCGATAGGCTTCTGCGAAAAGAGAATGCTTCGGGGCTAGCCAAGCCCCACAACTTCGACATACTGGCGCAACTCGCCAGTACTTCTGCCCGCCTATCTCTGTTTGAGCTTCTCCGTCTTTCCAAAGACTCCCGAGAAGCTCTCTGCGAAGCTCTGAAGGATGCTGAATCCTTTCTCAGTCAGGTCAAGCAACCGGAAGATCTCCCGATTGTGTGCCAGCACTGTCACTGTACGGAAGAGGTTATCCCCAATATAACCTTCACCCCGGTTCAGTCAAGGTGAAGCGGATTCAGATCGATCCGGGGTCTTCCCTCAGCATCATCCCGAAGACGCTGCTCTCAATACTGGGGATCCCAATGTACCGACTGGCGCCCTCCAATACGACAATCAGTGGTTTCAACGCCAGCAAAAGCGAACCACTGGGCGAAATACGACTAAAGTGCCACATCGGTAACCTCAGAACCGAGGTCACTTGTTATGTCGTGGATGCTGACGTCAACTACAACCTCCTGTTGGGTCGTCCATGGCTGCATGAGTACATGTTGGTGCCATCCACGCTCCACCAATGTATGAAGTACGTGTCCACCAACGACGTCATCCAGACGGAGTTCGCGAATATTGACCCTTTCAAAGGGGTTGAAGCCTACTTCACTGATTCCTCCTTGTATAAGTCACCTGACGAGGAGGAAGCCAATGATGCTGACGACGAGGCAGAAACGGCAGCAGAGCCAGACATAGAGCATGAGATGACTCCCGGCGCTCCTTTGAAGATCCGACTCAAAGGCAAACCACCTCAGAAGTTGCCTCCTATGAACATCAAGCTACCCGGGAAAGCACCAACTGTTCCTGAGGCTCCCTTGAAGATACGCCTCAAGGAAAAGCTGCCTCAGACATCGGCTCCCCTTGTGGCAAAATTACAAGGAAAGGCACCAATCACCGGAGGCGCAGTGAAGGCACCTCTGAAGGTGCGTCTTAAAGGCAAGCTGCCGCAATCCAAGCTGCCAGAGAAGGCCCACATAGCCCTCTCGGACCCCGAAATTAAAGCTGTGGTGGACTCTCCCGATCTAATCCCAGTACTCACAGATGAAGAGCTAGGGGAATATATCTCTGCTGATGTAGACGCACCCTCTCTGGATAATGTAATCCCGCGGGATAAAATCTCGTATTTCATCAATAATAGAGTGTCTTTTAATTATTCTAGTCTTCCACATTGGAATGCCATGTATACATTAGATAACGCTCTACGGTCGTTGTAAACACAAATAACGACTGTCCATTATGTAAATCGAGTAGTCCCGTTCCTAGGGGTCTGTTCTGTAGTCCTACCGCGGAGTCGAGACGAAGAATCCATTATTTTCGGCAAAGTTGAGCATCATCAAGACCTCCCGCCGCTCGAGCCAGAACCAGATACCGGCAGAATACAAGTCTATCGGTACACAGATAAGGCAAAGTACCTCATCCAAAAGATGGGTTACGACCTAAAAAGTAACAAAGGCCTGAACTACGGCAAAGGTCGACGTCTCCCTCTCCGGCTTCCAACACCTAAAGGAAAGCCGCAGGACTACTACAATAAAACTCGACGGGGGGTAGGCTATATCACGCCGCCGTCAACTCTAGAGAGTTCAGACGCAGAGGAAGTTGAACATTCTCACTCATCTGAAGCGTCAACGTGGGATTCCGAAACCAGTGTTGGATCTGTCATTAAGAGAGTGCTGTCAGCCAACATGACATCTGCATAATCTCAAGAAGAAGAAGGCAAAAACCAAGCGCCGAAATTCTTCGAAGAAGAACCCTGGGCTCAACGTCTGGAACAACAATGGGAGTCCCATTTCGATTTATGTGAACCTTCCACCGAAGACGAAGTCAAGCAGATCGACCTTGGGGATGGATCTTCTTCCAAACCCATCTTCGTCAGCAAAAGCCTAAAAGGAGAAGACCGAGAATCTTTAATCCAACTGGCTAAAGAATATATCGACGTCTTTGTCTGGAGCTACGAAGATATGCCGGGACTTGATCCCCAGATTGTGATGTATAGGCTGAACATCTTACCTGATGCCAAGCCTATCAAGCAACAACAGCGGTGCTTCCGTCCGGACATCATGAACGCCATCGATCAGGAGGTAGACAAACTCTTGACTAGCGGCTTCATCCGTGAAGAGCAACACCCAGATTGGGTAGCCAACGTCGTCCCCGTCACCAAGAAGAATGGAAAGATACGAGTCTGTATCGACTTCAGAGACCTCAACTCTGCTTGCCCGAAGGACGAATTCTCGCTTCCAATCACCGACGTGATGATCGACAACACATGTGGCTTCGAGCGCATGTCTTTCATGGACGGGTATTCGGGCTACAACCAGATCAAGATGTTCCCCGATGACACAAAACATACGTCATTCAGGACTCCAAAGGACATTTTCTGCTACACAGTGATACCCTTCGTCTTGAAGAATGCTGGTGCAACATACCAGCGTGCTATGAGCACCATTTTCCGTCAGCACCTTCGCAAGACAGTCGAATGCTATGTCGACGACATCGCAGTCAAGAGCCGTCTCAAAGGAGAACACCTGCAAGACCTCAAGACGGTCTTCGATCTCATGCGGGCGCATCAACTCAAGATGAACCCCGCTAAATCCTTCCTTGGGATTTCGAGGGGAAAGTTCTTGGGCTTCATCATCACGGCGAAAGGCATTCATGTCGATCCCGAGAAGGCCAAAGCTATCCTTGATATGGACCCTCCGAAGAACCTTCGAGAACTTCGAGGCCTACAGGGACGTCTGGCATACATCCGAAGGTTCATAGCAAACCTTTCCGACAAATGTCAATCCTTCACCCAGCTCATGAAGAAGGGAGTCTCTTACGTCTGGACAGAGGAATGCCAAAAGACTTTCGACGACATCAAAGCCTACCTAACGAGCCCTCCAGTTCTGGTGGCACCCGTCGCCGACAAACCATTCCTCCTCTACGTCTGTGCCATGGATCATTCCCTCGGCGCCCTGCTAGCTCATAACAGTGACACAGGCTATGAGCAAGCAATTTACTACCTCAGCCGAACTCTGATCGGGGCCGAACACCGGTACAACCCCGTTGAAAAGGAGTGCTTGGCTCTGGTATTTGCTATCCAAAAGACTCGTCATTATGTCTCGGGCCAGACAATTCACGTCATTTCCCGAGTCAATCCGCTCAGGGTCCTCATGACGAAGCAAGGATCACTGAACTCTCGACTAGCCACATGGGCGATCTTGCTAACGCCATACAACATGGTGTTCGTTCTACAGAAGGCTCTTAAGGGTCAAGCTCTGGCCGACTTCTTAGCTGCACACCCTATCCCGGAGTCCTCAAGACTCTATGAAGACATCCCGGATGAGGTCCAAGAGTCAATCGTCACCGAAGAAGGCTCCGTCTGGCGGATGTTTTTCGATGGCGCTTCAAAAACAGGCCCCAAAGGCCAAATCATTGCAGGAGTGGGGGTGGTACTAGTCTCTCCCGATCAGCTGGTTATCCAGCGTGCTTACTCCCTTTCGAAGTCGTGCTCCAACAACATGGCCGAGTACAACACGCTCATTATGGGACTCCAGCTAGCACAACAACTGGGGGTAAAACATCTAAAAGCCTACGGCGACTCAAAGCTCGTCGTAAATCAGATCAGAGGGCAATACGAGGTTCGCCATGAAGATCTGATCCCCTACCATGAAGTTGTATTGAACATTATTTCAACCTTCACCGGGTTCTTCATCGAACACATACCTCGTCTACAAAATCTAGAGGCCGATGCTCTGGCTGGCCTCGCAGCCTCTTTGGCGGCACCCCTCGGAACTCAACACTACGTCACGGTAGTGGGTCGAGACTTGGTCTGCCCTAAAAACAATCTGCGCTCACAAGTGGCCCACGCCATGTCAGCGGGTGCCGATGTTAATGTCCGGGACTGGAGATTCTCGTTCATCGACTTTGCTGTCTACGAAATTCTTCCAGAGGACCCGAAAGAAGCTGTCTCGGTCAGGAGACGCTCTCTTTAATTTTACTACGATACGGCTACTAAAATGTTGTACCGATGCTCCTACGATGGACTTCTCCTTTGATGCTTGTCTAACGAAGAAGCAGCCAAAGCCCTTCGAGAAGCTCATGATGGAACTTGCGGGGCCCATCAGCCCGGTCCTAAGTTGCAGGATCGACTGCGGCGCATGGGCTATTATTGGCCGACCATGGCCGCTGATGCTGTTGAATATGCTAAGAAGTGCCATGTGTGCCAGCTTCACACAGACTTCATTCATACACCGTCCGAACCACTACATCCTACAGTCGCCTCCTGGCCCTTCGAAGCTTGGGGAATGGACATTGTAGGACCGATCACCCCTCCTTCATTGAGAGGACACCGCTTCATCCTAGCAATCACCGACTACTTTTCCAAATGGGCAGAAGCAGTTCCTCTGGCAGAAGTGAAAAGATCCAGGGTGATCAGCTTCATCAAGCACCACGTCATCTACCGTTTCGGGGTACCCCGGAGGATCATCCACGATAATGGTCCTTAGTTCATCAGCCATGTCTTCAGCCGATTCTTTGACAAGAATCGCATTCAAAACGTGGCATCAACCGCCTACAATCCGGCAGCAAACGGATTGGCCGAGGCGTTCAACAAAACTATCGTCAGGCTACTCAAAAAGGTCGTGTCATCTAACAAATGCGACTGGGACGAAAAGCTCGACGAATGCCTTTGGGCCTACCGCACTACGGTACGGACCCTGACAGGCAACACACCGTTCTCCTTGGTCTACGAGAGCGAAGCGGTACTGCCTCTTGAGATTCAGATACCCTCACTCCGCGTAGCAATCACAAACCAACTCACAGAAGAAGACAATCAACGTCGTCGTCTGCGGGAACTGGAGGCACTTGACGAAAAGCGTCTCCTAGCTCAACAACGCATCGAACTCTACCAAGCCCGTATATTACAGGCTTTCAACAAGAAGGTCAAGCAGAGGACTTTCCAAGTTGGCGACCTAGTTCTGGCAGTCAGGAGGCCGATGGTGTTGACTCATAAAACACTAGAAAAGTTCGAGCCCAAATGGGAAGGACCTTTCATCATCGAGATGGTATACTCAAACGGTGCTTACCGTCTCGCCAAACCCAATGGAGACTTGTTCATGATGCCCATCAACGGCAAGTTCCGAAAGAAGTACTACTCTTGACATCTTTTCAGACATGTACTTCCATTCCACAAAATCATACGCTTTCGGAACCCAGTTGTTCCGTAGCATCCTCCAGTAGATGGACAACCACGTCTACATCACCTCTGAGTTGTCCCCCTACACCCTACAAGGCGGAATCTTACACCCCGTAAGACTACGCTATCCTTCATGTTTACCACGTCCACATTACCTCTGAGTAAATATCCCGTACAGACAACCCCCGCGTTGCCGTACATCGATCGCAGAACTTCCACGTCCATATTACCTCTGAGTAGTTCCGTGCATCTCTCGGAATCATTCCTACCACGTTCATAACACCTCTGAGTAGGAAGATTCTATCATTTGAACCCCATATTTGCCACGTCCACATTACCTCTGAGCAAATATATTGGGTCCTTTAAACTTATTATCTATATCTGAAACCAAGGTACGCAAAAGATAATAGGTCCACACAAATCATCAAAGTTCATGACAAGCAAAAATGAACACATCGCAGAAAATGGTGTACTTCTTTATTTCTAAGAAAAAAGAGAGTAAAGGATTACACTATCCCCAGCAAGAGTTACAAAAATACAAAAAGCAGAGACTACAAGCCCTAAATATCCCCAGGGTTGGCGGAAAGCTCTGCAATTTGGCGTTTCAAGTCTGCAGCCCGAGTCTCCACAGTCGCCAAGACTCGACGTTCAGCTTCTCGACGTATCGCTTCGACAGCCTCAGCAGAAGTTTTATTCTCGTGCTTCTCATCAAGTTGTTGTCTCTGCTGAGCCAGGGTAAAAGCTCGGAGAGTGAAAGCTGCTTCCTCCTTCTTGAATGCTACGTGTTCAGCCTGGACACGTTCAGCGTCCGATAGGAGTCGGACCCGCTGATCCTCAAGGCGGCGCATCTGCGCGTCAATCTCCGCGATATTTGCGTCCAATGCAGCTCGCGTCTCCTCTGTCTCCCGTGTAGATTGAGATAACTGCTCCACTGCAGCTTCAGTCTCAGACACTTCACGTTCCCAGACACTCATAGTGGCCTGGTAGGAAGACACGGTCTCGGCGAGAAACTTCTCCTTGTCCGTATCTATCAGGACGGAGAGGTCATTCCGCTGGATGTGCCCTAATTCAGAAAGCCGTTGGTCCAACTCAGCCACCGTGGCTTCCAGAATGTCGGCCATATGCTCGTGCACGGGTGAACACGGATCAAGTTGATATGAGGCAATGCCAGAGTTCTTGCCATCGCAAAACTCCCCTTGGCGTCCATCACTGCCGACACCCCCTTCTGCAGTATTTTGTACACCACCTCAACGATGAATCTCACATATTCATCTGCGTCCGCCAGCACCTGTAGTGTCATGACAGGAGTTGGAGGAGCTACTCCAGTTGGCGGACCGCAAGAAGACCCGTCCACCTCAACCTGCAAGGTTTGAACCTCGACATCAATAGGCTCTTCATTAACAGGGGCTGGACTACTAGCCCGAGGAGCCAAGGGAGCAGAAGAAGTCGGCACAGGTGTCGAGATAGTACCCCAAGTGGAAGGAGCAACAGAGGGTTCCATCACACCCTTACCCTTCCCGAACTTGGAAGTACCACCGATGTCAGCGACCACCTCTCCGGTCCCCATCACGCTATAAACAGCCAATACCTTCCCTGGTAGAACGGAGAGATCAACACTTATCTCCTGACCCACCCCAGGAGTCGGGACCGTCAGACGAGTCTCTTCATCAAATCCCTCTACAGAGACAGGATCTGTCACTACCTCCTGATTGGTAGCCACCTCAGCTTCGGTCGCTGAGTCTGGGGTAGGGCTCGGCAATGATGCAGCCGACCTCCCCTCATCGTAACAAGGAAGGAAATCAACCCTCTCCTCTGTTCCAACCATCTATGTTGCCCCCGCAACAGGCTCTTACAACTCTGGAGCAGCGTTATTCGAAGACGACGAACTCCACCCCACATCATCACCAGGAAGCCTCGTATCTGCTGGACCCTCGGCATCCAAGGCCCCAACCGCGGCCTTTATCATCTCGGAAGCTGCTGCATCCTCAGCTTCCCTTCTGACATAATCCGGGGACGCTGGAATCTCCACGACAACAACATCCTCCGGATTCTCCTTCGTAGGAGACATCATAGTCGACGGGATGCGCACTTCAGACGAACCCGCCATCTCCTTTGGACTGCTCCCACCAGATTTTGGAGTACGAGGCTTTTTTTTTAGAGGCTCCTGTACAAAAGGGAAGCATTGAACATAAAATTTTAAACCCAAACCAGACTATGTGGGGCATCCTTACCTCTGCAGATGCTGAATCCGATAACACCGTCGGTGACGATGTCTTCTTTAGCTTCTTTGACGAAGGAGATCCAGCCCCTGCATCTGCACGTCGTTTCGGTTGATCAATCGAAGGTTCAGCCTGACCCACTGGGATGCGATAGGGGAACTGTGATGACCCACTCCTGGTAGACGGTGTGGTCGAGCCCTAGCCGATACATGCCCAGTCACCGCTAACGGGGTGCCTGCAACGAGACTCGTCTCCCTATCATACCCGAAAGGCGCGGCAGCCATAACACAGTAAAACTTGGCGGCCGAGTAAAGAATGGGCGGTCGCGGATCCTGGGCAGGCAGCGTAAAGCGAGCTCCGGTACATCCAGCATTATAGTAATGCCAAGCTCGTACGCCATCCAGCAAGCTTCAAGCATACCCACTACACCAAATAAGGTCTTTTACGGCCCATAATTTGCGCTGTAAAACTAATTTTACGACTCACAGAATCGTGCCGTAAAAGCTCCAGCCGTAAAAGGATACGAGTATTTACGGCGTGCAAAAACAGGCCGTAACTTAGGTAAATGCATGTCGTAAATGAAGTTTCTGGGAAAATTTAGATGTTATTTATGGCCCATAATGCAGGCCGTAAATACTAATCTTTTACGACTTGAAGTGATGGTCGTTAAAGTATTCAATTTATGGCACACATAGTAAGCCGTGAATACTTAAAACGAAAACATACAATCTCATATTAACGGCCCAAAACCACAGGTCGTAAATGGTATGTGTTTATGACTCAAAATGAGGGCTATTAAAGGGTTGATGAGTTTCATTTGTGGCTCGCAAGGCGTGCCGTGATTATGGTTTTTTTTAATAGCCACATTTAAATAGCTACAAATATAAATTAATTAACCAAAATGAAAGATGACTATAATATGGTTCTCAGAGTATTTCCAACAGAAATTAAACTGATTGCACATCTATTGAGAGTATTGATTTCTAACAAGTTGGACTAAATCCACAAATATTAATAAGATGACACAAGATAATAGAATCTTAACACAAAGCAACAGTGTTTAAACGAATTTCCAATAGCAAAGTCATTTTTTATTACAAGATCTCAATAGAAAAGTCTTTAAGCTCAAATCAAAAATTATTGTCCAACTACAAGAGCAAAAGTCACTTTGTGTTACTACAAAAGCAAGTCACTTTGTCTTACTACAAAAGCAAAAGTCACTTTGTCACTATAGCTGGAAACTTCTAGACCTTCAACGAATAACTCATTTTCTAGAAGCATAACTCCCCTCTTCTTTAAGCTTTACCTGGAAAAAAAATTAAAACAATATTAACACAATAAAGATTGGAAGACAGATATAATATCCAATAAAGAATCTGCTGACCTGATTACAATTTTCATCTTGTACGGAAGCATAACGATAATCATAAGTATATCAGAAGTTTTTATTCAACAATTACTTGCTGAAACAAGCCCACTATAATGAAGCAAAACCTATGAAGAATTTTTTGACTAAAGATGTGCAAGTACTTAGATGTTTGGGAAAATTAAATACAACCTGTTGATAACAAAAAAAATTTACCTTGAAAATGTTCTTAGTCTTCATTTCGTATCACTAATAGAAAAGGAAGGGATAAGGTCCTCAATTAACTACCTTTGCCCCCATCATCTTAAGATTACAACTATGAATATCATAGAATGATCCGATTGGTCAATTCAAAATAAAAGATTACCTGAACCCGTGAGTCTGTGGCATCAACTTGCTGATCCAAGTCGCCCTGAAAAGTTAATACTAACAATGTTAGTCACGAATCATGATTTCACCTGTAGAAATTGTCATCTCTTCGTCATATTCCAGGTATGTTTTAACCAAATAGGAAATGCTTACATTTTTCTTAACTCCAGCCTATATAACTTTGACACAATAGGATACTTCACCATCAATTGTCAACCGGTATGACCTAACTTCTTATCAAATGTACTACTGATTACTGACATTTTTCCTTGCAACGAAGCCCATTTTGTAATGACTGAAGCTTTCTTGAATCCACCAACAACACTAGGTTTGATAACCTATCATAGCAATATAAACAAGTTATGGACCTAAAATACTAATGAATCTTTATCTGGTACTATTAAAGATTTCACTTACAATAGCGACTATTACTTGATGTCGGAAGCCTTTGAGCTTATGGAATAGATCATCTCCAATGTGTCAACAGTATCATCCAATGCTACAGGCAAGCCATTTTCTTCAGAAAACTTGATTATATCATCTTCAGAACACACAGGTTCCTGGAACACGTGACAACTAGATTCAGAAATTGAGCATTTAGTATACACATACGGACATAACCACAAGTCAATCCCGAACCCAAAATTTCAGATAGAATATTCTTCTAGATAAAATATTCTTCTACAGAAGTATATTTTGGCATCGATTATGTTACACTATTTTCAAACCATTTGGAAGATATCACAGAGAGGTGGATCCAAAGCCAGATGTCCATATTGATAAAATGACCACGTTTAACTTTAAGGAGTCCAGAAATTTTGCTGTTTGTCCAAGAGTATTCCTCAATGTACTGAAGGTCACAACTTTTCACAGAAAATCTAAACTGGCATGCATCTTCATTTGTCCATCTAGGATTTGCATCTGCACGGATGTTAATATGGTAACCAACCAGTTGCCTAATTTTTTGGATAACCAAAACAACTTCAATGGGGGTTTTTTCGACATGCAACCTGTACAGGAAGAGTAGTTTAAGGTAAATATTTAGTATTTCTGAAATTTAAGTAATGACAACATAAAGATCTTATACTTCAAAGGAATTGGAGCTCTCATTTACTATATTCTAAAGTACTTTCCTCAATCATAAGATTTACCATCTCGCAATGTCTAAATAACATAAAAAGACTAAATAAACATGGTTTTGGGTAAGGTTTATAACCTTTAACTTAATCGTATTGAAGCCATCATTAACTAGCTGAGACACAACATGAGCGACCTCTCTTGGACTACCATCGCAATCTATAAGAGCACAAATCTGCAGCAGGCTATCATTTTTCAATTTTCAGTTTCGTAACTTATTGGCAAAGTGACTCACTTATTGGCAAGCCTACGAGCCCCATATCAAAAACTGGTTTGGTTTTTGGATTTGTAGATAACTAGGTAATCTTGAATTCTTTCATTGTCAAGTTCTGCTCAAAGTTCCCTGCAACAAAAGAAAAAGTAGTGGTAATTGTACAAAAATATGAAAAGTTAGACATGTACAAAGTTTTCCATTTCTACAATCATCAACATGCTTATTTCTTTCCCTTATAATGGATCAATATATCGATTGTTTCTAACTAATGGAATACCATATAGATGTAATAAGGCTTTCTGATAGTGTATTATAAGTTTCAGAAATAAACATGTTGGTGAAAACAATGTTACAAAGATATTACGTGTACGCTCCAAAAATTTTAAGTATATATTCCTTAATTTGTGATGATTTTGACTTGCCCAGTTCAAACATGTTCAAGTATGTGAAAATATTATGCCAGGACAAATGTTACAGGAGGACCGTCTTTTATTTCATCAAATTATAATCATTAATACAAATGTACAACATGTTTACCCCAAATTCACATGGGGAATGACAGCTATTACTAAGAGGACCTAGAAAAGGATATGTACTCTCACCTTGAACGAATACGCCTCCGAAACAAGAGGTTAATTACACTAACCTCCCCTATATTTTAAGTTTATTACACGGGGTACCTTTATTTTAAAAATAATGACACGGAATACCCTTATCTTGAAAATAATGAAAAGGGATAATTAACCACCCTTATTTTGCCTACAATAAGGGTACAACGTGTCAATATTTTCAAAATAAGGATAATAAACGTAAAACATAGGGAAGGTTAGTGCAATTATTTTTTTTTGAGAACCTGCTCTTCTTGTTACCATTTGTAGATTAAGTTAAGGTATCCGACGCACCAGAAGCAGCTGAATATGTACTCGGTTGGTTTTTTGCTTGAAGAATCCTTCAGGATCTCATTCTCTGCCACTTTTGCTACGTCCATTGTATCTCTTCAAATCAATTAACATATGAGCTGAATATCTAGACTTAGGGGAATGAAGGGGAAAAAAACCAATATTTACCAACTGGATATTTCTGGCGGCATTGAGACTTGGACCTCAACTAAAACCTTCCCTTGCAATAAGTGGCAATTTATATGCTCAACGGTCATCTCCTGAAAAGTCCAGTTTAGTAAGTTGGGTTCTAAAAATACTTCCAAAAACTATGGAAGATTTACTGTCCTTCACATGTGCATAAACAACAAGAAAAGTTCTGCAGAATCACGATTTTGGCAAATAATGAAGAATAAGGATTTCGGTATGATAAAATAACATGTATAATCATTTAGCTTTTTTTGTTACCGGGAGGACATGGGACTTTGACATAGCTATCAATTTGTAGGCACAAAAAGCCAATTGGGCAGGAACTAATCAACTTTTTAACATTTGATTTTTTTTGCTTTATTACGAAATGAATCAAATAACAGAAGATGTTTACCAAAAATTGAATTTGAGTATCAAAGATGAGTATCTGCTAGGATGAGTAGACTATATATTAAGAATGTTGTCAAAATTCTCATTTAACATTTCAGGACCTAATTACTCAAGGGTTAAGTTCCCCTTTGTATCTAAAACCTCTAAAATGAACAAAGCCATGCTTTAGGTCCTTCCTTGAGATTTATCGGTTACTCTTGAAAGGCTAGCATAGCACAATGAAAAGTCAAGTCCATTGGTGATATGATTGCAAAAGCTATCCAAAGTAGGAGAGCGGTTCTCCAAATCCTTAATACCAGAACCCATCTAGAAAGGTGCAACAATGAACTAACTAATGTAAAAACTACAAGAGAAGACGATGTAGCATATATATTGCTTTACGATCATTATAAATGTTCGGGCACTATAGGTTCCATCTGCCATAGAGGTTTTTGTGCATAAATACCTCAGGAAATAGTGCCGAGATAGTATTTGAGACAGTGGCTTCAGCATCTTGGGTGTGGAGTTGTTGTTTAAAATTTGTTTTTATGGACCCTTTAACTTCTCTATTTGGTCCACAATAGATGAGCATTGCCAAGTATGACGGATCTGGATATACAAATAAACTGATTACCAACAATATGAAGTAGAAGCAAGATGAAAGGGAACGATAACAAATATGACCAACGATATAAGAAAATAGGATCTCAGCATTGGTGATTTACAAAACTCAATGAATAAATAGCATTTATTGTACGAAAAGGAACATACTTTTCCTCTCAGAAGCCTTGAAAACTTGAGCATAATAAAATGTTATGTGGCTGATATATGTTTTGGATTCAAAATGGTTGATATATGAAGCGGAACATGTAATGGTATATCGGCCTCGACCGCCGATATATGGGTTTTTGGTCAATATATTGGCCTATATTTGCTAAAACGATATGTGGCTGATATATGTTATTTTGGCTTCAAAAATGGTATATCGGCCAATATCTCTGATATCTCAAATAATGCTTACAACTACTAAATGATTCCTTAAGGAAAGGATAGAAACCTTTACAATTTTTGTCGGTAGTGTGTCTTATTCGTAGCATTTCACAGCATTGGCTGATACCAGTACCACCGAAACTACTGATTCAAACCACTGAAACGTCCCTGAAATAGCCACAACTGTGGAACAGATACTCAAAAGAATGGTCCAGTACTGATATGATATCAGTACTGCAAACCATGGAATTTATTTGTGTCGGTAGTATGTCTGATCTAATATCAATACCAAATAATAAAAGTTTGATGGAATTTATTTTGCTTGAATGTACTCTTAATTCTTATACCCAAACAACACATTTGTGACCTATATAAGCTCTAGGGAAATTTCACGAAGAGGTAGCAGCTTGAAAAATTAAAGAGTTTTTGAAAGATGTCTAGACAAATAATTATGGTCATAATTAAGTGAAATGGTCAGCTATAAGCAACTGGATGAAGGATAACATGATAGATAACTTACAGGAATCTATAATTGCAAAGATTAGTGCAAGCAAATATAAGTATAGGAAGTTAGATAAGGAAATTTACAATAAAAGAAGCTTGTATCTACTCTTCCATAAAAATATGAAACATGCTACCATGCCAAACGGAAAGTGTAGTTAAATACTAAAGAAAATTAAGCTCTTTGAATTATTGTATGGATTGACGAAGTCACAGAGGGACTACAAACATAGACGGATGTAAAATAAACAAGTATGGAAGAGTCCTGAACAACAAAATCTATTTTGGAAGTATGGGTTAAGAAAGAGGAGAAGAACTTCAGTTAAACTGGTAGATGTTTCACTTCATATTAAAACAACACTACAGAACAAGGATAAAATAAAATTCCACTTCATAGAGCCTCGTTAAAGGCCATATTTTATGAAATCCTTCAAAGAGCACTAAAATATTCAGAACAAAAAGAATGTTAACCTAAAGTATAATTAACCGACCAAAGCGAAGAGCGATCATTTTTGTTTATCCCAATAAACCAAGACGCTTTGGTTAATGTTTCTAAATAATTTAACGGGTGATTTCCTCTTTAGTTAACTTATAGATCGAGCAATTTAGAATTAGCAAACACATCAGAATATGTGCCTTTTAGCCAGTACTTCCCATATGGTAAGAGAGGAGATGAGAGTCACCTTTTAACGGGTGATTTCCTCAGATGAACTCGATAGAAACCATGTCATTTCGAGAATACTCACCGATCCAATTGATCGAAACCATGGCATTTCGAGAATACTCACCGATCGATGAATGCCATGAGCCAAGGAGCTGCTTGTTGCATCGTAGTTCACCTGACCGGAGTTCGTGGCTCCTGTGAGGAATTGGATCGAACACCTGCCAGTCAAGTTTGAATCATTAAAATTAATGAAAATTTTTAATCAAATCAGAGCTTTCCGATGAAGACTCACCAAGAAAAACAATATTCTTGGAGAAGGAATCCACCACCAAAAAATATGATCTTCCTGGAGAAGGAATCCACTACCGAAAAAGACGATGTTCTTGAAGAAGACTCGTTGGGAACTCACCTTAGCGGAGAAGGAAGCCCGGATCGAAACAGTCTTCCTGGAGAAGGAATCCACCATCGAGAATTTGAAGCCGCGCGCCCTCCCTTTCTCTGTGTACTAGGTTTTCTTTGGGAATAGGTTTTTTAGGTTTGAACGTGAGTCTCTGTGCCCTTAAGTTTTTGTATGTTTGGGTTTCGTGAAGAGAAATTGTGGAGGGAATTGTTTTCTCTTTAGCAGTTTTGTGTTAAAACTGGTGGCAAATTTTTTTGGGGAGCAATTAAATTGGCAGAATATAATTTATGGCATATATTTGGTAGACTGTGAAAGTCTATTTATTTTAGGGTCGACCAGTGCAGGCCGTAAAATGCTACGAGAACATTATATTTTATGGCTCGCATAAATGCATGTCGTAATTGATAACTTTTGATGGCCCTAAAAATGTATGCCGTATTAAAAAGTGAAAAAAAAGAATTTACGACTCGCATTCTCGGTACGTCGTAATATTATATAATTTACGGCCTGCATCCAACGCTTGCCGTAAATGAAAGGCCGTAAAAGCCCTGATTTGGTGTAGTGACCCCAGGGTGATACTGGGATTGTCCAACATCAGCTGCGCATAACCGAATTGACGTGCAAAGCGGCTCGGTAAATACGGTTCCAGGAAGCACTGATTCCTGTTCCGGTACACCAGGTAGGATGGCCGGATACTCTGCAACCAGCAGAATCCCTACGGAGGCAGAGCGGTGGCATCTTCACCTGAATCCCTTAAGTCTTCATTGGCCCCAAAACCCAAGAAGATCAGACCAACTTTGGTGATCTCCCATCCCTGAAGATGGGATAAAACCCTTCTGCAAACAGGGACGCCAATGTCCGACCAACTCCTCTGGTGGAAACGGCGGAGGAATGCATCTCCGGCCCTGTAGTCTTCTTCTGAACCCGGACTCATTACGTTGGGATGGTGTAAAATTAACCACCCCATCAAATAGTGAAACGGCAGTTCAGTACGCGGGAAGTTATCTTTTCGACCTCGGTCATGAATCACATTTCCCGCGAACTCGCGTAAACCTCACAGTAAATTATATACCATTGCGGGGAGTAGAGCCAAGCGCCGGCCAAAGACCAACTTCACAGCTGGCAGGATCAAGTGCCGGGTCACTCTCTCTATAGAGCCGGATCCGCCCGGGAAGACATAATCCCGAAGCCAAACCATGAGATACGCGACCAATAATGCTTTTGACAACATTCGATAAGCAAAATGCCAGAAACAGCTATAGGAGCGTTCATCAGACTGCTGGTCCTCATTTTCTTGAGGATTCTTCTCATCTAACCTGTTCATCTCAGAGAGCATTTCGCTACAAGAGAGCGCCGGCGGAGTAGAGAATTGCGAGGGATCCCCCTTGTCTTGCCTAAAGATATAATCTCTCCAAGCGGTCACATGAGGCTGCAATCTGCCCTTGTCCCTCTTCTGCATATAATAATGATGACTAGCCACTTCCTTAAAGACGACCGTCATCTTTTCAGCCTTGTCCCCCAGGACTTGAAATTCCTCGTTGGTCGGAAAATACTCTTCAAAGGGTTCCGATCTCCAAGGGAGCTTTGATACCTCATACATCTCATGAAGTGCGAGCCCTAACTCCCCCACCGGAGTAAAAAAGGTCCCGGTATGGATATCAAACATCTCCAAGAGTGCGAAGAACATATTCCAGTTAATGTCAACACCTGTCTGGCACGAATCGCGACAGTCAGCCCAATTTCTCGGAGCTCAGTCTGGAACCGCGATAAAACCCAGAGTGTCAGTTTATCCTATTTGGAAGCATAATGACACCAACCCTCTACCCGAAACTCTCCTTTCGGGTATGAGTGTTCCATCAACAGCATGCGATGTGCAAAAGTTAAGGTACTATGGGCAAATGTATCAAGGGGAACATCACTGTAAATGCTCCCAGGACGTAGAGTCCGCCAGGTGAAAGAGGGCCCAGACCATACGGTGGTCAAAGTATCCCTTTGATCCGAGGTAGAATCAATTTTGATGATGCCAATCACCGCCCCCCCTGAGAGGGGGTAAGATCCCAAGACATCCTCCTCTTGGAAGCGAGATGACAGAAGGCCATCAAAGGCCATTGACGTTCAAGTTGCTTAACGGTCATATGCACTCCTTTTACTATGAAAAACCAGTCTTCCTTGACCTTCAACACTGTTGCTTCAGTAGAAGTAAGGCGGTCCCCAATCAGGAACTCAGGCTTCAAGAAGGTTACTTTATCAGATGTGGCAGATTACAAAACTCCACGCTCCATCATCCGTTTGAGGAACCCATACTGCTGTTCCCGGATTTGAGTCATTCTCTCAGGATGCTGGTCCAGCATAATAGCGGCTTGAGCAGGGTTTATCACTTCTTCGTTATAATCTACTCCCGTCTGGCAGAGGACAGAGTCCAGGAGCACTTCATTCAAGAGTGGGATAGGCATCGACACTAGCAAAGGTTTGAAAAATATTAGAAATAACAAAAGAATCTGAGCCTCATCAAAAGCGCATAGTGCATCCGAAAGCTTCGGCGCATCATCAGGGTGGAAACCCATGCGCATCAGCAGCGGAGCTTCAGCGCGTCATCAGGGTGTGTGCCCATGCGCGTCAGCAATGCTTCGGCGCATCATCAGGGTCTAAACCCATGTGCGTCAGCAGTAGAGCCTCGACGCATCATCAGGGTCTAAACCCATGCGTGTCAGCAGTAGAGCCTCGGCGCATCATCAGGGTCTAAACCCACGTGCGTCAGCAGTAGAGCCTCGGCGCATCTTCAGGGCTTAAACCCATACGCGTCGGCGACAAAAATCTCAGCATATCATCAAAAGACTCAAGGTCTACGTGCGTTGGTGTACGTAAAACAAAACTTACCAATCACCTTCGGCCGAACTTCGACAGGTCGACGGGGAACATCGGCCGCTGCAGCTGTCACAGGTTCTTTTCCTTTTCCCTTGCCAGCACTGTCGCGAGGAGTCTTGGGAGCCATTTCTTTGAGAGAAGAAAAGTTAGGGTTTTTTGAAGAAGAACTCTAAAGAAAGCAAAAGCAAGGAGAAGAAGAACTCTCTCTCTCACCATCTCTCGCTTATTTATAGGGCTTGGTCGCACGCGTGAACCGAAGATGTGTGATCTCAGCCGTCGCCTCGGGTTCTGTGAAAAGATAACCACAAATAAAACCAAAAAAGATCATCATTAATCTTTTTCGGTTACCGAGGCATCATCATTTGCACTAACTGAACGGAGCATGCGCCCAGCACTGACACGCACAGTATCTATGCGCCCTGACAGTCATGCGCCTCCACTACCATGCTTCTTATTCAAAGTATTCCAAAACTTATCCAAAAGTTTTGAAAACTTTGAAGGGGGTCTTGTAAAAGCATGGAATTTCTGAACCCGAAAGTCTATGCACCAGACTACATGTGCTAAACCTTGGACAAAGGGCTTCACAGCAAAAAGCAACAAATATAGACATCGAAAGAGGACTTTTTATTAACATATAAAAGTCTATTACATATCTAAGGAAGATTGTACAAAGGGGAATTTCTACAAAGAAAGGATCCTAAGTCTACAAGCCAGCAGCCATTATGCGCCCTCAAGTAGGTGCAGCAATCAACATGCGCCCTCAGCCAGGCGCATCCCACCATGCGCCCTCAGCAAGGCGCATCCTTTCAGCAGCTCAGTTATGTGTATCCCCAGTTATGTGTATCCCTTCAGCAGCCCAGTTATGTGTTGCTCTTTCAGCCAGGCTCACCTGGCTGAGCAGGATGAGGGTGGTATTTAACCTCCCCATCCAGAGAAAGAGCCTCAAAAGCCAAAGGAAGACGGTCGGGGCACCGCCATTCCGATCTACGGTTCTTCCGGAGTAACGGAGACGAGGCCCATACATCTTTATCTTTAGATGCAACAGGCACCTTCCGCCTGCCTCGGAAGCCCTCGACTCCGTCTTTTGGATGTAACAGTCACCTTCAAGTGCATCAACGATGACACTGCATCGCATCTTCACCCTTGGGAGCATCTCGTCAACAGAATGCATTTGAGCACACAAGTTCATGTTGGAAAGACGTGAGAGAATAAGAGGCCAACCCTCTCTCCATACCACTATTTATAGGCCAGGCAAATCAAACCCATGCGCCAAGTGGATGGCTCTCCGAATTTTGTGCAATGAATTTGTATTAGATGGATGAACCGGACGCTTCGAATTCAGCCAAGTCAAAATGGCTATTTAAAGCACTCGAAGAACGTAACAGTTGCACCATCAAAGACGTCTCATGAAGCAGACGCGTCCTTCTACATCAAGCGTATCACACAGACGTGCCCTTCAGTACCAAGCGTATCACAGGAGATGCGCCCCCATGCGTCTCCATATGTCTAGTGGAACGCCAACCGATGCGCATACTCAGCTGTCCATCGAATGTCACAAATATTAAATACTGAACTGACATAGTTGGCAGCACGCCTCCCAAAGTCTGAACAGTCGACAGCTTTTTCAGAAGACGAAGGATCGCCAACGTCAGCATCATCATTACTCCCCTCCGACGGCTACTACCACGTGGCCACCCAACCATCTAGCATGCGCCTCCGCGGCCATGCGCCCAAATCTGTATACGCCTCAAAAGCTGTGTGCCTCAGACTTTTCACTGATCCCTAAAGATAGAAGGAAAGTCACTGATACAACCCTGTATGTGCCTCAAAAGCCATGCGCTCCAGACTTCTCCCTGATCCCAAAAGATAGGAGTAAAGTCACTACTGAAGCTATGCATGCGCCTCAAAAGCCATGCGCCTAGAATGGTTCATGACTCCTAAAGGTTACGAGCCAAAGTCTCCTCATGCGCCCAATCCTAGGCGCGTCCTACCAGATCATTCCTTCCACCAAATCCGAGATCTCCGAGCCATGGGTCAATGACACGTGTCCTTTGACTCAACTCATCCAAGATCTCAGCAACAGAAAAATCTTCTTCTCTGCTACGTGCCGGTTCACAACAGCAACATGAAGAAGTCAACCCCCTCGATCAGGGCGCATCGTCCATGCGCCTCCATCAGCAATCAACACGTGGCGTCCCCACGTGCACATCCTACATATGCGCGCATGAGCAGCCAGCCTGTAAAACTATAAATAGAGGGATCATCTCCTTCTTACACACACAGACAGAACACCCAACGAACAAACATACCACCAGAGAGGCAGATACAGACACTCAACGTCTTCCTTCTCTCAGCAAGCTTCAGCACCCAGAGCAATCCAAACCTTCAGAGAACTGATAATCGTCGTCAGATCGTCAACGGAGTCAACGTATTACCACTCACTCCATCGGCACAAGGGACCCAGATAAACAAAAGTGTACTCCTAGAACTACATCTAAGTCCTATATTGTAACACTGTTCTGTTTGTATTGAAATTTGCAATAAAAGAATTTTAATGGCAAACACGTGGCTCCTCTCTGAGCCGCATGGAACTTATCCGAGCCGCATAGACGTTTGAGCCGTATGGATCCCTGAGCCGCATGAGCTCTCTGAGCCATATGGGGCTCCCTGGCAGCATGGATCTTTCTTTATTCTTTTTCATGCTTCTATAGTCCAGGTTATGTATTGATTATCGTACCTTGAATTCAGTGACAATCAAGAACAGATACCCTCTTTCGAGGATAGATGACTTGTTTGATCAGCTCAAGGGACAGCAGTATTTTCGAAGATCGATTTGTGCTCAGGATATCATCAGATCAGAGTCAGAGAGCATGACATCCCGAAGACAGCTTTTAGATCGAGGTACAGGCATTGAGAGTTCCTAGTTATGCCATTTGGAGCAACCAATGTGCCGTCAGTATTCATGGAACTCATGAATCGCATCTTTATGCCTTATCTGGATCAGTTAATGATAGTGTTCCTAGACGACATCCTGGTCTACAGCAAGAATAAGGCGGAGCATGAGCAGCATCTCAAAGTAGTTCTTCAGATACTCAGGGAGCATCAGCTATATGCCAAGTTTAGTAAATGCGAGTTTTGGCTCGATCGTATTTCGTACTTGGGTCATATCATCACCAGAGGAGGAGTGGAAGTGGATCCCCAGAAGATTGTGGCCATTGAGTCGTGGCCCATGCCCAGCACAGTTGCAGAGGTCCGTAGTTTCCTTGGATTGGCCGGCTATTATCGACGGTTTTTTTCAGACTTCGCTCGAATTTCAGCGCCTCTGACCCAGTTGACCCGTAAGGATGCACGGTTTACTTGGACAGCAGAGTGTCAGATTTCTTTTGAGCAGTTGAAGCGAGGCTTGATGACGGCTCCCATTCTCACACTTCCAGATGGAACCGAAGGATTCTCAGTATATTGTGATGCTTCAGGCAGAGGTTTGGGATGTGTTCTAATGCAACATGGGAAGGTAATAGCTTACGCGTCACGACAACTACGTGATCATGAGAGGAATTATCCAACCCATGACTTGGAGCTGGCAGCAGTAGTGTTTGCGCTTAAGCTTTGGCGGCACTACTTGTACAGGGACAGAGTGGAGATATTCACTGATCACAAGAGCCTGAAGTATGTTTTCACCCAGAAGGATCTTAACATGCGTCAGAGGAGGTGGCTGGAGCTTCTTGTGGATTATGATGTCAACCTGCAATATCATCCCGGGAAGGCCAATATTGTTGCCGATGCGTTGAGCAGGAGAGCCAGAGTTTATTTCCTAACAGCGCAACCAGAGCTGTTAGCAGATCTTCAAAAGATGGGTATAGAAGTTGTTCTCCCTTCCAGTGTAGCATTGATGGCCAGTATGCAAGTTCAGTCTATCTTAGTCGAGAGGATCCGGATGGCGCAGTCAGCAGATTCCAAACTTCAGCGACTCAGAGCATTGTGTAAAGCAGGTCGGCGACCAGAGTTATGTATCCATGAAGACGGCACACTTAGGCATGGTAAGCGTCTTTGTGTACCCAGTGGAGATATCAGACAGGATATTATGGCAGAAGCTAATAGTTTGCAGTATTCCATTCATCCCGGTGGTACGAAGATGTACCGTGATATCCGTCAACACTTCTGGTGGAATGGCATGAAGAGGGAGATAGCCTGGTTTGTCTCTCGGTGTTTAGTTTGCCAGCAGGTTAAAGATGACCATCAGAGGCCAGCAGGACTTCTTCAGCCCTTGCCGATTCCAGAATGGAAGTGGGAGCATGTGACCATAGATTTTGTGACTGGATTGCCTAGATTTCTAGCTGGTCAAGATGCTATTTGGGTTATAGTTGACCGGCTCATGAAGATAGCTCACTTCCTTCCGTTCAGAGTTGGTCAGTCGACAGCTCAGCTTGCAGAGATGTACCTCAGGCAGATTATCAGGATTCACGGTATGCCAGTCAGTATCACCTCGGATCGAGATTCAAGGTTCACGTCGCACTTCTGGCGTTGCTTGCAGGAGAGTTTGGGGACTCACCTCCAGTTCAGCTAAGCTTATCACCCGCAGACAGATGGCCAGTCAGAGCACACAATCCAGACTCTTGAAGACATATTGCGATCTTGTACACTTGACTTCGGTGGTTCATAGGAAGATCACTTGTACCTGGTGGAATTCTCGTACAATAATAGTTTCCAGGCCAGTATCCAGATGGCCCCATTCGAGGCACTGTACGGTAGAAAGTACAGATCCCCGCTAGCCTGGGACGATGTTGGAGAGAGGCAGATGCTTGGTCCAGAAATGATT
Source organism: Iris pallida (assembly GCA_029216955.1). Taxonomy (NCBI): domain Eukaryota; kingdom Viridiplantae; phylum Streptophyta; class Magnoliopsida; order Asparagales; family Iridaceae; genus Iris; species Iris pallida. Next base: position 2,554,506 of record JANAVB010002600.1, read on the forward strand.
GCCCAAACAGTTGAAGTGGTCCGAAGAGTCAGGGATCATCTTCAAGTTCCCTAAGATCGCCAGCGCCATTGGGCCGATTCTCATCGGCTCCCTCTCGAGTTTTCTGTCGACGACCATATATTCCTAAGGATTTCGCCTAACCGTGACGTCATTTGTTTTGACGCCTGGGGAAAGCTTAGTCCTAGGTATATAGGAACGTTTGACATTCTGGAGCGAGTAGGAGATGTGTCCTATCGTCTCGCTCTTCCGTCGTCGCTATGTGAGGTGCATGACGTGTTCCATGTATCCCAACTACGACGGTATATCTTGGACCCGAGCCATATCTTGGATCATTCGGAATTGGTTGTTGGTACTAACCTTTCGTATGAGGAGAGGCCCGTGTCTATATTGGACCGGAGAGAGAAGACACTCAAGAACAAGACTATCAAGTTAGTCCAAGTTGCTTGGGGTCATCACTCTTTGGGAGAGTCAACGTGGGAGCGTGAGGATGATATCCGATCGCAATATCCCGACTTGTTTGACTCGTGAGGTATAATGTCTTTCTTATGCCTCATGCCTTCGATTCCTTGCTTGCATGATTGATTGATTGCCTAGTTATAGCTTGTCCTTGTCTTTCTAGCCTCTTAATTAAATTTCGAGGACGAAATTCTTTTAAGGTGGGTAGAGTTGTAATGCATATGGTTCGTATTACGTATTTTTGGAATACGTGTACGTATTTTATCTTGTATTGCATGATTCCTTGCTTGGCTTTTCTTTATGGCTTGGTTATCCTTGGGATGGTTCGGCTTGGCTTGGTTCATCATGAACCAAGGGTCAACCCACCTACCTACCACCACCATTAGTATTTATTAACCCTTCTCCTTCTCTCTCTTCATTTATCATCTTCTTCTCCACCATTACTTCCTTACCTATCAGAGAGAGAGAGAGTGAGAGCTCTAGGCAAGTACAACTTACTTCATATAGGAACTCCAAATTTATTATTTTATTTTTTTCTTTACAGTATTCTAACTTACTTTAGTACTTGGCATTTTCACCTTCCATGGCTAGATTCTTTTAGATCTACAATTATATTATTTTCGGATTTCTTGGGTTTTGATCTACTTAATCTTGTTATTATCAAGTTTTGATGGTCTATGTTGTTGAGAATTTTGTTGTACCCTATTTTGACCTAAAGAAGTCCGGATTTGGACTCTGGATGAAGCTTGGAAGTATGGGTTCATGGTGCTCTTCTTCTCAGAAATTTGGAGAAGCTAAACTGTGGTTAGACTTGACCGTATGACAATTCATGCGGCAAGTGATTCCTAGCCGCATGAGACTCTCAGCCGCATAGACTGAGTCTCATTCCTGGCCGCATGGATCTTTGCTCTGAGAGCCGCATGAACCCGGGTCCGTTCTAGCCGCATGAGGCAGTGCTGACTCAGCCGCATATATACTGCACCCTCCAGCCGCATGAGTACCCTCCCCTTCTGAGCCGCATAGGCATTGCTCCCCGATAGCCGCATGGAATTTGCTCACCACCCAGCCGCATGTGCACAGCCATGTCGAGCCGCATGACCCGACTTCCTCGCTGACCGCATATATAGCAGTCTTCCGCTGCCGCATGAGGACCCGAGTCCTCTTAGCCGTATGACTGGCTGGATCCCTAAGCCACATAGATCCGATCGATCGGCCAGCCGCATGGGATCCATCCTTCGCTAGCCGTATGAGTACCCTCTCCTCCGAGCCGCATATTCCCTGCCCTCCTCTTAGCCGCATGGGCTGTTCCCGCATGGTTTCCTTTCTTGGCTGCTTATGTCGGAGCCTCATGACTTTTCTATAGACTTGTACTTATGATTTAATATTTTAACTCATGTCCTGTGACCCTCAGTGTCACTTGGGTCTCCTGATTGAATGCTTGCACTATGATAACATGAACACGACCGTGACCCGTAGTGGTGTACTCCTGACAAATAACCTGACATGATATGATAGTGGCCCGTCGCGGCGCACTCCTGACAAGTAAACTTGATATGATAAACTTGGCATGATATATCATGATAAGCTGTTGCGATGGCTCCTTGACATGACATGACCAGTATAATAATCCTGGACACCGTGGGCGATTGTGCTTGTACTAATGAACCAGTCTTGTCTTGCATCATGTCTAGGAAGGGACTCCTGAGTACCACGGTCAGGAGTACCTACTGAAATGGACTAAGGCTAATAAACTAGAATGACACAATAGTCATGAAGAGATTTCCTAGCTACAGACGATCCCGTTACCTGGGCGCACCTGGGATCTATAGCCTGCCGTCGAGTAGGGCACATTTCCAGCACACTGTCATGTGTTGCACCCTTCAAGCTACCTAAGGGTACATGTGTTTCCTGGACGATGTATCCACCTGAATTCAACCCCTAATCTTCGACCTGGGTAACATGGATGGTCTGTAGGGCTTTTGGCTGTGGAATATCTCGCTACATCTTATTAGTAAATAGGACTGTGATAACCCTAGTTAGTTAAAGTATCAAGCCGTACTCATTGCTTGGCCGTGATTGATTGAATGAGGAATAACCTGTCTGGTCTTGTCTTGATTCCTGCACAAGAATTGATACATGTCTTGATTTCTTATTATCCTGCAGATAAATGATGGAAAACCAAGTTCCGTTCAAATGAAGGGTTACAACCCCGGTCCTTTTTTGGTTTACGGGTTGTAACTAGTTATCTGAATAGTTCCATGGTTATCTCGTCGTATATCATCTTGATCTATTATATTCCAGTTCTATTTATTTATTTATATTCTGTGATAATTGCTGGTTTTAGTTCCTAAGGGAAGCTTCCTTTGTGGCACTTGCTCTTTCTGGGATCTGACCTTGCTGGTTTTGTATGGCCAGATTTCGGAGCAGCTCCAGAGGATCTACCGACTTTCCAGCCCGATGGTGACCACCAGGCATAACCAGGGCAACGAGTGGGATTATTTTTGATCTTCCACTTTATTGTAAAAATATTCTTTTGAGGCGTTTAGCCGACGAGCACCTGTTTAGCTCGATTTACTCTTACTTATTGTCTGCCTACGGGCTGTAACATGATTGACAGATCCTAGGGTTGATCATGTATGACTAAACTCTTGATAGTCCTCACATTTTGTAACGACTAGCTTCATGATCAACTGAATATGTAATGTTTGGGATGCCTTACTATTGTATATTTGGTGATCTTATATCTTGTGATATTTACTTACTTGCTTGTGATTGAGACACTAGACTTGTTTATGACCATAGGAGACTGTTGGCTTGTAGTAAACCCTCATGTATCTAGACAGCCGTGACCATATAGCGAGGTGGATTGCACTTCAATATACGTAGATGGCTATGTCTGCCCCCGCTCTCCAGTATTCTGGTTCTGGGGCGTGACACATGTAGTATCCGATGCTACCTGAGGGGATAACATCTCAAGAAAGGATCCATATAATACTAGTCCGTGTGACCAACGTGACAGCATCAAGTAAAGTAATCTAAAGCAGGAGAATAACTCTAACATGATATGAAATGATCAGTGAATGTACTCGCCTGATAACCTGAACAACTGATAGGTATAGGGGTCCAACTGAAGCCACAGAGTCCTATTTAAAGCAACACAGGTTACAAGGTGTTCAAGTTGTAATAAATAAATCTCTACACGCAATCTATATTATCCTAGGTTCTTCTAAGTCAAATCAACTCTAGGTCAACTCCGGCCAACAATCTAGTCAAACTAGGTCAAGTGTTAACTTACAGTTGACATTTGGTCAACTGGTCAACTCTGGTCAAACAGGGTCAATTCTAGTCTAATTATAAAAGATATAAAGTGTACTTTGTTATTCGTACGTCGAAACTTACGACACGTAAATCAAGATAAGATGATCAACGGTAAGGTTAATAATCTTATTATAGTGATCCACGTGTCCATCTTGTCAATTTTAGCGATATGAGATTGCTGGAATTGACCGATCTCAGTTTCGTTGTACTAATCCCGAAATACGAATATTATAAGAATTAATTATTAATTAAAAGGTGATACATAGAGAAACTATCTACAAACATTGTCGGATGATGAAATAAACATCGCCAACGTGTCTAGAATGGTCAAATTAGTTAGGATAGCTGACCCATCGGTCCAATTTGGACACAAGGACGAAAAGGTAATTTCGGGTCAAAAACGGTATCCGTGTCGGAGCCGTTTTGCACCGAAAAACGTACAAGAAAATAAGTCTACAAAACATAACAAATTATATGTCCACGAAACCAGAATGACGATACGAACCCAACGGTATATCCAGAATTGGATTCCGTTGACCCGATCTCAATTTGGTCCGTTGACCAGAACTTAGAATTCCGATTTGCACAGAAATACGTGCTGGAGCCAATGTTCTCAAAACTCAGCAAACTACATGTCAACGAGTCCAAAATGAAGATACGAACTCAACGGTGTATCCGGAATTGGATTCCGATGAGCCGATCTCAAAATGACTTGTTGACCCGAATATTGGTATCCGACTTGCACCAAAATACGTGCCGGAACCAATGTCCACTAAAACCTAGCAAATTATATGTCAACGAGTCCAAAATTACGATATGAACTCAACGGTATATCCGAAATTGGATTCCGATGAGCCGACGTCAAAAAGTCATGTTGACCCGGACTGTAGGGCCAATTTTGTACCAAAATGCGTGCCAGGGTCCACGTCCTCCAAATCTAACAAATTATATATGAAAACAAGCCAGAACGACGCCATGAGTCTACTGGTGCTGTCAGAAATGAAATCTGGAGTCTCGTGTTCAAAAATAGAATTTTATAAGTTGGAAATTATAAATTCGGACGGCCAACTTTGACGTCGAATTCAACCAATCAAACAAGCTCACAATGAAACAAAACTGGAGGGGTCGTAAGAGGGTTATACCAGCTTCACACAAGAACTGGTAGCACGCTAAATGGAGCTGCGGTGGAGGAGGTACAAGCCGACGAATTTAGCTTCGCAAAACTGTCCAAAATTTATACAATTTAAACGGTCAACTTGGTGGCCGGTTTTGAGGTATCAAACAATAAAATTAACAGATGAAAATTGATAGGAGTGAAGCTGGATATACTGAGATTCTGACGGAGAAAAGAAATCGACGATCCAACGGTCGGATTTCTCGAAAATCGTGCATGAAGTTGCTGCGACGGGATGCCAAAACGGACTTGATTCCGCGCGCGTCACGGCAGGAATTCGTGCGAAATGCACGAATCGCCTATACGTCGCGCCGGAGAAGAAGAGGCGGACCCAGGGGGGTCGCCGGCGTTCGCCCACCGCGGGGGGCACAGCCACGACGGCGGCAGCCGACGGCGTGGACTGCGCGTGCGGCCACAGGCCGTTCCCGGCCGGCCAACTACTGCTATTTGCAGCTGCTACGACGATGTTGTGGGGTGCGCGGCCTGCCTGGCCCGACGACGGCAGGGGCGCATAGCCACGATGATGTCGGCGGTGGCGCACGGCCATGGCAGCGCCGCACGATGGAGATGGTGGCGCGCGGATGATGGAGGTTGCGGTGGATTGATGTGGTGGTGGTGGTGATTCAATGGAAGGAGAAGACTGGTAGTGGCCGACCGCCAGGGTGGTGGTCAACGGTGTCGGCTACGGCGGAACTCCGGCCAGGGGGATGGGAGGAGCTCGGCCAGGTTGGCTCGGTGAGGCTGGTGGCTGAGCTCGGGTGGTGATGGATGTGGTGGTGGTGGTGATGAATTAAAGTGGTGGTGGTGATGGTTGAAGGAGGAGAGGAGGCTGGTCGGCCTGCTGGCCAGGGTGGTGGCCGACGGCCTCGGCCAGGGTGGTGGTCGGCTATGTAGATGGTGGTGGTGCTAATATGCTGCTGTGTAGTATGGGAAAAAAATATTAGAAAGAGAGAGAGGAGGTGAGTGAATAATTAATGAGAGGGAGTGAGTAAAAGAGGGAAGGAGAGAGAAAAGCCATCCCTAGAAGTTAAGGCCGGCCATGTGGGGAAAAATTGAGGATGAGTGTTGGAAAAAATGTGAATATAGGGTGGTGATGATAATATGTGAAATTGAGGGCTAGGATTGAATGTAAAAAATTTGGTCATTCCAAGGAATTTTTAATAAACAGAAATTTCCATTAAATATAAAAATAGATAGACAGTATATTTAATATTATTTTGGGGCAAAGCAAAACGAGGGAGTCATGAGAGAGGGAAACATGAAGCTGGGGTTGGGTTCAGTGGAGCCGGGTTGGATCAAAATCAGACATGGCAAAATAATCGAATTAAATAGGTGTTTAAAATCATGGGTAAATAAGTAGCATGTGGAAATTCTAATAAATGGGACACAAGTGTCGTGCGGGTAGTAGGCTCAATGTGGGCCATGTCCATATTTGGGGTTGACAGGTTTTGGTCGACAGGGTACCTACAAATCAAGTTGGAAAAAAATATGACACCGTGGGGTGAAATAAAATCGGGTCACGTGTCAGGAAAGTTGTACGAAGCAATGGAGCACAAAATGGTGTGTCTGAGTAGGGCACGGAGGTCATGGGTGAAGAGCGTCTCGAGTAGATCATGCATGAGAAGTTGGTTTCAAGAAAATGACTAGTCTGGTGCTCCCAAATCAAAAGTCACGGTAACGTGCATATGATGATCAAGGAAAAGAGTGAGAAAATTAATTAATTGATCAAATGGTCTAAATTAACCCGAAGTTCTGCGAAGCAAAAAGAGTACAAGGGAACAAGTTTGGATGGGACATTATATACCATCATGAAGGTAATCTTGTCCACTATAAAACTCGTGAAGAAGGTTTCCAGAGTTGAACATCCCTGACACTCCAAATATCAAAGGCACGAAAAAGTAAACTTAAAGATAATAAACAGAATAATTTATTTATTGAAACTAAATCAATCAGAAAAATAAAAAAATCAACCTAAAATTTAGGGTGCTCACAACTCTTAAGTGTTACTTCCGTAAAGTTGATATCATTGGTGCGCTCTCTCAAATGTCCCACGGGATGTCCATTCAATAAGTCTAAATAATTTGTAAAATGTAGGAGAACAATTTTTGACAAGAAACAAAAAGAGGGTTCGCATAAGAACGGTTGCTAAGTTGGACTGGGCATATACACCAAGGATTGTGTCGACCTTAGCAAAGTCGAGTGCGGGATTCGTAATGTTTCGAGCAAGAATGAGTTGGACTCGATTGGGTAAAGTGAGATGACTATCGATAGGGATGCTATCGAGCGACGATATTGTCGATGTGATATAGATGAGCGTGCTTGAAATTCGAGGAATGTTTCGAACGAAAAATTTGAAGAAATCGATTTTGATTCGAATGATAGTTTTGAGGATTTGTCAAATGACTTAATCCCTGAGTGGTGTATGCGATAGCCTCAGGATGTCGATCGATCGATTGAGGATACCAGGTGTCGATGAGTCTATCAACAAGCGTCGCGTGTATGCAAAGCCGTAGATTGAGTATCGTTGAATAAGTTGTAGTCTTGAGATTTAACGATGTTGATTCGGACAACCTAGAAATTGACGCGCACGAAACGTGCACGGGATTTAGGATTGTGCGAAGTATAAAATGTGAAAATAATTGAGTAGGTAAAATCAAATCGAGAAAAAGTTAAGGTGTAACAAACGGATGACTTGATAAAGGAAATCGATAGGTGGATCGTATAGAAAAAGTTAGCACGACAGAAAGATAGCGTGCATGAAAAGTTTGATTCAAATGTTTGAAAATGACTGAGGATTTGAATGGATGTTGCTCGATGATTTGAGTTAGCAAGGAATGATACGATTTGAAGAAAAATGTTGCTCGGTGACTTAAGATAGACGGATGAACAATACGCGAATTTGGGTTTAAGGAATTTGATGTTGTGAATGATTCGACGAATAATGATCGAACTTGAATTTGATTGTTGAAGAGATTATCCAATCGGACGATAGCATTATTCGCACGACTCAAAATTTGTTGTAAAGGAAGATCGTCAGGTTACGCATATCATCGATGGTATTGAGGCGTATCAAAGATCAATATGCAATAGCTCGGGGGCACTCTAATTCGAGAAATGATCGTGCAAGTGTTATTGTTCGGACGGATGCTATACTTAGGATTTTGATTGAAATAAATGTGGATGAAAACAAAAGTGTCTTGATGGTTACGCGGATAACCATAGCGTCGACATTCTTGTCTTGTGCGAGCGCAACTCTAGCCTCGCACATACGTCGCGTCGGATTTGGGACGATCGTTTCGCGTAAGCGCTGACATAGTGATTCATGTCACGGGAATGATCGAACTCGAAAAATCAGGATACGGCAACTTTGATTGTCTCGACTTGTTGGTTTGATACGAAGGAAAATTTGAGGATGTTTGGACTTGCAAGTCATGATTGAATTAACTTGAGGATTGAGTAGGTCCAATCCGCGCATCGGAAATGAATTATTCTAGACTCAAAACAAGAGTTACGTCCCAATGAGAATGACTATTCCACGGGAGCGTTGCATGATGATTTTATACCCACCGTGGATAATCGGACTCGCGTGAGATCGGAGCGCAATATATTGTTAAGTCAGACGACCTTGTGATAGATTACGTGAATTAGGATAAATGACTTAGGGAGTATGAAATGTGAATTATGGTTTAGCGATGAATTGTGTCGTAGCGTGTTTGACTTGGAAGGATTGATAGTGGATTATTGTAACGCCCCAGTCCCAAAATACGTAGGACTAGGAATGTAGACATTCCAGCTGTACTCATACGAAGTATAATCCAATATATAGAAACGTCGTATAAATACATAAGCTGTAAAATGCAGTAGAACCATAACTAATCTCATCCACACAAAATAAATGAATAAAAGATATCATATAATGATAATAAATTGTCTTGATACAATATGTTGGGCGGAGACAAATCCACTACCAACAAGTAAGGAAGAAATACATGGAAATAAGATGAGTTTGGCGAGCAAAGCAAAGACGATCCAAATGCAATCATCCTCGAAGAAATAGCAATGATCACGGCTAGAGCTAGAATACCTGCGGAAGACAATAGCACACACACCTGGCGAGATAACCAGGTCCTCAGAGGGACGTAACAAGACACATAATATCATGCCATAAACTGAATCAAGTTAGCTCAACAGAAAATTATATATGACTAAACAGATAAAGGTTCTTAACCATTCTATGTAAAAATGCAATTTGAAGACAACGTTCCACACAAGGGCTCCCGAAGCTAGAAATACGGCACATTAGCGTTTCAACCAAGGCACTAGTGGCGTCTAGATAAAAGTAAATGCACGGCCCATTAGCACTCGAGCGAGAACTAAGGGGCAGCTAGAGAAAAATAAATGCACGGCCACTAGCTCTTGGGTGAGTCACTAACGGCAGCTAGAAGAAAGTAAATGCACGGAATATTTGTGTTTCAACCGAGGCACTAGTGGCATCTAAAGAAAAGTAAATAAATGTACGTCCACTAGCGCTCGACTGAGTCACAAGCAGCTAGAGAAAAGTAAAGGTGTGAAAGTCCCTGCGCCTAATAACTGTCTTCACCCTCCCCATGCCCTACTCGTGCTGAATCCACATCACGACATTCCTAATAACTGCTAAGTCACTAAGTCTTCTAGACAACCATAACTATTTAGCAGTTATTGCCTATCGCACGGCATGTGCACACCGATGGCCAGTCGATACGTACGTCCGAGATCTATATGAAACTCGTGACTCTTGATACACAAGTGTCGGGCCAATGAATGCGGCACAAACAAAGGTGGTCTCTTAACTCTAAGCCAAATGCTTAAAGTATAATAATTTGTAACTACATATGGTTTTGAAAGAACAAGAAATAAAACATGCATGATATTGAGCAAGAAATTAAACAGTAAAGGGAAGGTGTCTTGCCTGATAGGGCGCCTGGTGTGCTGCGATGATCAATGTGGCACGAACTGCGACTTTGGTACAACAACTATGCAAGGTGACCTCTGATGGTGGAACGGACAGTTCCATTGGGTCCAGAAGGGTCAATTTAGTTAGAAATAACATAAGGTAGTCTAGAATTGGTGAGGGATAGGAGGTTTGGGATTGGTCATGGACATGAGATTGATCGATAGAAATTGGATATATATGATTTTAAGAAAAATTTATCATAAATGAAAACTTATATTTTTGCAAGTTAAAAATAGTGTCTAGATAAATACTAAAATATAACAGAAAACTGCGTTCCCAGAAAACTCTTAAGTTTGTAGAAATACAATTTAGGTAGAAAACTATATTTTACTCGTCAAAAATAATTTAGATAATTATTTGAAAATCTGAAAGCTCAATTTTTGTCAAACAATAATTTCTAGGATAGTCTATTAAAATCGATAAAATATTTAATAATATCTATGGAACTTCTAAACGGCCCAAGCAAAATGATATATTTGTTATAAATTAATTTTAGAAATATTTTATACTAAATAATAATAACAAAATACTAATAGTAAAATTCATAAATGCCAATATTAATATCAACAATTCTAATATTTAATCTAACCAAATATATATTATATAAAAGAGACATAGATGTTAATAATAATAATAATAAAGATAATAATAATAAGCAGAATAATAATAATAATAATAATAATAATAATAATGATAATAATAAAGTAATACTAATAGTAATAATGATAATAATAATAATAATAATAATATAAAATATCACTTAGCATTAAACTTAAACCGACGCACACTCTCTTCCAAATACCAGAACGCAACCAAAACAAAACAAACAAACAAAAAATAAAAAAATAAAAAAATAATGAAGTAACAGCAAAATGAAAGAGAGGAAAGGAGTAAGAGAGGAGAGAGAGGGAAGGGAGGCGATCGGGAAGATCGGACGGCGGCGGCTGGTTTTGATCGGGCGGCGGTGGCGGATCTGACGGGATGAAGAGAGTGAGCGCGAAAGGTGAATACGGAGGGGGGTTTTCAGGCGTGGGGAGCGGCAGAGCGTGGGGGTTCCACAGGTGGTGGTCGGCCACGAATGGATGATAAGCGAGAGGCGGAGGAATAGGCGGAGGGGGCGGTCGATCGAGGGATGCGGTCGGTGTTCGGCGGGCATGCGACGGCGCGAGGCGGATGCTCCGACGGAAGGGGTCGCGCGTCGGGCGTAGCTAGGGTTCGAAGGGGCGGTCGATGCGCGGAGGAAGAGGAGAAAGAGGGGCGGACGAGATCGGGGGTGGTCACGTGGAGGACAGGGCGACGGAAAAGGGTACGGTGGCGGAGGCTGCGCTCGGGAGGCAGAGACTGAAGCTGTCGGCGCTCACCCTGGCGGCGGTGGCCAGGGAGGAAGGTCGCAGTGATGGGGTTATCGTTGCCGGCGCGCGGAGGAACGACAGGAGCAGCGGCCTACTCCGGCACGGTCGTGAGGGAAGGGGCACGGCGGCTCCGACGTTCTGCAACCGCCGACGGACGGCGCTGGTCGAGAGCTAGGCGGCGGCGGGTGAGTTTAGGTTTTAGGATTTTATTTGATTTTTTCCTATTGGGTGGTGGCAGCGTGGGCTGGGAGTTCGCCGGGGTTGGCCAGGGTCGGAGGCGGTCGGGTGGTTTGGACAGTGGGTTGGGGACGGCCAGGCGTGTGGTGGCTGATGGTGGTTGTCGGGGAGATGCTAGTCGGGGGTGACGGTGATGGGTGGCTCTCGCGGGTAGCGACCAGATTTGGGGGTGACGGTGATGGCGTGTGTGTTGACATGGTGGTGGCTGTCGGGGGTGTGCGACAGTAGGTGAGGCGACAACGAGATTCCGGCTAGGTTAGGATTAGATTTTGCTAGGAATTGGGCTATGTCGGGTGTGTCCGACACGGGGATGGTGACGAGGAGAAGTGTCCAAAATATGGACACGGAGAAGATGATAATTTAATTGTAATAGAAAAAAATAGTGGAAGGAGATGGAGACACAGACACGACGCACACAAAGAGAATTTTGTGGATGATAGAAAGTTTATGGATGAGTACCTGCCTATTTATAGGATGTGGGAAATCTCATTAAGATGAGGATTAGGATTTGGTTTAAACCCAAAATTAGATAGTTTGTAATTTAATGTAAAAATTAATCCAATCCAAATCCAAATAAAATCCAATTTAAATTAAATTATTTTAGTTTAAAATCAAATTTCAAATATATTTTACTATTTAACTAAATCCATAAATTCAAAGCAAGATTTAAATCGCCATAATAAATTCAAAATATGCTTTCCAAAAATACTAATATAATAATTTTGAAAATACATTATTATTTACAATTAAACTTAATAAATATTTACTAATTATATATGTATGTCCAAATGATATTTACATAAATATACTTTTCTAATATACCATTTTATAGAAAAATTATTTATTATTATAACTATGTAAAAAAAAGTCTTTATAAATAAAATAACAAATTTGGAATTTTTGAACGATAACTAAAATACTTATTATATATTTTTTGAAATTATAAAAAATAAGAAAAAATATTTTTTTCCTAAAAATATGTACGCTCGCACATATTCGCACTCGTCGAGCAATTACGAAAATAAAATTTCGTGCGCGACGTACAATACGACTACGCGACGTACAATACAAAATTTTAAATCAGTACCAAATTTAATTAAAAAAATATAGTTGAAATTTAGGGGTTTTACATCCTACCCAACTTAAAAGAATTTTGTCCTCGAAATTAAGAATTAGTAGGGGGTGAAAGGCGTAAGGGGGTATCGGTGAGGAACAATCAATTATATGGATCAACAAAATCATGTCGTAAGAAATTGCGATCTAGATCATAGGAAAATAATACGATATGGTCGTAATCGATAGGATGGCTAGAGAAAGTTATAGTATAACGCTTCCGTCCCCCTAAAATCGGTGAAGGCGAAAGCAATATAGAGTTTGAAGGAGGCGTTATCGAATTACGGATACGTGATTCAAAGACGATCGAATAATTTCAAAAGAATTGTCAAGGCAGTCGTAGATGGGATTGTAAGGGCCAAGTTTAATTATGTCCCCCTCCACGTAGAGTAATAGACAAAAGCAAACCAAAGTGCACTTGATTGATCAGACCATTATGCACCGGTTCTGATTAGACAATAGGCTAGTGAGCGCTCAATAGCATATGTCATGAACAAACTCGATAAAGAATAAGTTTGCAAAAACTAGGCTACATTAGCATCATTAGTCAAAACGGTAAATACATAGGTACGAAAGATTTAGATTTAAAGAAGGTAGAATGATTCTAAGTCATACAGTCGTCCTATAGTCTTCTTGTCCAAGTCCTTGGTTGGCTAGGCGGGTTAGGTCCTCTAGATTCTAGGATCTAAATAAGCTTGCTAATATAGGTCACTAGGTCAAAGGGGTTGCTAGTTTATAAGGTATTCTACCCAACTTAAAAGAGTTAAACTAAAGGTGTTTGGGACATCTAACTAGTAGGGTCAATCTCTAGCAAGCACGAAGGGAAGATAAGAATAGGGATGGAAGGAAGCAAGTAAAATACAATTGATGAGTCAAACGGTAGATAAAATCAAGGAAAGAGGTCAAGTATGTGGATGAGATCCTAGACTTCTAATCCTATACGCAGGCTTGCTTGGTACGGTAAAGTAACCAAATAATTTATCTTGACCTGTATGGGCCACCACAAAAATATGTAACACCCCAGTCCTAAAATACGTAGGACTAGGAACGTAGACATGCCAGCTGTACTCATATGAAGTATACTCCAATATATGGAAACCTCGTATAAATACATAAGTTGTAAAATGCAGTAGAACCATAACTAATCTCATCCACACAAAATAAATGAATAAAAGATATCATATAATGATAATGAATTATCTTGATACAATATGTTGGGCGGAGACAAATCAACTACAAACAAGTAAGGAAGAAATACATGGAAATAAGATGAGTTTCGCGAGCAAAGCGAAGACGATCCAAATGCAATCATCCTCGAAGAAATAGCAATGATCACGGCTAGATCTAGAATACCTGTGGAAGACAATAGCAGACACACCTGGCGAGATAACCAGGTCCTCAGAGGGACGTAACAAGACACATAATATCATGCCATAAACTGAATAAAGTTAGCTCAACAGAAAATTATATATGACTAAACAGATAAAGGTTCTTAACCATTCAATGTGAAAATGCAATTTGAAGACAACGTTCCACACAAGGGCTCCCGAAGCTAGAAATACGGCACGTTAGCGTTTCAACCAAGGCACTAGTGGCGTCTAGAGAAAAGTAAATGTACGACCCATTAGCACTCGAGCGAGAACTAAGGGGCAGCTAGAGAAAAATAAATGCACGGCCACTAGCTCTTGGGTGAGTCACTAACGATAGCTAGAAGAAAGTAAATGCACGACACATTTGTGTTTCAACCGAGACACTAGTGGCATCTAGAGAAAAGTAAATAAATGCACGGCCACTAGCTCTCGACTGAGTCACAAATGGCAGATAGAGAAAAGTAAAGAAGTCAAAGCCCCTGCGCCTAATAACTGTCTTCACCCTCCCCATGCACTACTCGTACTAAATCCACATTACGACATTCCTAATAACTGCTAAGTCACTAAGTCTTCTAGACAACCATAACTATTTAGCAGTTATTGCCTATCGTACGACATGTGCGCACCGATGGCCAGTCGATACGTACGTCCGAGATCTATATGAGACTCGTGACTCGTGATACACAAGTGTCGGGCCAATGAATACGGCACAAACAAAGGTGGTCCCTTAACTCTAAGCCAAATGCATAAAGTATAATAATTTGTAACTATATATGGTTTTGAAAGAACAAGAAATAAAACATGTATGATATTGAGCAAGAAATTAAACAGTAAAGGCAAGGTGTCTTGCCTGATAGGGCGCCTGGTGTGCTGCGATGATCAATATGGCACGAACTGCGACATTGGTGCAACAACTATGTAAGGTGACCTCTGATGGTGGCACGGACTGTTCCATTGGGTCCAGAAGGGTCAATTTAGTTAGAAATGACATAAGGTAGTCTAGAATTGGTGAGGGATAGGAGGTTTGGGATTGGTCATGGACATGAGATTGATCGATAGAAATTGGATATATATGATTTTAAGAAAAAATTATCATAAATGAAAACTTATATTTTTGCAAGTTAAAAATAGTGTCTAGATAAATACTAAAATATAACAGAAAACTGCGTTCCCAGAAAACTCTTAAGTTTGTAGAAATACAATTTAGGTAGAAAACTATATTTTACTGGTCAAAAATAATTTAGATAATTATTTGAAAATCTGAAAGCTCAATTTTTGTCAAACAATAATTTCTAGGATAGTCTATTAAAATAGATAAAATATTTAATAATATCTATGGAACTTCTAAACGGCCCAAGCAAAATGATATATTTGTTATAGATTAATTTTAGAAATATTTTATACTAAATAATAATAACAAAATACTAATAGTAAAATTCATAAATGCCAATATTAATATCAACAATTCTAATATTTAATCTAACCAAATATATATTATATAAAAGAGACATAGATGTTAATAATAATAATAATAAAGATAATAATAATAAACAGAATATTAATAATAATAATAATGATAATACTAATAATGATAATAATAAAGTAATACTAATAGTAATAATGATAATAATAATAATAATAATAATAATAATAATAATAATATAAAATATCAATTAGCATTAAACTTAAACCGACACACACTCTCTTCTAAATACCAGAACACAACCAAAACAAAACAAACAAAAAATAAAAAAATAAAAAATAATGAAGTAACAGCAAAATGAAAGAGGGGAAATGAGAAAGAGAGGAGAGAGAGGGAAGGGAGGCGATCGGGAAGATCGGGCGACGGCGGCTGGTTTTGATCGGGCGGCGGCGGCTGGTTTTGATCGGACGGCGGCGGCGGATCTGACGGGATGAAGAGAGTGAGCGCAAAAGGGGAAGACGGAGGGGGGTTTTCCAGCGTGGGGAGCGACGGAGCATGGGGGTTCCACAGGCGGTGGTCGGCCATGAAGGGATGAGAAGCGGGAGGCGGAGGAATAGGCGGAGGGGGCGGTCGGTCGAGGGATGCGGTCGGTGTTCGGCGGGCATACGACGGCGCGAGACGGATGCTCCGGCGGAAGGGGTCGCGCGCCGGGCGGAGCTAGGGTTCGAAGGGACGGTCGACGCGGCGGAGAAAGAGGAGAAAGAGGGGAGCACGAGATCGGTGGTGGTGACGCGGAGGACAGGGCAGCGGGAAAGGGTACGGTGGTGGAGGCTGCGCTTGGGAGGCGGAGACTGAAGCTGTCGGCGCTCACCCTCGCGATGGCGGCCAAGGAGGAAGGTCGCGGTGATGGGGCTGTCGCTGCCGGCACGCGGAGGAACGACAGGAGCAGCGGCGTACCCCAGCACGGTCGTGAGGGAAGGGGCACGGCGGCTCCGATGTTCTGCAACCGTCGGTGGACGACGCTGGTCGAGAGCTAGGCGGCGGCGGGTGAGTTTAGGTTTTAGGATTTTATTTGATTTTTTCCTATTGGGTGGTGGCAGCGTAGGCTGGGAGTTGGCCGGGGTTGGCCAGGATCGAAGGCTGTCGGGTGGTTTGGACAGTGGGTTGGGGACGGCCAGGCGTGTGGTGGCTGATGGTGGTTGTCGGGGAGATGCTAGTCGGGGGTGACGGTGATGGGTGGCTCTGGCGGGTAGCGGCCAGATTTGGGGGAGACGGTGATGGCGTGTGTGTTGACATGGTGGTGGCTGTCGGGGGTATGCGACAGTACGTGAGGCGACAACGAGATTTCGGCTAGGTTAGGATTAGGTTTTGCTAGGAATTGGGCTATATCGGGTGTGTCCGACACGAGGATGGTGACGAGGAGAAGTGTCCAAAATGTGGACACGGAGAAGATGATAATGTAATTGTAGTAGAAAAAAATAGTGGAAGGAGATGGAGACACGGACACGATGCACACAAGGAGAATTTTGTGGATGGTAGAAAGTTTATGGATGAGTACCTGCCTATTTATAGGATGTGGGAATTCCCATTAAGATGAGGATTAGGATTTGGTTTAAACCCAAAAATAGATAGTTTGTAATTTAATTTAAAAAATTAATCCAATCCAAATCCAAATAAAATCCAATTTAAATTAAATTATTTTAGTTTAAAATCAAATTTCAAAAATATTTTACTATTTAAATAAATCCATAAATTTAAAGCAAGATTTAAATCGCCATATTAAATTTAAAATATGCTTTCCAAAAATACTAATATAATAATTTCGAAAATATATTATTATTTACAATTAAACTCAATAAATATTTACTAATTATATATGTATGTCCAAATGATATTTACATAAATATACTTTTCTAATATACCATTTTATAGAAAAATTATTTATTATTATAACTATGTAAATAAAAGGCTTTATAAATAAAATAACAAATTTGGAATTTTGGAACGATAACTAAAATACTTATTATATATATTTTGAAACTATAAAAAATAAGAAAACATGTTTTTTCCTAAAAATATATACGCTCGCACATATTCGCACTCGTCGAGCAATTACGAAAATAAAATTTCGTGTGCGACGTACAATACGACTACGCGACGTGCAATATAAAATTTTAAATCAGTACCAAATTTAATTAAAAAAATATAGTAGAAATTTAGGAGTTTTACAATTATGTCGAACGTGTTCGAAGAGATAGTTTATGCAAGTTGCTTGTTGGACGAGCGATATGTTCATGACGAGGATTGGTTGAACGTGAGTTGTCGTAGGATGGCTTTGCTGAATGACTCAGACCCCATACGACGAATGTCGGGATGTGTGTAGGAAATCTATGCTCGAAGTTTAGAAATCGGAGTGATGCGAGCTTGGGTTGAAAATCCCGTACAATCAACCTGGTTTGACCTTAGGATGGGGTCAGCGTTGATATCGTTGTTTGTGAACTATGATTCCAATACTGACGGATGACTTTAGCCTAAAGACATAGCTTAGGGGTTAGGCAGACGTCCCGGTACGGAGCGATAGGAATTGTGGTGGCACCACTCGCGAGTCTCGGTTGACATACAAGTATATCAGGGACGCCCGAATATGCGCACGATCCGACTCGAGTGGTGATGGCAGATTCTCTATCACGAGGCTTGGCTGAAATGCATGTATTTTGGGGATGCCTAGAATATGTGCACGATCCAACTAAGCGATAAGTTGAATCAAGTGAGACTGGAGGTGTAACTCCTCTTCCCAAAATTCTCATATTTTATTTACTTATTTATTTATTGTATATTTTTCCTTTAGAACGTGTTTTGGAATAGTTTATCTTCGAAACGTATAAACTCTATTTTACTATTATATATTTATTTCAAAAATAGTTAACAATTTATGGTGTGAAGATATTAAAGTGATTTTAATAAAATAATTATTTTAACTCATTAATTGTCTTGCAAAATATTTGGGTTTCCAAAATATTGATTTCATTTTGAAAATTATAAATATTTCATAAAATTTTGTATTAGTAAAATATGCCTTGAATTATTTATTTTATTGGTTTGGGATATACAAATTTAATTTATTTTAATTACATTTTAATGCTGTTATGAAGATCGCTTAATTAAGTTGAATTTTAAGTCTTATATTTGAGTTATTATATAAAATACAATTATATTCCAAATTAATAGTATTGACAATCCTAACACTTGGTTGAACTCAGCTTTGTTATTTCGAAAAGCTGGTAATAAGATCTACAAATAGAATGTCCATATAATTTATGTTGCCAGCCAAAAATTTAGTTTAGAGTTCTAAGTCATCTCCAATCCTTTTTGATATTTGGTGAGGATGTTTTAGGCGTCATTATGAGTCCAAGTTTGTTTTGATATACTTTTCTTTGTTGTTATCTTTTAGAAATTAATTGTGTTAAATGAACTTATCGTTATCTAGAGCACATGAATGAACCCTTAAAGTATTTGCAAAATTAGTTTATACTTGTTTGTGGGAACCCGACTATCTCCTTGTATTATACCACAGGTTGCTCGGTGGATTTTAAGACCTGTGGGTTTGAACACTACATTAATTAAATTAGTTGTATTAAATTATATTCTACATAGATTAAATTTATGTGAAAATCTATCTATTAAAGTTTAAATTACTTGGTAAAGATAGGACAATGCTTTAAATTATTGGATTAAGATTTGCAATGTATACGATTTAATTTAATTGATACTATCGGATATAACTCTTAGTATTGTTACAGCGATTAGAGTAATTTTGTTTTTAAATTTATTAAAGAGATGAGAGCTCATCTATCGAAAATTCTAAATCCTAATCTATATAAGCACCTCCACCTATTTAATCGAGGATAGTTCCCCTGTTCTTCGGCAAAGCCAAACAAATCTCCCTGCCTCCCACTCAAAATCCATCTAAGCCATCACCACAGTGTCATCGTTCCCGTGTCCGCAACATCTACTCTTCTCCTACACCAACGACGTGTCCGGACCCGTGCGTCCGTGGCATTTATCTTATTCCAATGTTACAAGCTACAAACCAAATCCTCGGGTCCAACATGCTGGACACCATACAGACAAATTGGAGCACCACCGCTCTCACCTTCCGTCACCACCTACGATCGCTGCCATGCCACCGGTCATAATCCTTCCGTCAAGCAACCCGACACTCTGTTCCTGCACGACTCCGGCCAAACTCCTTCCCATGACCACCAGAACCTCCAGAGTCGCCCTATCCAACCCAGCAATACCGGCCATCCCCGCTGCAACCAACCATCATCACCGTCCCTACCACCGTAGCCGACCCCGCATACAGCCGGTCATCCACCACACCGCACCAAAAAAAACTAATGAAAAAGAAGAGAAGAACCCTACCCTTTTCCAATCGCGCCGCCATCAGAGAACCCTCCGTGGCCGACCCCTCCGCAAGTCCCTGGCCACAGCTCTCCGACGCCCATCACCAGCGTCCACGTCGAGAACTTCCCGAGCGCCGCCGGCCCTCGCTTGCACCCGCGTAACCCAGCGGGTCGGATCCTTCTCCAGCACCACCTCGTGCGTGGCGACCACCGATCCCCGCTTCCACTCAGCGCTGACCGCCGCACCTCGCCACGAGTGGTCTCCGTCGAGCCGCGTTTCCCGTGCCAGCCACCGCCGAGTCGGAGAGCACCTGGCGATTCTCGGGTGAGTTTCCCCCATGCTTCCCTCTTCTCATTCTCTTTCTTCTTCTCCTTCATGAAGAAAGCAAATTTTCTTGGAATTAGAGAAAGGAACGTTGGAAACAGAGAAGTAAACTTTAGTAATCTTTTTGTATTACTCTGAACATATGTATTGTGTATGATGTTTAGTTTTGTTAATATTTTATCATTAGTGTTATATTATTGGGTTCAGAAGTTGAGGAATGAGGATTATTATTATTATTATTATTATTATTATTATTATTATTATTATTATTGGTTTACCATTTAATAAATATCAGCATATACACATATATGTGTATTGGTGTATTATTATGAGTATTATTATTATAGTATTTTGTTTCATTAGTTTTATTAAGTAATATTATTGTCATTCGTTAAAATATTATTATAGTATATTTTTAAGAAAATATAGTTTGACCAAGAAAATATATATTTGACATAATTAATCCTTAGCCCTAAAATGATTTTCAAGACTGTGCAAGTATCTACCTAAAATATTTTAACTATAGAGAGATAGTTTCACATATTATACATATTTTTTAAAATAGATATATATATTTATTTACGTAAATTCTTCGACTATAATTTCTTGATCGTGACTAATCATACTCCTCATTTTCTTGTGATTCGAACTTCTTTGCATTAAACCTAGCCAATTGGACTATTCTGGACCCAACAGGAGTATCAGTTTCACCGACACAGGACCTCAGGCGAGTACAGTTTTTTCTCTGTTTTTGAAAATTTTTTTTTTCACTATATCTCATTGATTGGTCATTGATTATGTGAATTTTATTCTATTATAAAATATTGAGTCGGGAATAAGGAGTACCAAAGATATGTGATCCGACCATAGACATTGTTTATTTTCATGCAGTAGACCTCGTAGACATTGTTTATTTTTATGCAGTAGACCTCGTAGACATTGTTTAAATTTTTGTAAGTAGACCTCGTAGACATTGTATACTTTTCATGCAAGTAGACCTCGTAGACCTCGCGGTGTAGTGTCCCAGACTGATCACATATCAAAGGTATTTCTCACAGTTGGGAAGATATTTGTCTATTTATTTACTATTGATTTTCTGTCTTTTCTCATGGCTTTACTATTTATTTTCAAAACATGTAATTAATGTCTAACCACTGTTGTATAGTCAATTTTATTTATTGAATTGCATTCAGTGAATTATACTCGTTCCATTCCTGACTGGAAACCAAAATTTTACAGATTAGTCGTGGCTGCTCTTAGCATCGGATTCGGGAGACATGGGTATATGCAGAGGCCAAACCTAGAGGCTAGTTAAATAGTTTAGTATTCATGTAGTTGTCTTTTTATATTTTTTTGAGACATTATACCATGTATTCAAATGTAAACTTGTGAATATTGTAAATTAATTTAGTTTTATGAATGAGAAAATAAAGTATTTCTTTTATGTGATACTGAGCATTTTGGCTAGACAGCGTTCTACCATCGACACTGCAGCGTAGGCTGGCTTGGACACGCGCTCGCATCCATTTAAAAAAAATGGGTGCGGGTCGTGACAGGAGGAATGGAAAAGTGTCGAGAATTTTGAAATAATGTTTTGAAGAAAAGATTGAGGGTAGTGCGAGCGTGACTCGGATTAAGGAAACGTATAGGTGTAGTGTGTACGAGAGTTCTTGAAAGTTGAGTAAAGTGATAAGTCGATAAGTAAGTACTCAGTTAGTTTCGAGGACGAAACTTTCTCTGAGTGGTGTATGATGTAGTGTCCCGTCCCGCTCAGTTAATCGGAGGAATCGGAACGCCGACGACGTTCAGACTTAGCCTTGCAACGGCTGCTCGAAGACATCGCTTGGTCGAGGCGACTCCTCGTTCAAGTGGGGTAGTTTCGGTAAACTTGCCTCATCTTAGCCTTCACATAATAATTCGCATGTTTTCAACTTGCACAAGTAGGCTTGATAATAAAAGAGACAAATCCACATAGATAAGGGAATAATCCTGACATGTTGAATTGAGTTAGAACATGGAAAGGTCCAACGGTCGGCTTAGAGTTTGTGTACAGCGTGCTTTGAAAATGACACTCGGTCCTTCGTCTCGTGGCTTGGGAGAAGAAAAGTTGGTCTTTGACACAAAACTATGAGTTAGCCTAAGTTATAGACATCGCTCTCATAAATATTTGATAAAGCATGCACGGTTCCACGATACAAGGTTCGGTATAGCCTTTGCTCGTCCCACGGGTTAAGTTGTATTGCACGGCTTGCGGCATAAGTCGATCTAGGCACCCAAATTACTTGGTTTTATGATCATAAGGCCTGTCATATAGAGTATGTATGACTTGGGCAGTGGTGTCGCATAGAGTTCAAGTTGGTTTAAGGCACGATGTCACGGACTTAAAATTTTTAAGGCACGGGCCACGGTTGATTAAATTGAGTTGGAAGGAGGGCTTTCAAATAGTCGTTCCTGAGTCGAATGAAGTGATAGGGCAAAAAGGAAGAATGCTCGCGACCGGGTCGTCGAGGCAAGGACTCAGATGTGAGAAGTATTGAACTTGGCCCTGAAAGATATGGTAACACTAGAAGTAGAATATCTGTGTGAGATGTCAGTTCGAGTCGAGTCTTGCATGGTCATGAACAACTTGTCGACGAGGTAGAGTTTTTCCGTACGGCAACCCGGGGCCACGAGACTGATGCGGCCTAAGGAAATAATTTTATATAGCTTTGCCAGGCACAGCTTAGACGGTGACTTGCTGCGGGGCTCGCTACTCGCGCTGAAAGGACCCCATCTAACAAAAGCTAAAAGGGAGTCCACAATGGCTCTGGGAGTCAGTGACCAATTCATATAGATGAGTCGACATGGCGGCAACCCGCGTGTGTACCTTTGGATTGAGTCGAGTATTGAGTGCACTATATCAAGGAGTCGAGTTGAATGTGCATGTACAATTAGAACGCAAAATGTTGGGCCTAAGATTTGGCTGCAATGCTGGCGACGTGCTTCGGCAAGAGATGTGGCGTCAAGTCTTAAGTTATCGGTATATAAGTTGCATAAGTTGGATTTGAGTTATCTTGAGTTTAAGTCAGAAAATGCCGCAAGGCAAAGTCGATTGAGTGACACTTAGCCCACAAGTCTTGATTGGGTCAATTGGTAATCAGAGTAGCAAGGGCCACGAGGCGGCGATATGGCTAAGTCACACTGAGTTGCGAGGCACGGCGCGATGGATTTGTAGCACAGTCACAAGGAATTGGGTACTATCGCGTACTCGTGTCTCTGATTTTGGGCCGTAAGGCAAACACGACTTGATAGGTTAACGTTGTTATTGCGAGCACGAGATGGTCTAGAGACACAAAATAGGCCAAGGCGTCTGTCCTAAAACTGATCCTAAGACAAGAGTAGAAAGACAATCAAAAGGGTTATGTTGCACAAAGTAAATAAACATGTTGGTTTTGTATGGGTGGGCGAGGAGCTCATTTTACCAGTACAGTTGAGTACTGACACCCACATAGTTTTTTTGTGCAGGCACAAATAGAAGCTCTTGGCGTGGAGCTCGCTTGGATGCGTCAAGGCACAGAGTTCCTTGGCGATTCGAAGCGTAGGGCCGCATGGAGTTAAGACTTATACGGGACATAATGTTTGGGTTTGCCTTCCGAAGCATCTGCTGGTTCAAGACATGTATTGAGAGATGAGAGAGAGCTGAGTGACTTGTAATGTGAGATGAGTGAGCTTAAGAGACTTATAATCTTGGCCTTGCACCCTATTGTAACCTTTGTTTCAATATCAATAAAGAGCTTCTTTTGAATAACTTATGTTTCGTTCTAATTTCTGCTGCTATTATTCAATGTCTCTGCATGGGACTTCTGTACGACGATCCCGTTGCAGTCGCTGAAATCGGGCATTATGGAACCCGCCTTGCACGAGCGCAATCTAGGCTCGTGCGGCATCACGCCTTACCGAGGACGATCGCTCCTATGGAAGCGGGGCATGACAGATCTAACCATTTCTAAGATGCTTACATGATAATATTCAATTTTAAAAAAATTTCAAATGATATTCTTGATTTGAATTTGAAATGAAAATACCTTTTTAATGTATATTCCTCTTCCATGTGGATCTCACCCAAATTATCCATGGTTATCTAGTACCAAAACTATTAAGCCAATCGTCAAAACCCATTAAGCAAGATATCACCATCCAAAACCAATAAGCCAACATAATTCAAACCTATAAGGGACACTTGGGTTTAAACACAACAAAGCACAAATGGTCTAACTAGCCAAGACTGAATCCAAACCCAAAGGGACAAACCATGAGCAACAATCCAACTTTGATAATCAATGCTCAAGCCAGGCCCATATCTAACCCCATTGTCGAGCCAAAAAGTGGACATATCCATTAAGGAATACGGTATTACGAGGAGCACCTTCCAAGTTTACTAGACTATAAAGAGTCTAGGCGAAGAGCTAACATATTAGTGGAAACAAATGTTGCATTTGAGGTGAATTTATAAACCTCTACAACAACTTTCTTTGTTCCCAAATTTTCGGGTCGACTATCTGAATCATTTTATCCAGTTCCACTCCGTTAAGGGTCTTGTTCCCTGTAACAGTAACAAACACAATATCCTTCTTTAAAACTTCCATGTTAGTTTAGGCCTACCGTTACTCCTAACGGTACATTTTAACTATCTTATTCATTTTTCTTACTGGAGCATCTATTAGTATACCAGTCTTGCACATGCCCAAACCACCTAAGGCGATTTCTTTCATTATGTTCTCACTTGGCATTACCTCAAACTATCCACCAGTAAACTCATTCCTGAAAACTCTATTATTATTATTATTATTATTATTAAAAATCCGTGTAATCCTCGCAAGCCACATATGCCATGAGATTGACTTCGACGATAGTATCCATTCCCCCTCTACTATCATGGACTCTTTCCGGTCTCTAATCTTCCTAAGTTGCTTTATATGTTCTATGTTGTACGGACACAGATTTGGCACGACATATTTCAGACAGCGACACAGATTCGACACCTATATTGGTGTGTCCTAGTGTATTTTGGTGTGTCCGTGTGTGTTCCCAACATGACACAACATGAATTTGGTGTATCCATGCTTCTTAGGAACTTCTATGGTATTCTCATATCGCCATTTTATTGAATAGAGAATTTCCAGATAGGTTGACCTTCGTACAATGAAGGTGCACGTCGTCGACCGACTCTTTATGTTCTTGACTTAGTGGACATATACTCTGTAGGAGCGTAAAAAGTGCTTCAAAGAAAGAGTCATCTCATTCGTAAGTGGCCTGCTTTACGCCTAACAGAACGGGTAATTTCTTTACGCCCAAGACAAGGCTAATTGTATTACGCCTAAGCAGATTGATCATTTTACGCTTGGGTCTGCACCAGTGATTTTACGCCAAGGACTGAGCAGCCTCTTTCACACTGGACAAAGGCTATCAAATCTCGCATTTAATGCAGACTTTGACATGAAGATATCAATGATGGCATTTACCACAGAATTCAATAGAATTTGTCTCATACAAAGACCATTGTTGTCGTTTATAGAGATCGAGCTACTTTACGCTCACTGAATGGTTTCTTTTACGCACGGAGGTTTACATGAGTCCTTACGCTCATAAAAAACAATGTGTGCGTGAAGTCTATTTGAGCCATTTTACGCTCAAGGTTATTCAATAACCACTTTACGCTGGAAACCTATGACAGAGCTAGTTTACGCTCATCCTTTTACGCCCTATTCGTTCTGGCCAGTTTGGAACGTGGTGTGCCTACGTGGTCTTCATGCCACATATTTCGAAGAACGTGTGTACATGTATCCTATTCTTACTAAAATGATGGGACACGTGTCAACGTATACAGAGGATGACTCTGATCGTGGATGGCAGTTGTTAGCGTAAAGACAGATTTTGATGCCCTTTTACGCACGGAAGCCCTAGTCTATAAATAGACTGATTTTTCTCATAACAGACACACAGACAGGGAGAGACAGGAGAGAATACAGAGATCAGAGCTTCGAGATTTTGATTCTCTAGAGCATTCTTCTTCAACTTTTCTTCTAGAACAAAGTGAAGCAAAGCAGGAAAGCATTCGGCCTCGCCATCAGTGCCCAAGTGTGTCGATACCTTTCTAGTGCATTAGTTCTTCCAAATTGTTCTACTTCAAGCAGTGATCTTCATCATCATCATATGGTCCAAGGAGCAAAGTAATCATTTACGAATCAGACTTCCATAGCAATACTTTTCCAGAATTAAATTAGTACTTCTTGTACTTTTCTTCTTGTTTTTGTTTTCAAAAGCCAATTCCTCCCAGGCATTTTGTTAATCGAAACAAAAATGGCGACTCTGCTGGGGAAGACCTTCTCCTCTGACGAGGAGGTGATTGCTCAATATGATGATGTTTCGGTCTGTTCGAACAAGAAGACTCTGGTGGTGCACTTCGACCAGACTGCCTATGAAGAAATGCTCCGAACAGGGGGTGGTTCTCGCCATTCCAATGTTCAAAAGTCTCGCAAAGCACGAAAAGTTTGGATTCCCAAATCCAAAGTGATTTCTGATCTCTCTGCTGCTTCTGATGACAAGGGAATTCTTCCCACTTCTGTCGTAGGGGCTCCTGTTCATAACGAGGCAGTCCCTACTCCAAAGTTGCACTCGAAGTGTGACAATTTGTCTCCCGTTTGTAACGGTAAAGATAACCAGGTTTCATGCCCACTGCATAAAAATCAAATTTTACGCTCAGTGGGTAAGAACCAAATTTTACGCTCAGTTCATAAGAATGAGTTTCCCATTCGTAATGGGGCAGACTCTAAAGCTTGTGCTTCTGGGTGTAAGAATCAGTCTCCCGTCGGTGACGTGGTAGGCCCAAATAAATTACGCTCCTCGCGTAAAACAAAATCTCCTGTTGATAACATGGCAGATAACAAGATTTTACGTTCCATGCGTAAAGATAAATCTCCTGTCTATGACAGTGTAGATGAAATTCACAATGATGCTCACATGTCAAATGTGAATGTATCTAAACATGTGCAGCGTAAAAATATTGTTGGTAAAACTTCTGTTCTACACCAACAACCTTCTTATACTGCTTTACGCAAGGTACCAAACTTATAAATCACACGCCAAGAAAATGGAGTCCTGCTTGCTAAATCTCAAGATTTACGCACACAATTCCAAACGCGTAGAAATGTACAATTTGGTTCTGCGAATGCAGCCAGTAATCTTCTTTATACACAAGGGACTAAACGTTTTTCTACCCCAAATGTAATAAAGAAGAATACTTCATCCACTCCTTCTGACTTGCGCGAATTGCTAATGTAAAAGCGTAAGAATAGACAATCTCCGGTGACATTCTCCCAAGAAAAACATCTTTGTGAATACCACCAGGTTGTGATTAACTGTTGTTGTTCAGCTTCAAGACGATCGGTTTTTGATCGATTGAGTTTCAATACACCTCCACATCAAGCTGAAAACCAAGAACATGAGTTGCCATATGTGTCAGTCAACATGGCATCTCATACTAACAGAGGACGACATCCAAGACGGAACACGTCCCAAACTCCAAGTCAACAATAGTTCAAGAGGCTTCTTGATTCCTTTGAAGGAGTATATCAGAATACTCGGTCAAGAAGACAAAGACATTTGCAGACTTCTGATTCAGAGGCTGGGGGTACTCAATCTTTTGAGTCTGATACCGATAGCGTAGATTCGTACTTCTATACAAATCCTTCTGTATCTTCAAGAGAGGTTGAATCCTACGCTGTTGGAGATGAACCAGAGACGTCGTCTGCTAATACAGAACAACGTCTCACTGCTGTTGAACAATCACTGAAGGATATGCTTAATATGGTGCAAAGCATGCATCAAATAATTTTGAATCAGCAAACTGCTCAACCGACAGTAGTGACACCGACACCAGTAGCAGCACAAACTCAAGATAGTCAAGGGGCTGAAATACCTTTGAACATTCAAGAGCCTGCTGCTAATCAAAATTCTCCATCTCCAGATCCCATTATTCCAGAAGATGTACCACCCCCAGTAGGGGTCATGGTACATCCAACGACTACTCAGTCAAATGCGCTTCCTCAAACCAGTAAAGCCATTCAAGCAGTGCGTAAACTTAAAACACAGTTTGAAGTTTTAAGGCACAAAGATCAACTCCAGAGGTTAGGGATTAAACAACCTTATCCTCCTCATTGGAATGATGTGCCCTTTCCACCGAAGTTCAAGCCACAATCCATGGTTTTATTCGATGGAAAAGCATCTCCCAGCCAATATATCAATTACTTTGATATTATGACTGTACACTTACAGAAAAATGATGCTCTTCTCACTCGAGTGTTCATTGGGTGTTTGACGGGTTCGGCTTATGACTGGTATCGTAGCTTACCTGATAACTCTAATTCATCTTTTGACGAATTCAAGGCAATGTTTCTCTCCCGCTTCTATGAAGGAGGAATGGACATGAACATGTCCTCCTTAATAGAAATAAAACAAAAGGAGAAAGAAGATACTCGGACGTTCATTAAACGTTTCCGACAGGCTACTCTAAAGATGCCTCCTGGTATGCCAGATTCAGCGTTGATCGATACATGCAAAATGAATCTGCGACCATCCATTGCTGTCTTCACAGGTTTCCAATTCTCAGATTGGGCTTCATTTATCATAGCAGCAGTTTCTGCCGAGACCAATGGTAGGTTGGCTCGCGAACATGGGATGATTTTCGCTTCAGAAGATAAAGGAAAGAAAAATAATCCTGGTAATAATCCTGGCAATCGTAATATGAAAGGAAAAGATACTCTTATGGTCAATCTTTCCAAGAATAAAATGACGTCAGGTAATCAGGAATCCTCCAGGTCAAAGGAAGAATACTCTTTTGACGAAAGTGATATTCCAGGGATATTCCAATGTCTGGTGAAAAGTGGTAAACTTCAGATTCCAGAGCCAAAGAGGCCTAATGAGGTTAATCTGACCGACAATCCCAAGTATTGTATCTATCATAGATAAATTAATCATCCTACCAGTGCTTGCTATGTCTTGAAAAAGAAGATCCAAGAGCTGATAAATGGTGGCGCCATCGCTTTAACCAATGATGACCATACGGTGACAACCAATATGGTTTCTCTTCAGTTTGGGGATTTTCCTCCACAGCAAGTCCCAGATAGAATTATCCCAATTCCGAAGGCGACAATGAAGATTGTGAATATCCCGCCTGCCAGGGAAGAAAATACAGGATTGCTGTCTCTCACATTGAAGAATGGTGAAATCATGTGGGTACATCCTGACTTAGTGCCTGAACTGGAAAATGAAGGTAAAGCTTTAAAATTCAAGAAAGACAAGAAAGTCAAAACTTGCAACATGATTTCTCATATTATTCCAGATCCTGATGACTCAGATCATCTATGGGACGGCCTCCCTCTAGAAGATAGACTGAAAGGACTAAACATCTGTCCTCCAAGTCTAGCTTCTCCTACCTAGCTCAAGCTTACTCATCAGCAGTGGCTAGCCATAAATAGTGTTCCTTTATACCGGGCATAACAAGTCTTTGCTGCTTATGAAAAAGCTCCAACAGGGATTTCTCCTCGTATCCCGAATCCTTCTCCTCCCTTAACTACAGAGACGTCTGTGTTTTATTCTCCTGTAGTTGCAGAGATTCATTCCTCTTCCTATGCTGAAACACCTGTTCGAAGTCCACTGCCTATCCATTTGTATAGTCAGCAATCTGTTATTCTCGTGAAGAAGATGGGTTACGACTTTCAAAAGATCGAAGGTTTGAACCATGATAAAGGAATACGTCTTCCTTTACAAATTCAAAATCAGAATTCTACCGTTGGATTGGGTTCTGAAGTCCCTCGTAACAATCCTCACAAGAAGAAGGTTAAAGGAAGAAAGACTAAATCCTGTAATATGCTACTTTCTTCTCCTGAGTCTGAGGAAAAAACTTTTGCTGGTACAAGATCTGGAAAAGAGTACCACAAAGACTATGAGGGATCTTCCAAGGAAGAAGGAGATGTAGTGGAAACACTACCGGTTCAACCTTCTCCTGTTCCTGCTAAACCATCTGTGGTTGAAAAGGGGAAACAGAAGGCAGTACGCTTTGATATCCCATTAAGGTCTGCTTCCATTCAGGGGGTGGCAATGAAGCCTTACAAGTTCGATATTCTAGCTCAGTTAGCCAATACTCCGGCTAGATTGTCTATATTTGAACTGCTTCGCCTCTCCAGAGAAAGCAGAGAGACTTTGAGCGAAGCTTTACTTCAAGCAGATTCATGCTTAGCTCAACTCAAGACTCCCGACAATATGCCAGTGTCATGTCCACAATGTCATAGCGTGATGGAAGTAATTCCCAACATCATCTTTACACAAGAGGATATGCTATTGAAACACAACAAGCATGCTAGGCCTCTGTGCTATACTGGATATATCGGATCCACTAAAATTGACAGGATCTACATTGATCCCGGATCCTCAATCAGCATAATTCTTCAGAGTATGCTAAGACCCCTGAGGATTCCTACTAGTGAGCTGACTTACACTAGTACCACTATTGTTGGTTTTAACTCTGGCAAGAGTAAGCCACTGGGGAAGATTCGGTTGCAGATTCAGATTGGTGATCTTCGAACCATGGTAACTTTCTATGTTATCAACTCGGATGTATCCTACAATATTCTTCTTGGAAGACCGTGGATTCATGAGCACAATATTATGCCTTCAACTCTCCACCAATGCTTCAAATATGTGGATTACCAAGGAGTTGTGAAAACTGAATTTGCTGATATTAATCCTTTCAAGGGTGTCGAAGCCTACTTCTCTGATTCAAGGCTTTATAAACAAGAGCATACGAAAGAGATATCAGACATGGCTGAAGAATCATCATCTGAGGATCAGTCTATCAATGAAGATCTGCCAGAGGAACAACCCTTGAAGATCATGGTCAAGGGACGAATCCAATCTCAACTTGTCAATGATCAACCTTTGATAATCAAGGTTAAAGGAAGAACTCAAACTTTATCTGAGGAATCAATAAAAATTCCTACTAAGAGCCAAGTTCAACCTTTTATGATCAAAGTTAAAGGACGTACTTCTGGTACGAATGATTCAGAATCACCATTGATCGTTAATATTGGCAATTCTACGCAGAAGACGGATGATGGTCCACCGTTGACTAATCCGAAGCGTAGCAATCAGACTGTAAATGATGTAAATATTGCTCATCTCTTTGATATCAATGAAGATCTCCTTTTCGAGTATATGGCTGTCAAGTTTATTGAGAGAATGACTTTATCTTCTGATAATCAAAGTCATCAATATAAAGACAACATAGATTCCTCATACGATAAATCTAGACAGATATTCTCAGTCAATATGGTTCAAACCGATGACGAATCAGAGCCATTTGAGAATGACCCTTGGGCTCAACAGATGGATACTCAATGGGAACTTCGTTTTGAACAGCGATAGCCACCTACAGAAGATGAGGTTATCCAGATCGATGTTGGAAATAGAATTACGCCCAAACCAATATTCATCAGTAAGAATCTTTCTGAAGATGAAAAGGAAGAATTGACAAAAATTATCAAAGATTATATTGACATCTTTGCATGGAGTTATGAGGATATGCCAGGACTACATCCTAAGGTTGCTACTCATAAACTTAATATTTTGCCTAACGTCAAACCTGTAAAACAACAGCAACGGCGCTTTAGACCAGATATGATGGATGCAATTGAAGCAGAAGTCAAAAAGCTGATCACTTGCGGTTTCGTTCGTGAAGAACAACACCCTGATTGGGTGGCCAATATTGTTCCCGTTATGAAGAAGAACGGAAAAGTCCGAGTTTGTATAGACTACCGAGATCTTAATACAGCTTGTCCAAAGGACGAATTTCCACTTCCTATTACTGATGTCATGATAGACAATACATGCGGTTTTGAACGTATGTCTTTCATGGACAGATTCTCAGTATACAATCAGATCAAGATGCATCCAGAAGATGAGAAGCATACATCTTTTCGAACACCCCTTGGGGTTTTCTGCTATACGGTAATGCCGTTTGGTCTTAAAAATGCCGGTGCCACATATCAACGGGCTATGAGCAATATCTTTCAAGAACATCTACGGAAAATAGTTGAATGCTATGTAGATGACATTGCTGTTAAAAGCCGGTCAAAGAATGATCACATTCAAGACTTGAAGACAGTATTTGAATTGATGCGTCAACATCAATTGAAAATGAACCCTACTAAATCTTTCTTAGGGGTTTCCAGTGGCAAGTTTTTAGGATTTGTCATTACCTCCCAGGGTATCCATGTTGATCCTGATAAGGTTAAAGCAATTCTTGAAATGTGCCCTCCTCGTAATCTGAAAGAACTCCGTGGCTTCCAGGGCCGTATTGCTTATATTAGAAGATTTATATCTAATCTTTCCGGGAGATGTCAACCTTTCTCCCGTCTATTAAAGAAAGGAGTATCTTTCGTCTGGGATGAAGCATGTCAAAATGCCTTCAATGACATTAAATAATATCTTACAAACCCACCTGTTCTGGTACCTCCGGTGATAGGAAGGCCATTTTTGCTGTACGTTCGAGCCTTGGATCATTCACTTGGTGCTCTTCTGGCACAAAAAAATGATATGGGTCATGAACAAGTAATATATTATCTGAGCAGAATGATGGTAGGAGCTGAACACAGATATACTCCTGTAGAAAAGGAATGTCTAGCTTTGGTTTTTGCTGTCCAAAAGACAAGGCACTATGTCACTGGACAGACTATTCATGTCATCTCCAGAATAAATCCCATTCGGGTATTGATGAGAAAACCAAGCATTCTTAATTCCAGGTTAGCTACCTGGGCAATGTTGCTCACTCCTTATGACATGATCTATGTGCCTCAAAAATCAGTAAAGGGCCAAGCGTTAGCTGATTTCTTAGCTACTCATCCTGTACCTGAAACTTCGAAGTTATATGAAGACATTCCAGACGAAGTAGTGGATTGCAACATGGCTTTGAAAAATAACATATGGCAATTATATTTTGATGGAGCATCACGAGTGGGACCTAAAGGCAATATTATCTCTGGGGTAGGAATTGTCTTGGTTTCTTCTGACAAAATGGTTATATACCGGGCCTATTCTCTTAATGAGCCGTGCTCTAACAATGTAGCAGAATATAATGCTCTATTGATTGGTCTCCAAGTAGCAAAGCAATTGGATATCAGATTTCTAGAAGCTTATGGAGATTCACAATTGATCGTCAATCAAGTTAGAGGGACGTATGAAGTCAGAAACCCTGATCTCATCCCTTATCATCAGGTGGTAGTTGAGTTGGTCCTTTCATTCAAAGGATTCTTCATTGAATTTGTGCCACGTTCTCAGAATGTAGAAGCTGATGCTCTTGCCAGCTTAGCTGCAGATTTGGCTATCCCGATCCGAAGGCAAAATACAATTACTTTGTTAGATCGACACTTGTTCTGTGTGAAGAGTAATCTGCATATTGAACAAAGTTATGTTACAGAGGCAAGTTCCCAACAGAAAGATTGGAGAACACCATTTATTGATTATGCAGTTCATGGAATTTTGCCTGAAAATTCTAAAGAAGCTGCATCAATTAAAAGACGATCATTTCGATTCTATTACGATCCGTCTTTACATATGCTATATCGGCGTTCATATGACGGACTCTTGCTGCGTTGTCTTTCAGAAAGCGAAGCCAAACAAACACTGCATGAGGCTCATGATGGTGTCTGTGGTGCCCATCAACCGGGTCCAAAGTTGCAAGATCATATTCGAAGAATGGGGTATTATTGGCCCTCTATGATAGCAGATGCTGTAGACTATGCCAGAAGATGCAAAGCATGCCAGATTCATGCAGACTTTATTCATCAACCTTCTGAATTTCTACATCCTACAGCAGCCTCTTGGCCTTTCGAAGCTTGGGGTATGGACATCATTGGTCCTATTAACCCCCCTTCTGTCAAAGGACATCGATTTATTCTAGCTATAACCGATTACTTTTCAAAGTGGGCAGAAGCAGTTCCACTTGTTGAAGTAAAGACATCTAATATAGTCAGCTTCATTAAACATCATGTCATTTATCGTTTCGGGATTCCTCGACGAATAATTCATGACAATGGACCACAATTTGCCAGCCAGACATTTTATCGGTTCTGTGACAAGAACTGAATTCAAAATCTGGCTTCTACGGCTTATAATCCGGCTGCTAATGGTTTAGCTGAAGCCTTCAACAAAACGATCATCAAACTTTTCAAAAAGTTTGTCTCTTCTAATAAAAGAGATTGGAATGAGAAGCTTGGAGAATATTTATGGGCATACCGGACAACAGTCCGGACTCCTACTGGTTTTATACCATTTTCACTGGTTTATGGATGTGAAGCTATCCTCCCATTGGAAATCCAGATCCATTCTCTTCGAATCGCTATTGCTAATGAGCTAACTATAGAGAATAATGATCGCTTACGCCTCCAAGAACTTGAAGGATTGGACGAGAAGCGTCTTCAAGCACAACAGTATATTGAACTATATCAAGCCCGTATATCTCGAACTTTCAATCGTAAAGTCAAAGAGGGTGTATTCAAAATTGGCGAGCTTGTGTTGGCTGTCCGGAGACCAACGGTGATGACTCACAAGAGCAAAGGGAAGTTTCAAGCGGAAATGAGAATAAAAAAGTTACAGAGAGTTCTCGCCTATTTATAGAAGAGGATTATTAATGAACTGGCCTTTGAAATTAAAAACAACTTTTCATTTCCGAAAAGACCCGTTCGTTCATATTACTAGGTTCATCCATTTAATTATGGAACTGAATAGTCCTTTCTTTTCCCCGAGAAATACGTTGATTCGTCTGTCATGTATGCTCACAACATCTATCGTTTTATGCCCCAGCTACCAAAGTTTGGTTAAGCTGACTTCTCGTCTCCTGGGAGGAAAATTTTTTAAATCTTCTATTCTTTATCGATTGATTAAAAATGGGATTAGTTATTCATCATGTTTTCATAACCTCTGGATAAATGCTAAATCTACCTACTTTTCTTATCTATCATTTTCCGTTTGACCTCTGCATAGAAATCAATCTAATTTTCTTTTGAGTTCCCACACACTGTCATGTCCATATTACCTCTGATAGTATTATGAACTCAAAATTAGAAAAGAAGATTTCATTATCTATCATGTCCATATTACATCTAGATAGATACAAATCATCGAGTATAGAAGAATTATCATTTCCACTCTCATATCATCATAAAAGTCTATTACATTTCTTAGACTTTTCTTTACAATAGAAATCTATTACATTTTAGATTTTCATTCCATATACACCAAACAATGACCTAATAGAGATCTATTTTCTTCTCTGGATCTTCTTTGACGGGTTCATTGTTTGTTGCAATTCCTGACTGTCTGAGCTCCAGTGGCGACCAGAGCAGCAGGAATCAAACTCTGGTCTTATCTCTCAGACGAGAGGAGAACCCCAGAGTATGGCAGCCCGAAGGCACGTTGCTGCCAATACAATTGGTGGATTAGTGGCAGCACCTCAAAGGAGATAGGAACGTATCCAGCATTGGGATACGATTCCTAGTTCTGCCGTGAAAGGAACTCTACTACCCGATTTCTCGGGGTAGAGTTGACTCCACCATCCAACTCTCCGTGTATAAAGGCTCTTCCTACCGACAGAGGAAGACCCTTCTATCTCACGAAGAGTTCTGAGTTGTCTGATTTGCGCGTCAAAAGCGCATGAGCTCCCTGATGTGGGTGTCAGAAGAACGCTCTTCACAGCGTCAAAATCGCCAATGCCAGTTCTAAAAAAGCTCTTCAACCAAGCTTCTGCAGAAAACAAAGAAGAAGAAGTGTCATCAAATGCGTATTGAACGCTAACTAAAGACAGATAACAGGGCTTTTTACGCCAGTGCTTCAGTACGGTTTTTACGCTAGTGCTTCAGCAAGGCTTTTACGCCATTTACTTCAGCAAGGCTTTTACGCCAGTGCTTCAGCAAGGCTTTACGCTCGTAAAATAGCTGTTTTCAAAACAAGAAATTTGAAGACAGATATTTGCTTACGATCGAACTTGCCACTTGAGTCGAAAGGTTTGGCTCTAATGATGGTTGAATCTGCGCCTAATGATTGGACATGCAAAGAAACGTCGTTGGAAAGCTCCGCCATCTCTTATTTGAAGAACAACATCGCAGAAAGCTATCTTCAGGAGGATGAGTACGAGAATACATGAAATATTCTCGGCTATTTATAAAGACTGAAGAAGTTATTAAGATGAGTCTATTTCGGGAGAAGATCTTGTTTAAAGGATCTCGTAACCATAAGATAGACGCCACGTGTTGATTTGTTTCTCGGGAATCAACAATCACGGAAGCAGTCAACAGAAGTGCATAAACAAATGCGTGTTCATAGATGGGGCTAAAACATTAAATATTTTATTTATAAAACATAGGAGCGGATCCCTACATATAAAAGTCGCAGTACACAGAATATTATTATTATTCTTTTTTGTTGGGTTGACGAAGGGATGCACCCAACTCACACATATTGTGAATCCCAGAGCGACGCATCAGACGAAGGAATGCTTCCGCGTCACCCGGTCCCTCGTATGCAGTTGAAGGACCACCATCAATACGACTGAAGACCGCTGGGGTCAGCCCAAAGCACTCTAGAAGATTTTGCGCTCGCTCGTTCTCTATCTCGAGGTTAAGCCTGGCGACCGAAGCTCCCTCCACAATTGGCTCTTTCTTTGGCGCCATATCAACTATGAGGATGAATATTAAGAGTAAAGAGTTTGTCCTTATTTATACAAATTAAAATAACTCTTCACATTCCTCATTGGAAACCGCTCACTCGGGAAGATGAAGATACATTTGAAAGTTACGAAGAAGAAAAATTTATTGTGACGGTTAAGTGTTGACCGACATTATTTCTTCTCTCTTGAACTTTACGCTGACTGTTGGATATCCCCGCTCTTACGCGGATGACTGTTGCATATCCCGAATTTTGCGCTCATCAAATCTCAACTTTTATGCTGCTGTTCAAAGTGTTTTAAATTTTGGAGACATTTGAAAACTTTGAAGGGGGTCTTGTAGGAGCGTAAAAAGTGCTTCAAAGAAAGAGTCATCTCATTCGTAAGTGGCCTGCTTTACGCCTAACAGAACGGGTAATTTCTTTACGCCCAAGACAAGGCTAATTGTATTACGCCTAAGCAGATTGATCATTTTACGCTTGGGTCTGCACCGGTAATTTTACGCCAAGGACTGAGCAGCCTCTTTCACACTGGACAAAGGCTATCAAATCTCGCATTTAATGCAGACTTTGACATGAAGATATCAATGATGGCATTTACCACAGAATTTAATGGAATTTGTCTCATACAAAGACCATTGTTGTCGTTTATAGAGATCGAGCTACTTTACGCTCACTGAATGGTTTCTTTTACGCACGGAGGTTTACATGAGTCCTTACGCTCATAAAAAACAATGTGTGCGTGAAGTCTATTTGAGCCATTTTATGCTCAAGGTTATTCAGTAACCACTTTACGCTGGAAACCTATGACAGAGCTAGTTTACGCTCATCCTTTTACGCCCTATTCGTTCTGGCCAGTTTGGAACATGGTGTGCCTACGTGGTCTTCATGCCACATATTTTGAAGAATGTGTATACATGTATCATATTCTTACTGAAATGATGGGACACGTGTCAGCATATACAGAGGATGACTCTGATCGTGGATGGCAGTTGTTAGCGTAAAGACAGATTTTGATGCCCTTTTACGCACGGAAGCCCTAGTCTATAAATAGACTGATTTTTCTCATAACAAAGACACACAGACAGGGAGAGACAGGAGAGAATATAGAGATCAGAGCTTCGAAATTTTGATTCTCTAGAGCATTTTTCTTCAACTTTTCTTCCAAAACAAAGTGAAGCAAAGCAGGAAAGCATTCGGCCTCGCCATCAGTGCCCAAGTGCGTCGATACCTTTCTGGTGCATTAGTTCTTCCAAATTGTTCTACTTCAAGCAGTGATCTTCATCATCATCATATGGTCCAAGGAGCAAAGTGATCATTTACGAATCAGACTTCCATAGCAATACTTTCCCAGAATCAAATTAGTACTTCTTGTACTTTTCTTCTTGTTTTTGTTTTCAAAAGCCAATTCCTCTCAGGCATTTTGTTAATCGAAACATACTCGGCCCTTTCCAATGACGTTTGAGGAGACTATCTTAAGTAAGGATTGCTTTATTGCAGACAGGCCGTGCAAACACTTGTGGTTTTTAATCTTCCATAACTTTATTCACCCAAAAATGGATTACAGCCCCCATTGAATTTGTAAAGCAACATGATAGTAAAAGTCTTAATATTTTCCCATCTCCACATACAATGGTCCTCATGGATAAGCCATTTAATCCACCTAGAGCCGAACCCTTCCTTTACTCAGTCCCAGTCTACACCATCGTAAAGCCTAAATTTAGTTTAAGGAGGATTCCATCAAATTTTGTCCTTTGACATTCCTTAATTACTTCCTGAGCTAACACAACATTTTCAAGAATATATCTTCCCTCGTTAAATCCTGTCAGATAGTCCCCGATTGTTATTTGAAAAATCTCGATAGGCCAGTTGACGTAACTTATTGGCCTTAAATCACTAGGTGTTCAAACTTGGGGATGAGACGGTGCTAAGCGATCTTTGGATGTAAACATGTTTTTTTCTCCCCAATTTCCAGTAATCTTGATACACATCAAGATAAGAATCTTCGTAAATTGGGTTATCTTTAAGTGTCTCTTTACAGTGGAAGTTGACTCTCATCTCGCAGCTCCTTATCGGTCCCTGTGTTACAACTTGAGCATAGTTTAACCTTTCACAGACTCCTTCACTACATACTTGGCTCGAATTTTTCTTCGCTGACATACTAGATTACTTGCAAAACATAGTTATGATATTTTGGAATATATAGAAAGCGACATGTAGGTACGGTTGAAGAACTTTGAGATAAGGTGGATAACTTCTTTCTTAGGCTCATTACATACTTATGAAAGGGCTGTCGGGCTGTCAACTGGTCGATTGCGGGTTGGATTTATGTAAAATCTGAAACCGACACGAAAATTATCAGGTTTCCAGATGTGAACCAGGCTAACATCCGATTTCTATTTTTGGAACCTGAATGTCATGTGTGTAATACTATGTATAGAATATTTAGAAAGAATGTAGGTGGCATGGATTGAACTCAGGATCCCCAACAGCTCAGCCCTTTACCAATGGTCTACGGAACACTTTCTGCATATTATGGATTTATTTTATATTTTATATAACCGAAGTAGACTTGAATTTTTTTTCTTTCGGGTTTCAATTGTTGTACCCTAACTCGCCCCGAATTTTAATCGGGTTCCCTTTTTTAATCGAAACCTGGATATTTAGCTAAATTATGGCCGTGTTTACGGGTTAAATTACCATTCAAAGCCCTATATGAAACCCAGTACTTCTTAGGTAAAATGGTCAGAATATTCAATGGCATCAAACATTTCTTCCAATCAATAACACCAGACTATAAACCTCAAAGAATTATTAAACAAAGCAGAGAGACTTGTTTTAAATGGACTTGGTTATTATATCCACATTGATCCCTTGTGAAGGTTCTAATAGGTTCCAATAAAGATAATATTTTATTCATGCCTGTTCTAAATTTGCTTATATTTTTGTATACCCCCTAATTGGTATTTAATGGAAAATTTTCTTTCAGGTTTCTGCTGAAACTATAAGAACTACTGTTGAGAAAAGCTTTGGATCATTTAGTGATAGCCAAGGAAGGTACCATGTGGTTCTGGAGAACCTGCAGCTCCTTGATATTGGAAATCTGGAGAGCCAGTCTGTTGACGCGTCCAACATCTTGAAGAAAATTTATTCTTAAATGGATCTTTTGAACAATGGGCACTCTTCCTTGTAGCTAATTTAGTAACCGATGAGAAGGTCAAGTTTGAGAAAGTTCGTCCGAGAATGAATGAAATAATAAGGGACTATCTTCGAAAGATCCTTGTGGAGTCAAATTACAGAAATGGTCCGATACCATACAAGCAGATAACAAAAAATTTCAAAGACCCGAGCAACTTTAGGGAGAAACAGCTAACACTTCGTACTCCTGTATCTTCACCTCTTCTTTCGACCATCCACAATACCTTGGAAGGACTTGATGAAATGCCATTACTTGATCTAGTTGTGGTTAACAGGAAGCTAAGGGGTGGCACAGTAATCCCACAATTCCCACATATTCTCAATGCATGCAAAAGAGATTTGCTTATTACGCGAGTGAGAAAAAGATGCAAGAAATTTCTTTTCGCCCTAAGGGAAGGGGATGAATTGCCGGAACCATTTGCTAAAGCATTGTCAGTTATGCGTCTGTCCCTCAAGTAGAAAACGAGATGCGTGGACATATCGACGTCAGAGTTTTATCTCTTTTCACCTAAAATAGTATATGTGCAGAATGATATAATGAAAGCTCTTTGGTCACTACCAAATTTTAGAATAAAAGAGCTCAAAGCTTTGCATCCCTTGGTAGATCCAGAGGCTAAGGTTTCGATGAGGAGTTTTAGGAGTTGCCTTAGGAATTACTTGATGCAGTATC
This sequence comes from Iris pallida, assembly GCA_029216955.1. Lineage (NCBI taxonomy): Eukaryota > Viridiplantae > Streptophyta > Magnoliopsida > Asparagales > Iridaceae > Iris > Iris pallida. The sequence goes on from JANAVB010002600.1 coordinate 2,595,293, forward strand.
TTTTTGAATGTGATGCTATAGAAATTCCTGACAAAGTGTTAAGTGTTCTTGCCTTCCTAAACAGGAGGTCTCGACGTCGACCCATATTGTTTTCGAGTGAGAAGATGATAGACAAAGAAGTAGAGAGTGTGCTGAATGTTAGCGGTCTGCTTACACAAGTTGTATTAAACCCGCTTCCACAGACCGGTGAGACGTCAGAGACGTCAGAGCCTTTAGGATATAATGATGGCAATGAAAACAATAATTTTCAATTGGATGAGACCAACTATTGCGCCACATCTGGTGAGCACAGACAAATTTACAGCTCTTGCTTAAATGAAGATGTAGGGACTATAGGGGATTCATGGACTGATGTACACCGTGCACCCAAAATCAATAACCAGAGTAATCGTTTACAAGTCGCCGATGCTTATGAGGTTGGTTGTTTCATCAAGAATCCTAAACTGGAGGAAGAAGATTTTTCACCAGCCATTAACAATAAGAGTTGTCCTCTAGATAATATGGAATATCACACTGATGATTGTATCTCGAGGAATTGTAAGCTAGAGCAAGATGATATGAACCCCTCAAAGCATTTCTGCAAGGAGAAAATAGATTTGGAACCCGGGCATACTGTTCAGGAGATTGCACGCATTAGAGAAACCTCGATCCAGGAGATCTGTGATGAGACTAGTTTGGTTGCTTATAAACTCATTGGCTGTATACTTGATAACTTAATGCAAGAAGAAGGTAGAGACGTAGATGAGATGTCTAGGTATTATCTTCTAGGTGGCTCCTCACTTCCACACTATCAAGGTATCGTAATATTATATTATTTTCATTTGCGTAAACGTGATCCTAAAGTTGCTAACCAAACAATTATTTTGTTCCTAATTGTCACCAGGTGCTGAGGACTCGAGTGCTGCAAAGGAGGAAGGGGTTGAGGTTCTTCTTCAAGCCGTAGAGAAGCTATTACCTTCTATGCCAAAGAGGTATTCATCTGTCTTTCCTCATTTATGCATTATATAACACTTGTATAGGTTCTTAAGAAGCAATGAACATATGCATTTGTTTTTATCTTTGTTGATGTTTCTAGTTTCTTGTCGATGCTGTAGTTGTACAGAAAGGGCAAAGATATTGACGAGACACCCTGAGATTTGAGGGCATAATTCGGTACTACATGGAATATCTGGAATCTGATTTGTGCAACACTGTTGGTATTTCTTGTGAGCTTAAGTTTACTGGTGGTTTTTTTAGTATGAGGTTCTTGATTTTGGGCCAAGTATCAGTATAATAGTATATGAATTCCAAATACTCAAAGTCTTAGGTAACACGAGCTTAATATTTTTCTTTGGTAGAAACCAGTCAGGTTATGGCAAAACCCTTTTTTATGAGTAAAACAATAGTCAAGGATATAAGATGTGTTCGTGAAACTGGATATTGGTTCAAGCCAATATGGAGTAGACTATAGAGCTTTTGTCACATTCTTATACAAATGATAAATGCAATCTAATCACCGACTGAACTCATCATGTAACTATAAGAAATCTATTGTTCAACTGTTTCATAGTCACCATGCTAACTGTAACTCTAACATATCAATGTTGATAAGTTTTCTGTTGCCATCAGAATATCAATATCCTATGGGTAGCTTTTTGACTCTGGTAGGCTAAGTTGTGCATAAATTTTCTGATCGTTATTACGTGAGGAAGAATACTTCAGTTATTTTGAGAACAATTTGTCAATTGTGTAGCACTGAGTCAAGATTTTTCCACTTGCTATCTATTTATAGTTTACACATCAGGACCAGTGCTTCTCATGATTGGAAAAAGCCTTTGTAGTTTATATTCCATCCTTATCTAGCTATTTGATGACGTAGCACTTGATTTTTCTATTTGATACACTAAAAAATAAATTATATAGGTAGAAAGAAACTAGAAATTTGAGGAGATTTTATTTCTCATGAGATCTTGCTTTTGGCAGGTTTCGAGGATTCTTTTGGAAGGCAGCTAGAATAGGTATATCTATATTTCTCTCATCCTTTAAATTCTCTTGTACTTGCATCCTAAATCTCCTCAATGTTTCACTCAGCAAGGATTTAAATTAGGGATATACATCCGCAGATCTTCTAATTTTGTTCTTTTGTTAGGTAGGTTTTAATGAACTGAAAATATTAAGATTATTGATCATCATCATACATTTTATGGATTAAGTACAGCCTGAGAGGCTCTTCAGAGAGGAAATTGACCCGTTGAATTTGAATCCCCTAATAGTCAGGTCTTAACAAGCACTGATTTTAACTGTATTCAGGACAACAATGAGCACAAACACTACTCAGTTAAGCTCAAGTGATAATTTTTTTTTGTTCTCTGTAACAGAAGTTGTCTACCTTGATTTTTGATAATAGGGATAACCAGAATGTATAAGTTTGCATGCACCTTTGTAACTACTTGTTTATCCTATAATTTGCACATGGTTTCATGTAACCTCCACAATGTCCATGATTTTAATGAACATGTATATTACTTTTGGCCAAAACGTAAATTAGCTATAGGTGACTGACTATTGTAAGACACAGAACCTAAATGATACTATTGTTATTTTTGATAATTCAGTTCTCTTTTAATAAAGTTAGTAATAATCCAAATATAAAGCTAATATTACCTAGCAATTCCAGTGAGATAACTTGAAGAAATATATATTTCTTATAGTCATATCATCTAATTAAGTGTGTAACTGTGTAAAATTTTTAAAACCTGATGGTTTCAGTTGATATGGGGACTAAGGTTTTAGACAATCCCTTTACACCCTTCAGATAACAAATGCTATTTTCTGTCAAATCTGGAATCCTCAGAATGACTATCTTGTACTAGTTTATTTTAAAATACCTTTTGATAGTACATTACTATTTAAACTTTTTGAATAACATTTTAAGCATTTATGTTATGAATGCCCACATGGAATGATTTAATGAGTAGCTTGAGCCTTCGACACACTTATTTATTAATAACTGAGCCTTGCATGGGCCTTCCTAAGAAACAGTTACTTGGGGTCATTATCTGTTTTACCATTGTTATCTACTCTTGATGCTCCTTTTGTGTGCGTGGTGCACCCTTGAGCACCATTGAGGTTCTTTTGTACATTCCTCTGTTAGCATTGGTTATTCCAGCTCCAGCTACTGTACTATATGCTAGTACAAATTCCGAATAGTACTGATGGTATTCTTTCCGATAAGAAGGTATAGTAAATTAATTACACCCAACTCTAATGCAAGAGCTATCTGATTATGACACACAAATTGAGCAATATCCTATCTAGTTGCATACACATGAAAACATCAACAAAAATGTAGCATGTTGCATGGACATGTTAATTCATTTTAGAAGAGCTATCTGCTTTATCCTAAAAGCAATATCATATCTAGTTGCACGGACATGGTAATTTATTTTAGAAAACAACAAAGAGCTATCTGCTTTATCCTAAATATATAGGGTTGGCTGCAAGAGTGTAATTCATTTTAGAAGGTTTGAACATATGCAAAGCAGATAAGACGGTTAATTGGAATGACTATGTCATGTTTGACCCCATATTGAGGCAGTAAAAATGGATAAACAATACAAAGGGTAGTGATGTCCATAGCTACTTTTCTACCTATTTGAAAATGTCCATAACTCGTATCTGTATCGTGTCTGTAGCTGTATCCATGTCCATATTCGTGTAACATAGATATCTGCACAAAGACATGCCAATGAAATACATTTCTTCCTAATGGGCGACCCACTTCATACATCATCATCTACTCACATCAATAATGTATGAACAAACAAGCAAGATTTTCTGTGGTGCTCCAGCTAGTTGTATGTTTACTGTCAGCTTTTGATGCACAGGAAGTTATTTGAAATTATTTGCATCTACTTTAGATTTAGATCAGATGAACAAAATAGATCAGTGATTTTGATGGGTTTGTTATGCTTGCTACTATGCCTAACCTTATATTTGTGTTACATATCATAACTAAAGGGAATAAAGAATTTTTTTCCTTGAACCTGTAGGATTAGTGTATACTCTGTTCTACTGAATCTATCATGGGCTATTCCGTAGATATTCTTAAACTTCATCGATATGGATTGATTATGCTACAAGTTTGCCGTACGCTTGACATTTAGATGTGTGTTGTAACTAAAAGGATCAAGGAATTTTTATGCTAAAGATCCATAAGCTGAGTGCTCATTCTGTTCTTCTGACATGTGATTTGTTATTTTCTAGCCGCATAAGAATTTATTTCCTTAGCCGCATATGCATGTTTTACTCAGCCGCATGAATCAATAATTTTCCGGCCGTATGAACTCTAGCCCATGATGCCCTTTGGACTGATTCTGTCCCGAGTGGACGTTAATTAACATTGATTGTTATCTTGGCAATAATTAACATTAATTGTTATCCTGATTAATAATTGATCATGCGTTCCTAGTTGGAACTAAGAGATTGGCTAGTCGTCTTATTGAATTGAATGAATGAGACACGTTCATATTAACTATGAACTATTGTAATCGACTGGCTGATCCCGAATATTAGTATACAGGCACAGGCAGGCTTCAATTTATTTATTTTTCTGCAAAAACAGCATGTATACTTTATGGTCAAGGCATGATTATTCCGTGGTTAGTTTTGATTGTTGCATTACACTATGTAAGACCTACAACCTAACCGCATGGGTATTGTTGTAGAGTTGGGCATATCGTACTTTGTACGGAAGTACTCATTCTGAATGACCATGATCCATGGCATGGGATTTCACTTAGCATAAAGGCTATTAAGTTAAATGTTATGTAGTTTGTGTGTGTATGGTGTATATGGACATGTTCATGTGGTTAGATAGTAGGCATGTGTGTGCGTAAAATATACATGAAAGTGTATAGAAGGATTTGGGTTTCAAAACAATAGCTATCTAGTTACACTACTCATAGCATATTGGTTAACAATCTATAATATACAACCTATTTACTCATAACATGCATGACTAACCATATGTATATATATAAAGAGGTAGAGATTTAGTTATGTATCTATATACATTATAACAGGTATGCATAAACTCTATATATATCTATATAGATATATGAACATAACATAGAGATGAAGGGTTAGGTTTACATGGCAGCGTATACTAAGTTAGAGTGTGTGTGTCCTTGTACAGGGTTATAGCTTAGTATTGAAAGGTTAAATCCAGTTTTAGTTCCGCATTTACATACAAAATCTGAAAATAAGCTAACATTTAAACCAGTGCAATATTAATATAATGCAGTTTCAGATTTTAGGGGTTTGAACATCACAACTAACTCGATGCTCCCAACACATCCTAACATGATGGAGATGAAACCCTAACATACTATCCATATATTTATCTATGCATACAGTTCAATATTACATATTAAATATGAAATTGAACTAAACATTTGAAATCAATGTAAAATGTTAACATGTATTCAGTTTTAGGATTTTGGAGAAATTCGAACATCTAGCCAACCCAATGTTCATCACAACCTAACATGTAAGAATATGAAACCTAACATTATATCCCTACATACAATAATGTATCTAGCTCAAAATATTATATTTAAAAACAGCAATTTAAACTAATCACTTAGAATCCAGTATTAAGGGTTAATATGCACACAGTCTCAGATTTGACAAATTCAAACACAAAACTCAACCAATTTCTTTAAGAATTGAAATCCTGTATATAACATACATGTGCAGTGATGTAGACAAAAATAATAACATGAAATTTATATTTGAATTACAAATTTTAGCTGAAAAAGCAGAGAACCAGTCTCTGATACTGTACTGTATCAGAAATATTGGGGTTTTGAAAATTTAAACATCAACAACATATTAATATGTATCTAGATAGGTTGGTTATCAAAGCGTAGCATGCACACGTGTCAGACAAGTGTCTGTGTCCACGATATCTATATTTTCTTGTCCCAATATAAAATCAAATTCCATATCAAGATCAACATTTAGATTCCTACCAAGATTGCAAAGTAGGTGATTGATGTAATCAAGACAGTTTATTATTATTATTATTATTATTATTATTTAATACAAGAATAATGGCAAGAAGGAAATAACAATGAAATCTGTTCTGCTTATTTGTTTAAAAGAAGGAACCATTTTGAAACCAGAGCTATAATATCAAATCCAAGATAAGGTCTAGCAAAATCGTCGATTCATTATATTAAAAAAAATTCATAGTAAGAAGTTACACAAAGGTTTATAATACAGCTAAAGCTACTCCTAAGTTAAATAATGAGAAGCAAAACAGAACAAAATAAACAATAATTCCTTCTTCTTTTTCTTTTTTTTTGAGAAGGACTGAAACAAAAGTAAAGAAAACATGTTCAAAAGCATTTAAGGTACAATCTGATAATCATATGTGTCTATCCAAAATCATGGTACTCTAAATCCTCGTCATACTAGTAAGTAAGGCTACGATAATCACAGAGTCCTCGACTAAGGCACATACCTCTAGAATCATGGTATTTAAAATTTTTGCGATGCCGCTAGCTTGGCTGCAAAAACCTTAAATTCTCATACCCGAGAAATATATCCAAGTCAGACTATATATCCTCACCATGCTGGCTAATGTGACTGTAGAAGACTAGATTCCATAACATAGATGACCTAGCCCATATAATTTCATCTTGACAAAAATTAAATTAAATCAACAATGGATACAAAAAAAATTAAATTTATCAACGAACATCAAGATTCAAAACTAAACAATAATCCATCAAATCATATAAATACAAACTCGGATGCAACAGCTAACATCAAGATTCAAAATTCAACAATCATCCATCAAAATCAAATTCAACAATAGAAAGTGTAACGCCCCAGTCCCAAATACTTGAGACTAGATGCGTATCATGCCAGTTGTATACATACGAGTAAATATACGACTCGTATATATACATAAGCTATAAATGTAGAAAGCCAAGACACTAAATCTCATCCATAAAGATAAATAATGATATAAAGCAATTTTGAGTTTGTCATGTACGCAATAGTTGGGCGGAGACAAAGTCCACTACCAACCAAATTAAACATGGAAAAATATACAAGGAAAGAATTTAGCAAGCGAGAGCAAGTGACGAGTCCAAGAGCAATCATCACGGAGGAAGGAATGGCCTTAGCTAGAGCACCTGCAAGAAATCACGAAACGCACACCTGGAGAGATCACCAGGTCCTCGGAGGGACGTAACAAGACACATAATATCATGCCGATAAACTGAATGATAAAGCTCAACAGAAAAGTATGCATGAGTAAAGGTTCCTAACTATTCTATGTGGATTTCAATTTAGAGGACAACGTTCTACGCAGGGGCTGTCTCAAGCATGTAATAAAGAGTGGCCAACAAGTAGTGCTCATCCGAGACACTATCGGCCGGGTAACACGTAGCGCTCATCCGAGACACTATCTCCCAAATGTGTGTAAAAAGTAGCCCCTACGCTAGTAGCTGTCCCCTTCCCCCCCCAATGATACTATACGTGTGTCGTAACCATGACACACAAACACGTGTCGTTTCCACCACACTGTTTTAATATAGATAACTGTCAAGTCTTCTAATTATGCATCTATTGACAGTTATTCCTACGCATACGCACGGGGGATCAGCCCACACGCAAGTGACCTCTATATGACACTCACAACTCTCACACACAACTCATGTACAATCGTGGCAAGTCAATGTGACACTAAATTAGATGGTAGTCTCTTAACTCTAAGACAATTTTATAAAATATAATAATTTGTATCTACATATAATTTAGAAAGAAATAACTTGAAAATAAACACAACATTTATGATATTGAGCAGGAAATTTAAACAGTAGAGGCAAAGTGTCTTGCCTGGTGTTACGCATGGTATGGTGCGATGATCCAACAAGTCCGATTTTGTCCACTAGTCGGGGTCACTGTGTGAGGTCCGAAATTCACGAGAAATAGAAACATGCAATCAGTAGGGATCAATGATGATAATCGAGGAGAATTTTTGAAGGCAGACGTGTATACTAATTTTAGAAATTACTTATAATAATAATAATTTAAAACTAAATTTTTATTAGTCAAAATTTGTTTTAGAAAGATACTTAAAATCGCAAAATGTTTTTAGGCAAAAGTACTCTAAGTTGTAAAATATGATTTTAGGTAAAATACTATATTCCACAAATTTAAAATATATTTTTTGATAAATATTTAAAAATAGTACTATATCATTTAGACCAAAAATTATAATCTATATATATACCCATACTCGAGAATAATATTAAATTTTGCTTAAATTAGCTAGACAATTTTGTACTACTTAATAATAATAATAATAATGCAATTGACAAAACATCAAATAATAGTAGTATATAATAATACAACAAATTTATACACTAAAATTAGGTATAGAAAAATCATAATAATAAAAGAGTAATAAATAATAACCATAGTATAATAATAATAATAGATAATAATAATAATAAAAACAGTAATAATAATAATTGTAATAATAATAATTATAATAATAATAATAATAATAATAATAATAATAATAATAATAATAGGTGTAGTCAGATTAATAATAATAATAATAATAATAATAATAATAATAAATACTTTACCAATATTCCTCTCTATCCCCAAATGTTACTGATAGAGAGAGGGATTTAGGAAGAAGAGGGAGTAGAGAGAGAGAAGAGGCGCTCACCTAGGGTTTTCCTCGGCGGCGGCGGGCGGCGGAAGGCGGAGCCGGCGCCGACGTTAGTGGAGGCAGCGCAGAGGAAGGAAGGGGAGACGGAGCCGAGGCGGTCCGGCGCAGCGCTCGGCGGAGGGGGCTGCGCGCGGTGCGGGAAAACTTCGCCGAGCGCGGTGGAGTCAGGCGCCTGGATCGGAGGCTTCGCCGGCGGTTGGATCTGGCGGAGGGAGTGAGGAAGTCGGAGGGCGGAGCTTCCGGTGGGCTGCCCATCGTCGACACAGAAGTCGAGGCGGCAGGATGACATGGACGAGCGGGGTCCGATCGTATGGGCATTCGCTTGGCACTGCTCCGGAGCTCACCGCGCCATGGTCGGCGTGGTCGACCGACGCGCGTTACTCGAGCGCGGAGGCACTCAGATCGGGTGTTTGCTTGGGCGGAGGAGCGTCGTCGGGTCGCCGGAGGAAGTATGGCGGTGGGCGCCAGACCTGCGGCGGAGTCGTCGGCGCATGGGGTCGACAGCGGATAAAGGGGCGCTGCGGATCGGAGGCGGAGGGCTGGGTTTTTGGCGCACGCCGGGCGGTTCTCACCGGTCCTGTGGCGGAGGCGTGGTCTGCCGGCGTGAAGGAGATGGGCGGTGACTCGGAGTTTCTGGCGTGGATGCACTTCCCTCGTTCGCGGCGACGACGGCCCTTCGACGGAGCACATCGTCGGTGGCGGACGCTGCGGACGATGGAGGTTAGGGTTTTACCTTCTTTTTCTATTTGTGGTTGGTGGTGTTGTTGGTTGGGAGGCTCGGCTAGGCCGACGTGGGTAGCTGGGACGATGGCGATGGTGGTGGTACGGAGTGGTGGGGTTGCCGAAAACATTGATGGTGGTGGCGTTGGTTGATGACAGGATTTGGCCGGAGAAGGTGGACGGGGAAATCGGGTTGGCTGGGTCGAGGAAGACGGTGTCTAGCCGTGGTGACGGCGGACAGTATTTAGGATAGAAATTTTTTTTTGATGGTGTCGGGGATGTCCGATGCGGAATTAATGGAATATATATGTAATTGTGGAATAAGATGGACGGGAGGGAACACGGACACGGTGCACGGGGGTTAAGAACTATTTGTGGAGAATTTTGTAAATAATAAAAATTTGGAGGAGTACCTGCCTATTTATAGGATGTGGAAATTCCCAATTAGGATAAAGATTGGGATTGTTTAAATCCCCATTAGATAAATTCAATATTAATTTTAATAGTTTAAAAAATAATTGGAACGAATCCAAATCAAATATGGATATCTCTTATATTTAAAAGTGTATTTAAAACAAAACCTTTCCCAATTTAAATTATCCAAATTAATAAACTATTAAATTAAACAAGATTAAAAATATCTTTTTCACATCTATTAAAATATGCTATTAATTAATTTTGAAAATTACATATATATACTGCTAAATAATTTTAAAATATAAAACTTGCTTTACTAATATGCCATTTTATAATAATCATATTTATTATTATAACTATGTAAATAAAAGGCTTTATAAATAAAATAACAAATTTGGAATTTTGGAACGATAACTAAAATACTTATATATATATTTTGAAACTATAAAAAATACGAAAAACTATTTTTCCTAAAAATATGTACGCTCGCACATATTCGCACTCGTCGAGCAATTACGAAAAATAAAATTTCGGTGCGCGACGTAAAATACGACTACGCGACGTACAATACAAAAATTTAAATCAGTACCAAAATTTAAATATAAAAAATAGTAGAAATTTAGGGGTTTTACATCCTATCCAACTTAAAAGAATTTCGTCCTCGAAATTAAGAATTAGGACGGGGTGAGAAGGCACAACGGTATGTAGGAGGCTTTAAAGAAGTTTATATGATCGTAGTCTAGGTTGAGGATATGATTAAGAGACGATTGTAATCACTCTTAAATTCAAGTGATTAGAAGGTCAAGATTGTAAATTTAGGGTCGAGGGAAAGGTCGGGTAGTTCAAGACAAAGATATAGTTACATGGGTGGTAATGGTCATGGTGATAGGACAGTTAGAGGAAGTTCTAGTATAACGCCATCGTCCTTCCAAAATAGGTGAAGGCGAAAGAAATATAGAGTTCGAAGGAGGCGTTATCGAATACGAATACGTGATTCAAAGACGATCGAATAATTTCAAAGGAATTGTCAAGGCAGTCGTGGATGGGATTATAGAGGACAAGTTTAGCTATGTCCCCATCCACGTAGGATGATAGATAAAGGCGAACCAAAGTGCACTCGGTTGATCAGACCATCATGCACCAGTTCTGTTTAGACAATATGTTAGTGGGAGCGACCCAATAAAACATATGTCATGATCAAGCTTGATAAAGAATACGCTTGCAAAACTAAGCTATTTTAGTATCATAGGTAATTAAATAATAAGTAAAGGGTAATGATAAAAGAAATCAATTAGTCCAAGATCTTATAAATCTAAGTTTCGCCCAAAATTTGGGCCTATGCAGTCGGCTTGGTTGACTAGATAAGTTAGGGTCTACTGAATTCTATGGTCCAAGTGAACCTATCAATGTGGTCCACAAAATGTTGTTTAGGTCGTAAGATATTCTACTCAACTTACAAGAATTAAACTAATGGTGTGATAGGTACAACAATCAAGATAAAATGCAAGGTTAAGCATGTAAGGAATCATATATCGGTTTCGAAAGAATTGAGTCGAAGTCGAGTCTCATCTATAGTTAAAAAGTATATTGGTTTCACGGTAGGGGTTAGAGTCCAGTCTTTTTGACCCGAAAGTCGCAATATGAAATTAGAGTACAAGGAGGCGTGTTTTAGTGGCACGTGATATACCTACATGAAGGTGGGCTCGTCTAGGTCTTGCATATAAAAGTTGTGGGTAGGAAAAGTCTAATGTTGCTCCAAATATCAAAGTCACGATAGGGACACCAAAGAACTTAAAATAGAAAGTGGGAGTTAATGAGATAATGATTAACGAACCAAATAAATGACTGAGCTAAAGCATGAAATAAAGATAACTCAGATTCTAACAAATCAAGGTAAAATAAATTAGGAGTACAGTTTCTAGGGATATGATAGCCACTTAGATGGTGTATGATCAAGGAACAATCTAATTATTTCTCAAGTTTCAAATGATTAAATGGTCATGACAAAAGATCTAGAATTGAGGGAAGGTCGAGTAAGTCAAAAGATATGTTCATCGGTTTGGTCGATGACTAACTATACTTGTGTATATGTAATATCATAATCATAGGTAGCATGGCAGTCTAATGTACAATACTTCTATCTCACTAGGGTGACCTTCCTTGCTTCTTGGTCCTCTACCACTATGATCTAATCTAAATTTTAAGTTATTCGAAGTTTCTCAATAAAATTTTCAAGATACTCCGCCACAATTACCAATTATCTTAGACTGTCAAGTTTAATTTAAATCTTAATCAATCTCGAAATAGTCCTTGTATCGCAAAATGAACATGCTTTACCAAATTAAATATACATAATAAAAGGCCTTAAACTCGAAATTTAAATAACTCTATAAATCATAGATCATAGGACAAAATTTAAATTTTAAATTTTTTCCTTCAAAGTCGATATCTTCCAAAAAATTTAAACAAATTTTTTCTCTCCATCATTTCTTTAAAATTTAAATAAACTTATAACTCGTACGCGCAAATTTTAAAACCTCAAGTTCTTTCCTTTCTAAACTTTCGTCTCTCTAGTCATCATAGTTTAAACTCTAAAAAATCTCGAGATATCCAACTTACAGTTAACCGTAAATCAAGTGTCACAATATATAAAAAACTCAAGATATCTCTCAATTGATTTCATATCCCTAATAAATCATAACTATTTCACAATTTCAAAATTCATAAAAATTTTGTTTTCTCGATCTAGCTATCCCCTTGTGTATACCACCTTGTAAATTTAAAGTAAAATTTCAACTATCCTTTGATGGCGGTAATATGCTACTACCCAACTTGGAATTAACTAATCCTTATGATCATATCTCTAGGAAAAATAAATGTCTTTATACTCAAATATAACCTCAATGGATATTAATTGTCAATGCAATCTATCTAGCCATGTGTTTAACCTATGGGCATATACTAGTGTAGTCATCTTACTAAACACGAAACTAAGAAATTTACGGTAGAAGGAGTCAAGCAAGATGCAATTCAAGGAGGTCGAACGAGAGTTCGAAATTTGAAGTCAAGAAAGGATGTCAAGTAGGTGGATGAGATTTCTAGATTCTAATCCTATATTGCAGGCCCACATCGGTACAATTAAGTAACCGAAGTGACAAACTTGACCTGCATGGGCCACCACAAAAATGTGTAACGCCCCAGTCCCAAATACTTGAGACTAGATATGTATCATGCCAGCTGTATACATACGAGTAAATATACGACTCGTACATATACATAAGTAAATGTAGAAAGCTAAGACACTAAATCTCATCCACAAAGATAAATAATGATATAAGCAATTTTGAGTTTGTCATGTACGCAATAGTTGGGCGAGACAAAGTCCACTACCAACCAAATTAAACATGGAAAAATATACAAGAAAGAATTTAGCAAGCGAGAGCAAGTGACGAGTCCAAGAGCAATCATCACGGAGGAAGGAATGCCTTAGCTAGAGTACCTGCAAGAAATCACGAAACGCACACCTGAGAGATCACCAGGTCCTCAGAGGGACGTAACAAGACACATAATATCATGCCGATAAACTGAATGATAAAGCTCAACAGAAAAGTATGCATGAGTAAAGGTTCCTAACCATTCTATGTGGATTTAATTTAGAGGACAACGTTCTACGCAGGGGCTGTCTCAAGCATGTAATAAAGAGTGGCCAACAAGTAGCGCTCATCCGAAACACTATCGGCCGGGTAACACGTAGCGCTCATCCGAGACACTATCTCCCAAAATGTGTGTAAAAAGTAGCCCCTACGCTAGTAGTTGTCCCCTCCCCCCCAATAATACTATACGTGTGTCGTAACCATGACACACAAACACGTGTCGTTTCCACCACACTGTTTTAATATAGATAACTGTCAAGTCTTCTAATCATGCATCTATTGACAGTTATTCCTACGCATACGCACGGGGGATCAGCCCACACGTAAGTGACCTCTATATGACACTCACAACTCTCACACAAACTCGTGTACAATTGTAGCTTCCCCTCGAAAAAATTTTGAAATTTTTTTTTTATTATTAAATGGGAATTTTTAGAATGTCGGTTGTACCAAATTAGTCCGACTGGACCCGAACCGAACCCAAGCCTATGTAGTCGGGTCTGCGACCAGTCTGGGAACAAGCATGGAAACCATGTTGGGGATTTTCCTTGCTTCTTAAGTTGTTTTGTTTGTAATCAAAATTGAATCATAGATGTGTAATAACTTTTTCATAGTGGAAATAGTTAAGCTTATCGTGAAGTTTATTTTAATAGGATGTTTCATAAACAATGATGAACACCATACAAATACAGCGAATAGCATGGCACGAATTAAGCTTGTCCTAGTATATTTTATTGTCCGTGTAATGTCAGATGTGTTTCGCACCATGGGATGTCCATGCTTCCTAGTTTTAATGTTGTATGGTCTTGATTGATATTTAGGCTTGGTTTGGTACTGCTTTTCAAAAAGCAGAAGCAGGTTGTGAAAGCAGCCTCCCCTGCTTCCATAGACTACCCCTAAAACTGAAGTAACTTTGAAATAGAATATCAGAAGCTGTTGTTACCAAGCAGCCTTTTGTGCTTATTTTCGCCAAAGAAGCAAGCTAAATAAAGCTGTACCAAATCCTGCCTTAGTGTTATAATTTGGAGTAGGATATGGGGTGGAAAGAAATGAATAGGCATAGAGTGTTGTTTTGGGATATAAGAAACAAATATTGATTTTTGTTCCACCTACAATTATTGCAAATGGTGATTTGGTATCATTACTTTCACTATTGACCATTTCTAGGAATGATCCCTTTTAGAGCATCAATGATCAATCCTATTTCCCATGTCTTCTAATAGTTTGCTGTTGTTGTTGCAATTTGTGAGGTAATTTTCACAAACTGATTCCTATCGGGATGGAGACATGATAGAATAATTCTATCATTTATAAGAGGCTTTCATACCTTTGATGGTTACTTGATTGGTTTTTCCCAAACTGATACACAAACATACATATTACTTTGATAATTCATATTTCCTTTCTTTTGTCCTGTGTTTATTTTTTCATCTACACTCCTAATAACCCATTTCATAGCAGCAGATTCATCCCATATATTATACGCAGGTTACTCGAGTAGACAATTAGGTAGAAACCAAAGTCTTAGTCAGCTTTGCCAACAAATACTAGATTTATGTAGGTCTAGCACTAGAAACACTTATCTAAACTCACAAGCCCAGCCCATACAAACCCTTTCCCCCACGCCAGACCCGTTTTCTTATCTGTATATATAACCACCATATGCTACTTGGAACAACCCTAGCCGCCTCCTACATGGGTGTTCCATCGAGAACCCTTCGTCTCGGCATCAACCGCTCCGACGTCGACCGGCACGCGGGCGGCATAACTCCGACACACCGCCACTGCGGGTGCAACCAAGCGCGAGCCTGCTTGTCGGCAGTAGTCCTCATCGGCCACTCCGTAACTTCCTGACCACCGACTCGACCTCCAAACCCTAACTCGAACCCTAATTCCTTCGTTCCCATCAATGTCGAGGAGCTAGATTGTCAGGGACAAGAAGAGAAGCACAACGAAGAAGGAGAGAGGAAAGAGAATGGGCAGTCCGATGCAGAAGTGGACTTCGGAGGAGGAGGAGGCACTCAGAGCCGACATCGAGAAGCACGGCGCCGGCAAGTGGAGGTTCATCCAGAAGGATCCCGAGTTTAGCCAGTGTCTCGCCCACAAACCAACATCGATCTCAAGTTTGAGAGCATCAATTCTCTTAGTACAAGTGAAGGGCACAGCAAGAAAGATCGTGCATGGCATGATAGACTTACCCATATATGTTCATTAGTGGCAGATATCACACAGACAAATGGAGGAATCTGAGTGGTAGTTTCTGTCCGAGGGAGAAGTCAAGGCTACCAAAACTAAAAGGTAATGATGCTATACCGATGTCTGGCTATCCAGGTGCTGCTGTTTCTCCCATGGTTGATGATTCTGTGAGGGACCCAAAAGATGGAAAGGAAATACCTCATTAAATGGTGGCATGTTGGCATGCGAGCCAGCTCAAGGATAGAAGGTAAAACGCATAAAGCCCCCCCAACTCTTTACATATTATAAATATAACATAGAATCAAATAAGTTTTTTTTCCTTACTTATGTTATATCATAAAATATAGTTATAAATAGGATAGAGATAAATAAATTGTGGTTATAATATAACTTATTATAAAACTTAATTCATTCAGTCAAACATAATTAGACTTTGTGCACGCTCGTCAGATCGAGACGAAACTTGCGCCAACAGGACCGTATCATTTTTTTGGTCCTGCATGCCTAGTTTGGTCCAATTCCGAGACAGTTGAATCGGACATCATTTTGCGGGCCCACGGTCCCACTCAATGGGCGATTTTGTACATGGCCCGCCGGAATCCAACTCTGGACATACGTTGGGTTCGTATCGGAAAACTAGATCTGTAGACATGTAGTTTGATGACTTTAGAGACCGTTGACTCTGGCACGCTTTTCGGTGTAAAGCGGGTCCAACGACGAATATCGTTTTTGCCCGAAATTACTATTTTGTCCTGTGTCCAGAATTGGACTTAAGGACAGGCAATCCTAGCTAATTTGACTATTTGGAATGTTAGAGATTTTTTCAGCTTTCGGAGACAGTTGTGATGACTTGGACTATATGGTGTACCAGTTGACGGTATTTATTAATTCTTCGAGCTGCCACCAGGCATGTATACCTTGCCTCCCTCTACAGTTTATTTACATGCATATTTCTATTAGTATATAGTTTTACTAGTTGGTTACTACTGTGATTTGTATATCGTACATGCTAGTATAGTTATAGTCCTTTTACATGGTTAGCCTTGTTAGTTCATATTGGATTGGTTCTCTCGTGTATCGTGATTGCGTCGTGTCGTGTCTTCACCTGTGTCTTGACTGAGTCGTGTCTGTAAGTATGAGTGAGTGAACTGCTATTTCTTGTCTTTCCCACAACCTGCGAGTCCACACACGGGGCGAGGGTTGCCTTTGCACCTGCGAGTCCACAATCGGGGCGAGGGTGACTTGTCTTGAAACTAACCTGCGAGTCCATAATTGGGGCGTGGGTTGGTTATCCATTGAATCTACCAGTAGTTCATTTATGCATACTTGGTCCAGTATCCGTGTTCATAGCTCCCTGTCAGTAGCTACATGTCAATCTCATGTCTAGTTCGTGTTACACCCTGGTTATATTATTGTGTGATTAAACTGTTAGATAGGCATGTTTTATGTATCTTGCTAGTCCTCTGAGGACCTGATGATCTCTTCAGGTTTAGTGATTGCATGGAGTTAGCTAGTAGTTCTGGATACAGATGTGATGATACGTTTGCAGGATTCAGGTATCATTATTGTATTATTATCTTTTCGTGCTTTATATTCAGTACCATGATATACTCTGTTTATTTATAGACTCATATCATTCTTTGAGTCTAATCGGACAATATGCTAATGGGCTGCAGACCATGACCCATACTTGTTCATTCTTGTTTTATATGATTCATGTGGATTGAGATATAGTTTAGATTAGATATGATACTTATGCCCTTGACAGCTTATACGTACTCGAGTCAGGCTGGAGTCCGCTCGATACGTAGCTGGCTTGCTCACGAGCTCGCGTCCGAAAAAGGGTACGGGTCGTGACAAGTTTTTGTGATGGCCCATGCAGGTCAGAGCATATCGTATCGGTTACGTAACTGTACCGGTACGAGCCTGCGCAACTGACTAAACCCTTAGAAATCTCAATCCACACTCCCTGAAAATTCTTCTAAAATTTCTCTACGTCCATGAAAACTCCATATTCGCTCTCGATTATACTTCTTGTTTTTCGTACTATTGAATCTCGTCCCTTCCTATTCTGGAGTGACGAATGACCGTGCTGACTAGAACTCATCAGAAATTCTTAAGTTATAGTATAATATTGCTTGATTATTAATGTTTGGTTGTTTGATATATATATATATATATATATATATATATAGGGATTACAGGTTCCTTATGTTCTAGATATTTTGGTAGAATTATTAGCCCTAGTTAGAAGATTATAAGATTTTAGCGACCCATGTTTCAAGGGAGTAGTGTGACCAAAGGTGGGTAGAAGTCCTCGAGATTTCGTAAATACAAAATGACTAGAGAATGCCATAAAATATTTTTAGAAAATTAAATTTGAGGAGATTAAAGTGATTGTAGACTTTGATTTTAAGAAAAAGTTATGAAATAGAATTTCGAGGACGAAATTATTTTTAAGGTGGGTAGATTTGTAGCTTCCCTTCCCGGAAATTTTTTTTTTGAAAATATTTTTATTTGATTAAATGAGAATTTTTAGAATGTCCGGTTGTACCAAATTAGTCCGGACTGGACCCGAACCGAACCCAAGCCTATGTAGTCGGGCCTGCGACCAGTCTGGGAACAAGCGTGGAAACCATGTTGGGGATTTTCCTTGCTTCTTAAGTTGTTTTGTTTGTAATCAAAATTGAATCATAGATGTGTGTAATAACTTTTTCCTAGTGGAAATAGTTAAGCTTATCGTGAAGTTTATTTTAATAGGATGTTTCACAAACAATGATGAACACCATACAAATACAGCGAATAGCATGGCACGAATTAAGCTTGTCCTAGTATATTTTATTGTCCGTGTAATGTCAGATGTGTTTGGCACGATGGGATGTCCATGCTTCCTAGTTTTAATGTTGTATGGTCTTGATTGATATTTAGGCTTGGTTTGGTACTGCTTTTTAAAAAGCAGAAGCAGGTTGTGAAAGCAGCCTCCCCTGCTTCCATAGACTGCCCCTAAAACTGAAGTAACTTTGAAATAGAATATCAGAAGCTGTTGTTACCAAGCAGCCTTTTGTGCTTATTTTCGCCAAAGAAGCAAGCTAAATAAAGCTGTACCAAATCCTGCCTTAGTGTTATAATTTGGAGTAGGATATGGGGTGGAAAGAAATGAATAGGCATAGAGTGTTTGTTTTGGGATATAAGAAACAAATATTGATTTTTGTTCCACCTACAATTATTGCAAATGGTGATTTGGTATCATTACTTTCACTATTGACCATTTCTAGGAATGATCCTTTTTAGAGCATCAATGATCAATCCTATTTCCCATGTCTTCTAATAGTTTGCTGTTGTTGTTGCAATTTGTGAGGTAATTTTCACAAACTGATTCCTATCGGGATGGGGACATGATAGAATAATTCTATCATTTATAAGAGGCTTTCATACCTTTGATGGTTACTTGATTGGTTTTTCCCAAACTGATACACAAACATACATATTACTTTGATAATTCATCTTTCCTTTCTTTTGTCCTGTGTTTGTTTTTTTCATCTACACTCCTTAATAACCCATTTCATAACAGCAGATTCATTCCATATATTATACGCAGGTTACTCGAGTAGACAATTAGGTAGAAACCAAAGTCTTAGTCAGCTTTGCCAACAAATACTAGATTTATGTAGGTCTAGCACTAGAAACACTTATCTAAACTCACAAGCCCAGCCCATACAAACCCTTTCCCCACGCCAGACCCGTTTTCTTATCTGCATGTATATATAACCACCATATGCTACTTGGAACAACCCTAGCCGCCTCCTACATCGGAGTTTCCATCGAGAACCCTTCGTCTCGGCATCAACCGCTCCGACGTCGACCGGCACGCGGACGGCATAACTCCGACACACCGCCCACTGCGGGTGCAACCAAGCGCGAGCCTGCTCATCGGCAGTAGTCCTCACCGGCCACTCCGTAACTTCCTGACCACCGACTCGACCTCCAAACCCTAACTCGAACCCTAATTCCTTCGTTCCCATCAATGTCGAGGAGCTAGATTGGTCAGGGACAGAGAAGAGAAGAGAAGCACAACGGAGAAGGAGAGAGGAAAGAATGGGCGGTCCAAAGCAGAAGTGGACTTCGGAGGAGGAGGAGGCGCTCAGAGCCGGCGTCGAGAAGTACGGCGCCGGCAAGTGGAGGTTCATCCAGAAGGATCCCGAGTTCAGCCAGTGCCTCGCCTACAGAACCAACATCGATCTCAAGTTTGAGAGCATCAATTCTCTTGGTACAAGTGAAGGGCACAGCAAGAAAGATCGTGCATGGCATGATAGACTTCCCCATATATGTTCATTAGTGGCAGATATCACATAGACAAATGGAGGAATCTGAGTGGTAGTTTCTGTCCGAGGGAGAAGTCA